>CAJQUW010003277.1:0-302480 GCA_907163375.1 Prostheceraeus crozeri
TCCCTATTTTTTCATTTTTTTTGTAACTACCTAGGTGTGGGATTCGGTGCTGAGCGAAGCGATGCGCCGAATCCTATACCCTATACTACTCGCGGGTAGAAGAATAGAATGTCTTTAACCACGGATGTCTGGGGTGCTGCGTAATTACGCGTGGCTGTCACCTAGTGTATATGCAGTACAGCATCCGTACACTTGTACCTTCTAAATGAAGTAAAAACAAAGCACTCCAATTGGCGTGACATTCCAATTAAACATTCATTTTTTCTTCAATTCTATGTTCATTTTTCTCACATTGCAAAAATGTCGATGGGCAACATCTGAATGCCATTTGTAATGGCTTGAGGCGGGAGGCGCATAATGTATAAAAAGAAAAACGTCACAAATCTCTCCCGAAATATGTATAATGCCGAATACAAACAAATGTTTAAATGAAAATATAATACAAGTAAAATCGGCTGAATGCCATTTTTCAGGGCCACTTTTTATCATACGGGCTTGTTCTTTTTCAAAGACAAGCTACACAATCTCTCATCGAACATACAACTCGTCCTAGAAAATCTTTTCATTCTTTTGAGAGTAGAGAAGTATCTTGAAGGACAACTAGACAAGCTGAGCGTGGTGAGTGTTTTGAGTAACTTTCAGGCGTGGGAAAACAGAAGAAAAATCACGCATCAACAGGTTCAAAAACCCTGCTGCATTTACTGTCTGACCAACAAACTCATCGGTTTTATACAAAACGCGCAATTCAATATGCGATTTGTTTGGCAAAACATGCATCATAGAGTGGGGATATATAGGTACAGTAGGTGACATGCCACGCGTGATTCACGCACAGTTACGGAACACCCCAGACATCCGTGGTTAAGGACATTCTATTCTTCTACCGGCGTACATACGCGCTGCACTAAGGGTCAGAAATCACTTGATCTGATGCTGTTAAAACATGGGGAATGTTTATGAATACGCGCGGGCGAACGTTTATAGTTTGCGCGTCGTCCACGGTTGTCTGTGCTGCCGCTTGAACCACTAATAGATGAACCGCTAAGCATGTTCTGTCTTCCCTGACCATGAAATTGAGGCCCTATCTTAGCCTCTGATACATGCAGACACATGAGACGCAAAGTCTATATAACAGGACTGCCGACTATACTAACTTATATAACAGATGTTGCAGCAATATCCCGCATAGCCACGGATGTTTAGGGTCATGTGTAATTACGCGTGGTTATATGCGTGAATTACGCGTGGCATGTAGAGTGTCGTTTCAAAAAAGTATCTGTATACAGTGAAAATTTTTATATCAAAGGATTCAGTTTTTGTGGAGATTACGTTACCGTGGTCCAAAATATTCTTTGAGCAGTTTTAAAAAAGTCAAAATTGCCAATTTATATACTACCGAGATGACGTCCTCATATAAGTAGTATGAAACAAGTTGGATATCAAAAGGAATGAATATTTGCTAATGGAGCACTCGAACACCAATAAATATCTCAAGGGCAGATTCTTTACAGCCACACGCGATATGTACTTATTAATGATCATCTAATCCTGTAAACGTTGACGGAAAAGTCGTCTGTCTTTTAAACGACTTTCGCAGAAGATTTTCTTTAGAGATCGAATTCACCGAAAAGCTGACAATTTCATTCTTGATTTACAACTGACGGATCCAGCTCTATTACTAACGTGTCCGTACGATTGATTTATCAGCTCTATGCCAAGCCAAAATCAATAATAGTTTTAATTACACATTTTTTCCTGTATTACTCAATTTATATTACCATTTTGTCGGGTCGGAAAAACCTCCCAAAATTCTCAAGGAATGAAAACAATCTCTTATTTCAAAAGTCTGTTTCGCATTACAATAAATCAAATTCTTGATATTTGTAAGTTTGTACAAATAACCTGTGATGCAGCAGCGAAGTAACATGGAGTTTGCATCCAGATGGAGCTTCATGGTATACACTGGCCGTAATTCCGGCGAATGGGCGGTAAAAAATCTACAGTACATCGTCTTGTCCATGTACACCAAGATATATCGGGTGAAAATCTATAGACAGAATCAAATTATCTCATCTTCAACTATCAAACAAAAATGATGTGTTCATGTAAGTACGCGAGAATATGATAATAAACATAATTGCCAAAAACTAGACGCATAAGTGCGGCACAAAAAGCAATCCAACAAAATATCGCTGAGAAGTTTATCCACAATATTAGCTACAATATCAACTCTCGACTCTGAAAATCAGCGCAACTCTTTCATAAACAGCAAGTCACCTCGGGATATAAGAGAATAGATGAAGGACGAATGGGAAACGACTGACAGTCAAATCTACAAACTGGCCGTATGACGAACACTGATGGCGTATACTGGCCGTATGACGTACACTGATGGCGTATACCGGCTGCATGACGTACACTGATGACGTATGTAAAGATCACAATGAGAGGAAGCATGATAGAATAGAAGACTGACTCAATATTGCAATTCTGGGTTTCGGAACAAAAAAATATTCAAAAAAAGAGACAAAATATTTTTATCAATATTGGAGACATTCAGAAATCCAAATCCTTGAAGACTCATTATATTCCACAGTTGCGAAGATATATGTGTTCTATCTTTCATAGAAATATTCTCCACAGTCATTGATCAGCCAATTGTCACTGCTTTTTTTGCAGCAAGCATTAATAAGCACAAGGCCTGAGACTAAGATCTGCCTGCGAATAGCTCATGCCAAAGTTTCAAATTATGTCTGCACAGATTTCCATCATATTGGCAATCTTCAGCACTGAGCGACAAGTGCGTTTGTTATCTCGATGAGATTATCCAATACCATGATGCGCTACTATTTGTTCTTTGCATCATACTTCTTGTAAGTCATTCAACTTATTCTTTCCATCAAAGTAGCATCTTTTACCACTGTTTTAAGAACGTTTTTGATTATTTGCCAGAAAAGTGGCCTATCATGTCTCAAAATTGAGAATTGTGAAATGTATTTGTTAAATAGAAATGCTTTTTGGTACAGTGGTACATAGTGGCACATCAGTGGTACATACTGTTACTTTTATTTTTTGGCAATTAGAAGCAAAAATTTTGGATTCTTGTGTCTCCGATGTTGATGAAAAATGATCACAATGAAAGGATGATATGGTTGCTGACTTGATGATAATGAAACGGAAAATAATATCGGGGATGCTGAAGCACCAATGAGGGCAGAGGGAGGAATCGATAGAAGGAAAGAGGAGGTATTCAAGCGAGCATTGGACAGGGGAGAACGAAGCTCGCGGAGTTACACATCAGTAGTTCGGACCGGGTGCGGATTGAGGTCAAAACAGGTCATGAGGAGGATATGCGATTTGCACGCGTCCACACGCTTCTGAAGAATCGCCGTCTCCTTCTGTAACGCTTCGATGAAGCTGGCATCGTCAGGATCCATTTGTTCAGCTACATGCACTGCAAGAGAAGTTGGAACTCAGAGGTGATGAATTACAGAAGGAGCCCGCAAGGGATGATGGGTTATTTACGGGCAAATGTTTTATCAATTAGAGTTACTTTTCATTCATACGGGGGAATTCTCCACTAGACAATGCGGATTCCATTCGAGGGCGCTTCTCCGGATAAACAATGCGGATTCTATTCGAGGGCGTTTCTCCGGATAAACAATGCGGATTCCATTCGAGGGCTCTTATCCGGATAAACAATACAAGTTACATTCGAGGGCATTTCTCCGGATTTACAATGTGGATTCTATTCGGGCGCTTCTCCGGATAAACAATGCGAATTCCATTCGAGGGCGCTTCTCCGGATAAACAATGCGGATTCCATTCGAGGGCGCTTCTCCGGATAAACAATGCGGATTCTATTCGAGGGCGTTTCTCCGGATAAACAATGCGGATTCCATTCGAGGGCGCTTCTCCGGATAAACAATGCGGATTCTATTCGAGGGCATTTCTCCGGATAAAGAATGCGGATTCCATTCGAGGGCGTTTCTCCGGATAAACAATGCGGATTCTATTCGAGGGCGTTTCTCCGGATAAACAATGCGGATTCCATTCGAGGGCGTTTCTCCGGATAAACAATGCGGATTCTATTCGAGGGCGTTTCTCCGGATAAACAATGCGGATTCCATTCGAGGGCGTTTCTCCGGATAAACAATGCGGATTCCATTCGAGGGCGCTCCTCCGGATAAACAATGCGGATTCCATTCGAGGGCGCTCCTCCGGATAAACAATGCGGATTCCATTCGAGGGCGTTTCTCCGGATAAACAATGCGGATTCCATTCGAGGGCGTTTCTCCGGATAAACAATGCGGATTTCATTCGGAGCGTTTCTCCGGATTTACAATGCGGATTCCATTCGGCGGCGCTTCTCCGGATAAACAATGCGGATTCTATTCGGAGCGTTTCTCCGGATTAACAATGCGGATTCTATTCGAGGGCGTTTCTGCGGATAAACAATGCGGATTCTATTCGAGGGCGTTTCTCCGGATAAACAATGCGGATTCCATTCGAGGGCGTTTCTCCGGATAAACAATGCGGATTCCATTCGAGGGCGCTCCTCCGGATAAACAATGCGGATTCCATTTGAGGGCGCTCCTCCGGATAAACAATGCGGATTCTATTCGAGGGCGCTTCTCCGGATAAACAATGCGGATTCTATTCGAGGGCGCTCCTCCGGATAAACAATACAGGTTCCATTCGAGGGCGCTCCTCCGGATAAACAATACAGGTTCCATTCGAGGGCGTTTCTCCGGATAAACAATGCGGATTCTATTCGGGCGTTTCTCCGGATAAACAATGCGAATTCCATTCGAGGGCGTTTCTCCGGATAAACAATGCGGATTCCATTCGAGGGCGTTTCTCCGGATAAACAATGCGGATTCTATTCGAGGGCGTTTCTCCGGATAAACAATGCGAATTTCATTCGAGGGCGCTTCTCCGGATAAACAATACAGGTTACATTCGAGGGCATTTCTCCGGATTTACAATGTGGATTCTATTCAGGCGTTTCTCCGGATTAACAATGCGGATTCTATTCGGGCGTTTCTGCGGATTTACAATGCGGATTCTATTCGGGCGTTTCTGCGGATTTACAATGCGGATTCTATTCGGGCGTTTCTGCGGATTAACAATGCGGATTCTATTCGGGCGTTTCTGCGGATTTACAATGCGGATTCTATTCGGGCGTTTCTGCGGATTAACAAGGCGGATTCTATTCGGGAGCTTCTCCGGATAAACAATGTGGATTCTATTCGGGCGTTTCTCCGGATTAACAAGGCGGATTCTATTCGGAGCGTTTCTCCGGATAAACAATGTGGATTCTATTCGGGCCGTTTCTGCGGATTAACAATGTGGATTCTATTCAGGGCGTGTTTGTTAACGTTGAATAATGATTTGTTCATAGGTTTGCTAGGAGGATCCTACACGCAATCATTCAGATAATTACGAGGAATAAAAACATTTATAAAGTAGCATTATATTCCACTGAACTCACTTGGATTGTTAGAAATTGAAATTGTTAAGAAAATTGACGAACAATTCAAATTCAGCTAATTTACTAGTTAAATGGACTACTCATGAGAAGATATCACACAGGTGATGAAGTTAGATTTGAATCAAAAGTACGTGGAGGTGTCTTCTTGAAGGAATTTATTGGATAAAAATATAACTATGTTAGAAGTTAGATTTATTCTGTACCTTTATTCTGGAGAAGAGGAATCTGAAAATGACAATTCTCATTGCACATCAGAAAAAGGCTAAGCAGTAGATGAGTTTGATGTAGAAGAACTGCATTAATGTACATAATTGTGCTTATTTACTTGGTCAGACGAACGAAGTCGGAACTTCCCCACACCAGACAGTTGCTCTCTTTTCTCCAGGTTTCAAAACGGAAGTCTCAGGAAGGCTTTGACTACTTCGTTAAGAATTACTTCAAAATTCAAGTTTCAAGTTTGGTTTCCCAAGTTTCCACTTGCTATACGCTGAAGGCGGCGTCGCTGAGGTACATTTTATTGCATAAAAACAAATAGCAGCTACTTGGCATTCTTTCAAAGTCCAACCAAAGACAATTTTCTACATTGCCGGCATTACATGTTCTCCTCCAAGCGTCACTTACCCATTTTATGCAAGAAATATAGTATAATATAAATCAATAAGCCACAAATGTTTCAACCTGCTTCACATGCAGTAATGCATCGTCCGCCCTGTGACGTCCGTTTGAAAATAGATCGGAAAATAGACAGCGTGTCGACACAGGTTTGGTAAACTTACAGTCAAATGTCCACGAGGAATGATCCACCATAAGGCGCCGTTTAGCCTCCATCAGCTCTTCCTTCAGAGCGTCTTGTTGGGCAAGAAGTTCACGAATCTTCTCATAACGGATTTGACGGCAAATTTCCTGTAAGACAGTGGATTTGGATAGCAATAAATCTCAGCATAATCATGATTGATCTCAAGGTAAAATCGATGTTAGCTTCGAAGAGTAAACTCGTCACAGCTATGAAAACAAAACGTATTTGTTTACTTACCTCGTCTTGGCATCAAAGATGTATAACTTGTGACGAGTTGACACGTCACAACTATGAAGATAAAACGTAACTCGTCATAATTATAGAGACAAAACTCATCTATCTAGTTGCCTCGTCTTGGCATCAAAGATGTATAACTTGTGACGAGTTGACACGTCACAACTATGAAGATAAAACGTAACTCGTCGTAATTATAGAGACCAAACTCATCTATCTAGTTGCCTCGTCTTGGCATCAAAGACACATAACTTGTGACGAGTTTACACGTCACAACTATGAAGATAAAACGTAACTCGTCATAATTATGAAGACCAAACTCATCTATCTAGTTGCCTCGCCTTGGCAGTTATTTAAACTGTGACGAGTTAACTCGCAACAATGGAAAGAGTGACTGCTCTACCTCTGCCTCTTCTTGCATTCGCCGCCGTCCCTCCTCATCACTCGCCAGCTCTAACTCCTTAGGAGACACTCTCCGCACACTTGCAGGACTTTGTGTTCCCTCGGAAGTCTCTCCAGACATCGGCGGCACTGAACGACTTCGTCGTGAAGAAGAAGAAGAAGCTGAAATGCACAATGACCGACATTTACGACCTCAACATCTGAAAAATTATTATTGAGGAACTCGAAATAAAATTCGGTTCAGCTGTATGGGAGATGATGTCATGGGAGGGACGTTATTACGGACATCGGAAAGTTAATGATATTTATTATCATGCTTCATAAATGTTGGCAGATATCAAATACTACTGACAATAACCTGCGTTAATAGTAACATGACAGTTTCAAACGTATTAAAGTGGATTGAGAAATATTCAAATTTCGTTCGTGAAAGCAGCTGATGTTAAAATTTGAATACACTTTAAAGATGCAATGGACACCGCACATACATTTTGCTCTGTACCTCATAACTGAATACTTAATCTTCTGACTGGTAGTTTCTGGGTTCACATTGCGGAGTACTGTTAACAGAATTTCGCACCGGGAATTCATCCAATTCGGTAGACTTCCGTTTCGTTCTGATATCGCGCTGTGTAGGACCATGTATAGAACAGAATTGATGATATTTTCATTATGTTGATTACTAAACTATGATAATGTTGCATACGCTGTACATAGGCCATCCGTGGTAATGAATGAAATTAAAAGTGCGTCTTCATTCGCTATCTTTCCTCCGAAAGTCTGAGGCATTTTGAGTTATATGCCCCTATTCTTTTTAACAAAGAGTGAATGAAGAAGATGAAAAAAGCCGAGTTAAAATAGTAGTTATTTACACAACAACTGCAAGGTATCCATCTTTCTTGCATATTTCACTTTATATTTCACAGAATCGTCAGAATCTATGACCATCAGAATTTCATAGCTGTCAAAAATTGTCCTCTTTTTCTTGTGGAATTGCAGATATCAACGGTATTTCTTGAGATTTCCATGTAGAATTTCCGGTCTTGGAGGATGAAAAACTTTCTATGTTCTGATGTATTCCAATGAAGGAGTGCAGTAGGCCATGGATATCTTGATTTATACCTGGATTGGAAGCAGAAATATCATTTCTACATTGACGTATTCAATTATACAACTCTGCATCTAGCAGTCAACATCACTTTATGATTTGTATGAAGACAATTTAATATCTGTCGTGATTATCCGCTCTGCCTCTTTGCCATGCCTCGTGTAGGTGCAACTTTCGGGTGCGCATCGGGCTACAAATCAAATCCTGATAAAGTTCAGCTATTCAGTCTTCCAAAAATGGCAAAAAATTCAGACTGTCGGCGAGAATGGATAAGAGCTTGTACAAGAGACTTTGAACCAGGTCCAAACGTTGCTTGTGTGAAAAGTTTTTTTTAATTGACTGAATCAGTTGATTCCAATCAATATCGACGTGTATCAACGACATCAGTTTATCGTAGATTGAAACAATGCTCCATTCCAACAATTTTACACACTTACTTCACGACTTCGGCTGCACGTGGAGAAAAAAAAGAGAAAATACTAGCAATGTCAGTGATGGAGTTTCTAGAATCTGATGTTGTTTCGTCATTAACGGAGCCACATGAAAAGTTGTGCAATTCGTCCATTCCATTAGGTTACAACATGCTTTTCCGATTTTCTCCATCTCTCTTAGTATCTTGCTATTCCATTAACTCAATCAGTCGTGCTGCATATGAAAACCTGCGTGATCAAAATATTGTGACCACAGAATTAGATTGTTTAATCGTATCACTTTGCTAGAAGTGCAAACTGATTCAAAACAATAGCACATGCAGGAACTTAATAAGTGGGCAAAAAGAAATTTTCAATACCTTACAGAGATAGGAAAAATAGTTGTGCGTCGCTTGCGGATTGCTCTGAATTCCTTTAAAATCCTCCGATCGCCACGACTCCTTCAGATTCAAAGAATTCAGATCATTGCGCAAAAGTTTTCTCGATAATGTTGGGCCCTCCGATCATTATTGAAAAAGTTAGCAGGCGCACGATAAAACGTTCGCAAACTTCTCTGTAGAACTTGACATCGACAGTGTCTCTTTGCTGTGTGATCCGGTTGATAACAGTCACTGAAACTTTGCACAATTTGGCGTGTTTAATGTTGAACTGACTGCTCATTGTTCGATTGCTATGGCACTTAGTCAGGAGATTGTGCCATTTCATTTACGTTACATGTTCCAATGCTTCCCTTCTAGTCAAACGGAAGAAGAGACGACCTGTCTAATTCTGTGATTGTGACGCTACCCAGTCCCAGACGTCATATTGACCCAGACATGACAAGCATAAATGACAGGCATCTTCAGCTCCGTTTCAAAAAAATTTCTGCCCCTGAGTCAACAGTTGCTATTTTGTTTGATGAAATTTATGTCGCCAAGAGAGGCGAGTATCATCGTAGACAACGTAAAGTTGTTGGTCTTGTGCACTCGAATCCTGTGTCAACTGTTTTGTGCTTTATGATCACTTCTCTGGCCAGCAGCTACAAAGATGTCGTTTGCATGACCCCAATTAGCAATGTCGATTCTCAGTTGATTATTCAGGGATTTTGGGATGTTGTGCGTGACGTTTTGAGCATTGGATTCAACGTCGTAACCGCTGTTTGTGACAATCATTCCTCGATTTACATGGTGAGTATTTGGTCGTGACTGGGGATCTTCAATTCCAAATCCGCACAACAACAATTTGCCAATATTTCTTCTTTTTGACTTCACTCATAATATGAAAAAATTTTATAACAACTTCCAAAAGTGCAATGAATTTCAATTTCCTGATGGTGAAAGCATTGTGACAGCCAAATTCAGTGACATTGAGAATCTGTACACAGAAGAGAAAAATTGTCCTTTGAAATTGGCTCCTCAGATCAGCAATCGACACCTGCCTACATCCAAGCAATTTGGACAGATTATCCACAAAACATGCCTTGTCCATTTTCAATGAGAAGACTGTGGGTGCTCTGAATTTTTATTCAGATAATCTTGGAAAAGATTGAAAGTCAATTGCTCTTTTTGTAAACAAATTTTTAAGGGTGTGGAGCATCTTAAATGTGAAGACACCAACAATTGGTAAGAGGAAAAGAGATGCTTTAGGAGACACTGTCAATGAAAAACTTTATCAAATCGGCAAATGACTCTTTCTTGCAAAATACCTATTCCAACCCAAGGAGCAAGGAAAATTGAGTGTTAAGAGAAGATGATTATGCTGATTCAACAGCTTTTTCACTTTTAATGTGTGTTGAATTATGTTTAGTATATCCTCACTTGACCTGAAATATGCGGTAGATGTTTTTGCTGATTCTTCAATCCAGATGTCAACAAGCTTGCGCTACTGTGGAACTGGTTTACACAAGATATGCAAAGTAGCATTAAGAAGTTGCAATAATTAATCAACAGAGGTGAGATCACTGTACAATTAATATCAGTAAAATAAGAGATTCATGGGTAGCGCTGTATAGCATCTACCAATTTTCCGCCCACAAAATTATATTCCTGTTTTTCGAATTTTCTTGCTCTCATGAGTAGGTCAATGTAGAAGTGACATTTCTGCTTCCAATCCAGGTATTAATCTAGATATCCATGAGTACGCCTAATACTCATTTACGAACTACAACTTTTCCATGTCTATTTCAGACATTTCCAATTGAATTTCAGATATCTATCGACAATCTCAACTTTGAAGATATCTGAAATAGACATGGGAAAGATGTAGTGCATAATTGCTCCTTTATAGCCATAGAAATCAACAATACCATAGAACGTCCTAGAATGGAAATTGCATGAAAATTATGGCACATCTGTACGTTCATCATTTTGAAATATCGATCCTATAATCAATCACGAGTATAATCAGACACATGTGCAACTTGTAATGTCGATTTACAGAACATGCATAACTCCAGCTTGAAATCAGAGGCCAAGAAATCTTACAGTATTCATTTTACTTTGAAGGGTTCCCCTGTTCAATATATTTGAACAATTTTCAAAACCTTTGCATGCTTTTGAATATCAGCATCCAAAATATCATCACACTATGTCATATTAATCATTTAGTGATTAATTGAAAAGTTCCAGCGACATTTCATTTATCTGATAAATGACTGTCGCTAGAGAAGCTTTCAATGTGTTTATTCCAGAAGAGCGCTAGGTTTCTTAACCGCTAGAAGGAGAAATTATCCAATAATTAGAATTTTTATCTATTGAATTCTTGAAATGTTCTTACACTACACCGACCACATTCGATTATGACTCTGTGAACCAAATTTCAATTCGCATTCCAGTGTTGAAAAATTGGAAAATAGTTGTCAATGACAGGCACAAATAGACACAGTATATTAATCCATCGAAAAGTAGGCTATTTCATATGAAACAATGCCATCATCTCACTTAAAATTCTCTTCATGAAAATCCTGCAATTTGCTGTCAACAACTTCCACAACCAACTTAGCGATTAGTTTGACTATGATGTAGATCGAATATGATCTACAAACCATAGATTTTTCCATGTGCCATCATTGTACACTGGCAAGATATCAAACTTCCATTCTAGTGTATTATCATCTACTTCTATGTTTATAGCATTCCGCGAGTGAGATATCTTAAATGCCCGAGAGAGGGTGAGAGAGGGATAATGTATTTTGTTTCTTAAATTGAAGAAGACAGCGTGGATGGAAAAGAAACCTCATTACAACGTCGGGAGCTAACAAAGAAACAAGAAGTGAAAGAACACATAATTAAGTAAAAGAACTTCAAGTTATTTTTATTGAGAAGTCTGTCGGGAAAACTTTCTCCTAAGATATTAAATCATTCGTTCAATCTGATTTCAAAGTTTCACATTTCTGGATTAACAACAATGAGATTGATTAAATAAACGATAAATCAAATTGCCAAGCAAAAGATGTGTGGCTGGTAGGATTCGAACCTACGACCAAGGTTAACTAGACCTGCGCTCTAACCAACTGAGCTACCAGCCACTTACGCGACTCTGTCAATTGGCAGGATCAAACCCTCACCACCACACATCAGTTGTCAAGGCAATAATAATCAATGAATAAATAACACGTCACAATTGTGACCGCCGACATTAAGGCAAGTAGCGGGGATCGATTGTCCGCCAAAGTATCTTAGACCATGTCGTGAAAAAATCATAACAAGGCAATTGATACTGCAATTCATATGCCTCTAGTTTTTGCTAGTGGTCTTCGTGGCACTGTGGTGAAGTGCTTGGCCTAGCGATCTTTCGGTCCACAGGTCGAGCCCCGCCAGTTTCATTGGAAGTCGGCAGGACGGGCACCTGGTCTCCGTAGCACAGTGGTGAAGTGCTTGGCCTATCGATCCTCCGGTCCACAGGTCGAGCCCCGCCAGTTTCATTGGAAGTCGGCAGGACGGGCACCTGGTCTCCGTGGCACAGTGGTTCAGTGCTTGGCCTAACGATTTTTCGGTCCACAGGTCGAGCCCCGAGAGTGTCACTGGAAGTCGGCAGGACGAGCATCCGGTCTTCGTGGCACTGTGGTGAAGTGCTTGGCCTAGCGATCTATTGGTCCACAGGTCGAGCCCCGAAAGTGTCATTGGAAGTCGGCAGGACGAGCATCCGGTCTCCGTGGCACAGTGGTGAAGTGCTTGGCCTAGCGATCTTTCAGTGCAGAGGTATGGAGTATGCATCGTCCAAATGACATAACCCATCGCATTGCATTTGCTGTAGTGGCACTGAGTCACTGACTGCCTCGCTTGGCTGGCAACTTGCACATTTGAAATGTAGCCAGCGCGATCATCAAATCATGTCACATGAAAACCTTTTATCAAACAAATCAAATGCCATCATTTCATCACTGAGCACTTGATCGCGTCAACATGCTCATTATGAACTCTTTGTCGTGTCGGCTGAATTCTTGACATAACAGCAAGATATCTTGAAATATTCCATTCTGGTAAAGTTACCTCACCTCTGCGACCTTGTGTAGCAATATGGAGCACACAGCTCCCAATAAACATATTTAATTGGCTTGTTATGACTTTGCGACAAAAAGTTAAACATCGACGATTGGAATGTCTCCCTAAAATCTTCATTAAGAAGCTTTTGAAAGTGGGAGGTTGGCACTCAAATTTCATTCGTGTTTGCTATCAAGGTCTGATCAGTAAACTTTGCCGACTCAACTTTCATTCCTCTCTTTTCTACAAGGTGATTATGTCAACATTGATAAGTTTCAGGGAAACACAAGAATTTGGCGACGAAAGGAATGCCTTTATCGCTGTTTTCACGAACATTCCCTTTTAACCTGTTCGCAGCATGCACAAATTTTCCAACAATTTGACAATGTCTCCCACACATGATTTAAGATCCACAAAAATTCCAAGACTCCTGAGCTTGGATGCAATCAATCATTCTCGAATTATTCGACAAATCTCTGCTTATTGCGTCGACAGGGGAACTGGAAAACCGGCATCCGGTCCAGCCGGAGTCTCGGGACCCACAGCAATTGTAAAAACAAGTAATAATTTTCATCAATGTCCGTTATCTCATCCTGCGGCAGATTTCGGTTCTCGGTCTTTCACTGCGACCTGTACTGTTTTTATGTGTTGATTTGACTAATTTCACTTTTAATAATGACAGATAATTTACAGAAAGTTTGTCACATTTTTGAGAAGTTTGCAAACTCGAGAAGCGCCGATGGATTCATCTAAGGCTCCAAAATAATAGTTGGATTCATCTCAACTATTTGCCCGATTTCAAATGCTCAATATGAGGACTGTGGTCTATTATTCATTCATCTGTACTGGAAAGACGTCATCTTTCTCCACTCATTTTGGTAATGCGCTGAGGTTTTATTCAAAATGTGAGTATAGCACACTGTAAGCATCTGTATCATTCTGAAATGACATAACTGTAGCACACTAGCATTTATCGCATTTTTCATTAAAACCAAGCACATTTTTGATCGTGCAGGCCAAACGGCAAACAGACCATTTCAAATTGCAATGCAGATCTATCACTCATAAGCAATTCAATTACTACGAGTTATCATTTTCATATTCTCGACACAGTTTCACGGTTTTTTCAAAATAACCATTACGGCGATCATCGCGGTTTGCATACAAACTCTTCATTTGTTAATGTAGAAGTGCGCTAGAACTCTATCAAAGACAAAATTTGGCTACAATTCGGGATTCAAACTGCGGCTGAAGCTAACTACCCGCACTCATCAATATATACCTGGTAACATGTTTTGCTAATGAATTACATGCTGTACACAACCAAAAATGACTTTGTACAGCAAAGGTGTACCGCAAGGATCTGCACATGCGCCTCTACATTTCTAAGTTTCATTACTCACATCGGGATTTCCGCGATTGCTGCTGTGTCGTGGAGGTAGCGGTTGTGGCGGATCCTGGTGCCACTCCGGCCGCGGAAGACTCACTGGTGGAATCGGCGTGAGATGATGACGCCTCAGAATCGCGCAACATGCTTTCATAGCCAGACGACGTTCCTCCATGCCCTCCTCCACATCGCACTCCTCCGTCACGCGCCTTCGGTCCATACAGACTGCTGCAGTCGGAGCCGTGGCCGCTACTCGAATGCATTGACTGGCGGGGTTGAGTCACCTGCGGAGATATACCAAAATACAGAAAAGAAACTTCGTACTGACGAGCGCGAATCAAGTTTGCGCGAATGAATTGAGACAATTACCAGGATTTCCTTGATTTGAAAGAGCAATCAACATTGATTTGAAAAAGGCGTTTCTGAGGCATCATTTTTTGGGGGAGATCACAATAAACGCTGAAATTCTTTTAATATTCTAAAAACTCCTAAATACCTATGACTTATGCGATTAAGATAGTCGATAAGGCAACAGATACTTGTCTGTTTCCTAGAGGAAAATAAGGCAACGTTAAAAATCAATAAAAAAACAGCAATTATCAAATCTACAAATTCGTTGGAGTCGTAAACTAAATTACCTCCAATATCATTTACAATCATTGTCTAAGAAATCATTCACTTCTATAAAGAACAGAAGTTTGTACACGATGCAACACAGGTTCGTGATGTCGTGCTCAAATACGAATTATTTTTAGCGATTTAATAAACGGACTTCGACTTTCGGGCCTTCTTTGCTTTTTTAAAGTCCAGTTGCTGTAGGTGGACGGCATGGATCATTTTGAAATGAACAAAGATGTTGGAATTCGTCTAGGCTTGAACAATTAATACGAAATGGGTCAGCAAGTTGATGAAGTGCAGTGGACATTCAAAATGTCATACATGATGGTCTTACTGACGAGTCATTGCATGACGATACGCAGCCTAAATTGCTCACACCTGTTGACATTACATCACGCCCAAAGCCTACAGAAAAAATCTCCCCAAAGTTAGGTTAAAATTCAAATCAGTAATCTACAGGATTATCGAGAGGAGAAGCACCGTCACCATGGAGAATTTAATCAATCAAAAAGCAATCCATAATAATAAATATTCACCAAAGATATTATCATTCACCGGATTAGTAATTAGCACAGAAATTAACATCAGAATCAGACCTGCACCGATGTCACTGGGATGTCTATGAACCGAGCTATCGGGTGTTTGCCGAACCGTGAGAGGTGAGACAGAGCACAACCTCTATGGCTATCAAGAAGTCTTGCAGTGCTAAAACCTGTTCAAGTCCGTCGACTGCTGTTTATGTATACTGCAGACATACAACGCAGCTCTCCTAGAAGTAGACCATATGGCTATGGATGACAATGAAAGATTCAAAGGAACCTAGTTTGTACATGCACATGATATCTGTATCTTTTGTGATACTTGCGGATTCAATATCTTCACTGTCTACTTCAACGTAATTATGGATTCGATATCTTCACTATCTATTCCAACGGTAATTATGGATTCGATATCTTCACTGTCTACTTCAACGGTAATTATGGATTCTATGTCTTCACTATCTACTTCAACGTAATTATGGATTCGATATCTTCACTATTTATTCCAACGGTAATTATGGATTCGATATCTTCACTATCTATTTCAACGTAATTATGGATTCGATATCTTTACTATCTATTCCAACGGTAATTATGGATTCGATATCTTCACTATCTATTCCAACGGTAATTATGGATTCGATATCTTCACTATCTATTTCAACGCAATTATGGATTCGATATCTTCACCATCTACTTCAACGGTAATTATGGATTCTATGTCTTCACTGTCTACTTCAACGGTAATTATGGATTCTATGTCTTCACTGTCTACTTCAACGTAATTATGGATTCGATATCTTCACTGTCTACTTCAACGGTAATTATGGATTCTATGTCTTCACTGTCTACTTCAACGTAATTATGGATTCGATATCTTCACTATCTATTCCAACGGTAATTATGGATTCGATATCTTCACTATCTATTTCAACGGTAATTATGGATTCGATATCTTCACTATCTACTTCAACGGTAATTATGGATTCGATATCTTCACTATCTACTTCAACGTAATTATGGATTCGATATCTTCACTATCTATTCCAACGGTAATTATGGATTCGATATCTTCACCATCTATTCCAACGTAATTATGGATTCGATATCTTCACCATCTACTTCAACGTAATTATGGATTCTATGTCTTCACTGTCTACTTCAACGTAATTATGGATTCTATGTCTTCACTGTCTACTTCAACGTAATTATGGATTCTATGTCTTCACTATCTATTCCAACGGTAATTATGGATTCTATGTCTTCACTGTCTACTTCAACGTAATTATGGATTCTATGTCTTCACTTTAATGGTTTTGTAGATTCGATATCTTTGATATCAGCTGCAAAACAATATCAACACATTCTCTGCGCAGTTTTTGAATAGACAAGAGGTTTTGAATCGTTGTTGAGACTTGAATAACTGATTTATCATTTTATTCAATTATAGCTCTATTTATCCGTTCACCGGTGGTATATCCAAAACTTCCTCACCCGTCCATCATTCCGTCAATGCTTTCAACATTCATCAATCATTTTCTGTTTCACTCTTCAAATATCTCTGACAACACTTGTCCAGGCAATGACAGAACTGAGATTTCTAAATAATTAGCGTTCACAGAACAACAAAAATAAATTAGATAGGAAATTTAACGCAAAATTTCACTGAAATGTCACTGATAAGACTGTAGCTAAATGTATCGAACTACGTTTTCACTTTTGATCATTTTTCAGGGGCACCAATTGTTTGTTTATTAATTCCAATTTGTAAGAAATTGTTTCGAAATAGAGAACAGTGAACATCAATTTCAAAATCAGATTTGTCAGAATTATTTATGCCACTAGGTGACACTTTCTATCTTTACACCATTTAACGATCTGATAATGCACGATGTCAATGTAAATATGAACATGAATAACGAAATTTCATCATTTAAATCAGTTAAATTGAAACCGAGTTTGAGGACTTTTCAATTACATGTATCTTCAGTAGCAGGTATCCGGATCAATGGTTCGAGTCCACTTTCAGATAAGCAGTAAGTGACATCAATGCCGATTCTGAGAAATGACTTTGTAAGTCACTTTGCATTTCCTGAGCTTGCAGTATTCATCAAGAGGATTGAAAGAGGATTCTGTGTGCATGAAATTATTGATGGATCCACGTGAGTTGAAGAGATTGTTGATTACCATTCAACTTTGTAAATTCATGAAGAATACAAGCAATAAAGGCCACCGATAAAGACGTACGTCAATGATAAGAACCTTGATAATACAACTCCAGGCTGCCTGCCGCGGATGCCCTTCTCGATTTGTCATCCATCTTTAAAACTTGACCATTCAGTGCTCCAGTCATCCTTTGGTTTTCCGACTTGCAATGGGTTCACCTTTCTCTCAAGCATTCAGATTTGCAACTCATTAGCAGTCAGAAGTCTACTGCTATCGAGCAAGGAGTCCCACAAGGGTCACTGCTCGGTCCAATTTTGTTCCTTCTCTACACAACCGCGCTAGTCCATTTCATCGAAAGTCAGGTCTACACGTGTACAGGTTGACATTGGTCGGAGAAGGGTCGGGCTGACGGTACTCGGAGTGAGTCGGGTGGCTGACGTGTGTGACGTCAACAGAACCACCCAGCGGAACTATTTTTGATTACATCTCGGTTCTAATCCAAGCAACTTCTACTTTATCAATTTCAGTTTTCTGATCACGAATCAGGCCACAGATACCACAGATTCTCAGTCATTATTGAGAAATTCAAGTTTAAAGATAAAAGTCGCTCCGCAGAGTGGTTTGCCTAAGTTCACACACGTAAGTTGATGGCGGTGATGAGGTAAAGGGGTCAACTACTTACATACTTTCAGTTATGGGGTCTTAGCGGCAACGCAGTGCACCACAGGCGCACACCAATCCGTCAAAGTCTCATTTTCGCTCTAGTTCGCTACAGAAATCCATTCTTTGCAGATGGATTTCATCTTAGAATTACCTCAGCTATAAGATAGCGTCTTATAAGAAGCAATTTATTTTTTCAGCAATAATTCACCACAAAGCTTCTCTATCAATTCACCAGCCTCAGACAAAATCAGGAAAGCCGCGCTGTTCAAAGCAGAAAGAAACCAACATGCTCCGCGCAGTATTACTTCGTTCACATTACAGGGTGGTTGAACCACACGCAACGGCAAAAGGGAACATTCGCCGTAACTGTGAAATAAAAGAGAGAATGATTTCATGCATGCGTTCATAGTTCCATGGAAATGGGGAACACTACATATTTTTCAACATATCAACGTTGACTTTCAGCAAATATTGGCGCACTTTCAATATTTAGTTTCATCAAGCAATTTACTCCATTCTGTCGCTATCAGCGCTGTATATTAGCTTTAAGAAAATCAAGTTTGAACAGCATATTAAGTCTCTAAATTCACCATCCACATAGTTTCCATCAATTTATCAAGTTCACTAATTTACGTCCTTCAGCGGAACTCTCATAAATCGATTACAAAAGTTACTGTTATTCGAGGTGAAGCTTTCAGACAAGTATATGGCAAGTCAGACCTAAATTAACTCTCTCTGTGGTTTTCGCTTATCACACTGCTTAATATGTGAGTGGCAGATAGCGCAGTTTTCGTGTAAGCCTTTGTGAACACAATATTTCGTATTTTCCTTCCTTGGTGAATTCTAAATATTGAGACTTCTTTGAACAATGAAATTCAAAACATTCCTGACGAAGAAACAAATGCCTGGAAAGCTAGAGTTTATAGAATGCCGTGATTTGAGCAATGAGGTCCGGTATACACAATTCATTCGAATGAGTATGACGGACCAGCATGTACTCGTAGGTGGATGTTGCTATTGTTACCCACTGCATTCACAAGCACGTAATGAAATGAAACATTATCAGCACTCAGCGATGTAATAGATATTTTAACTCTGTAAGCGTGGTGTATATAGCTGCTGAATAAGGAAGGTGATAATATAGGAATATTGTCATAGTTTAGAGGACACTAATGCAGATTATCTGAGGACGCGATAGATCCGAGGATATCTGCGTTATTTGTCCGATAAAACTATGACAATATTCCTATTATAATGCATGCTATTGTGTAGCTTTCTATGTATACATGTTAATAATTTCCACAATCAAGTCGTTATATAGCACCATAATTACCTAGATATTATAGTACCTAGATTAACCTACTTTGCAGCGATATAGGTGACGGTGACTAGGCATAATAGAATTAGAAAAAGCATCTTCGGATTTCGCCTTCAGGTTTGAAGAGTTTTCCAATGGACTTGCAATCAATCACTTTGCTTTTGTTGCGGCAATGTCTGTTAGTGCGCTCATTGAGAGAAGCCATTTTGTTGAACGATCCCAGCTTTGATAGTGGTCATTCTACCAGGTACAGCTATAGTTCTACCGTGAATGATGCTTGCAAAAAGAACGTTTTGACTGCGCAATGTGACGGCCCAACATATATTTTGTAGTGATATAATATCAACATACCACATCCAAGTCACTATCGGTGTTGAGCTACAGCGTTTCTTTGGATGATAAACAGAACTCTTCCTCTTGTTGCTTCCGTCATTATTACGTTGAGTGTGATCAACCAAAAACATTGCATTCCTTCACAAAATTTCACTATATAATCAGCCTCTTTTCTTACTGCAACCTTTCAATTGTTTATATATTCTATCACAATGCGTCAAACATCACTTTGGTTGTGTTACAATACATTAACCTTCTGCAATGTTTTTATCAGAATTTTGTGAAAATTAGACAATGCGTTATGTCGAGACAACCATTCACTATTCCAAAATATATCCGGGTCCAGAAAATCAATCCAAAAAATTCAGAAACACAGACGATGTCAAGTTCTACAGAGAAGTTTGTGAAAGTTTTTTTCATGCGCCTGCTAACTTTTTTTAAAATGATCGGAGGGCCCAACATTATCGAGAAAACTTTTGCGCAATGATCTGAATTCTTCGAATCTGAAGGAATCGTGGCGATCGGAGCATTTTGAAGGAATTCAGAGCAATCCGCAAGCGACGCACGACATTTTTTCCTATCTCTGCAAGGTATTAAAATTTCTTTTTGCCCACTTATTAAGTTCCTGTCTGTTTGAATCAGTTTGCATCAGTTTGCACTTCTAGCAAAGTGATGCGCTTAAACAATCTAATTCTGTGCAAATAAATGTTTCCATGTTTTTCAAGTCATCTATGTTCCTGGATGCATTGAATCGGTGTTTACATTACACGATGGGTGGATCGAAATGTCGGACCAATGGAAACGTAGAAAACACGATGATCTCATTCTTTGGTCATGGAGTTGCTTTACGATTCGTTTAATTGAAGGTGATTAATGAATCAGTGAAATATCTGTGGTAGCGGGCATATATTGAGCTTTTTCCTTCCATAGGAATTGCATGGCATTCACCGGACAATATTGCAACTAGGAGCAATATTGTCCGGCGGCAGAATGTAGAAATCTCATGCTAGGATGAATTATAATAAGATATTATCGAACGTTTGTCTATGATGATCATAGCAATGAAAAAGTGCCATATTTTGTGATCTAGAACGGCAATATGGAACGGTAATATAGAATTGGATCTATCATACATTCTAGAACTGTATAGATCATGGACATCTTCATAGATGCTATCTCTAGATGTCTATCTTTAGATCCATTTCTGCGCTGCTGAAATTAACATAGACATAACAGAGGGGTCACAATGATATCTGGTATTCCATGTGAGATCGGTAGGCAAAGACACATGTCGATATCTATATCTATTAGATGACCATAGCGCGTTCGATAATAGTTATACAGCTACTCCATCCGTACTCCATTCAAAGATATAGCAGTTGACTTCGCCTCGTGCAATAGAAATTAACAATATCATAGAAAGTCCTAGAATGGAAATTGCATGAAAATTATGGCACACGCCGGGGGAACTTAGTTGGGGCAGAAAACAAATTTTGCGAGCTGGCTTTCTTGTTTTCGGGTTGGCATTTTTAATTATCTATCAAGTCAATTTGTGATCTGGATTGTTGCCCCTTGTCCAAAGATCAGGTACACAAAAGCAATAATGAATTTACAAAATACTGCAGCGACAGGATGACAAAGAAGGAAATCATGTAAAACGTTCTGTACGTTCATCATTTTGAAATATCGCTCCTATAATCTATCAAGAGTATAATCAGACACATACGCAACTTGTAATGTCGATTTACAGAGCATGCATTGGTCCAACTTGAAATCAGAGGCCAGGAAATCTTACACTATTCATTTTACTTTGAATAGTTCCCCTGTTAACTAAATTTGAATACTTTTCAAAATCTCTACTTGCATTCGAATATCAGCTTCCAAAGTATCACATGTATCATTCAGTGATTAATTGAAAGGATACAGCGACATTTCATTTATCTGATAAATGACTGTCACTGAAGAAGCTTTCGATGTGAGAGCCAGA
The DNA here is from genome assembly GCA_907163375.1 of Prostheceraeus crozeri. Taxonomy (NCBI): domain Eukaryota; kingdom Metazoa; phylum Platyhelminthes; order Polycladida; family Euryleptidae; genus Prostheceraeus; species Prostheceraeus crozeri. Next base: position 21,937 of record CAJQUW010003277.1, read on the forward strand.
AGCGCCAGAAGAGCGCCAGGTTTCTTAACCGCTAGAAGGAGAAATAATCCAATAATTAGAATTTTTATCTTTCAATTCTTGAGACATTCTTACAACCAGTACACCGACTACTTTCGATTATGACTCTGTGAACCAAATTTCAATTCGTATTCCAGTGTTGAAAAATTGAAAAATAGTTGTCAATGACTGCTACAAATAGACTCAGTATATTAATCCATGGAATAGTAGGCTATTTCACATGAAACAATGCCGCCATCTCACTTAAAGTTCCATTCATGAAAATCCTGCAATTTAATGTCAACAACTTCCACAACCAACTTGGCGAATAGTTTCACTATGATACAATGTTTTAGATCGAAGCAGATCTACAAACCATAGATTTTTCCATGTGCCATCATTGTACATAGGCGAGATATCAAACTTCCATTCTAGTATACTATTATCCACTTCTATGCTGCAATTATGGATTTCTACATACTAGCACATGGACGTGACACTCATTAGAAAGCTATGTCCTTGATACACCGGTGTACTGAACTGTAGATGACAGTAGTACATGTATACTAGAAATTTCAGTGTCCTGTCCAGGTGATAGTGTACATTACAATGAACATGTTTGTAGAAAAATGATATCTTCACATATCTATGATGGCATGGATTGATCACAGTTCCTATCATGGAAACGTCATAGATTGTTTACGGCTGTAGAACACACCAAATGTACCATAGCGCTTCAACGACATGACCCAAATATCAGCCTCGGTCTGCAGACTCGTCTGTCATATCGCTTCATCGCTGTGGTGAATTTGAATAGTCTATGAACTCCTCTATCCACTCTCTATTCAAATATACTCTGCTGACTTTTCAGCTCGTCCTATATCTTGGCATGTCGGATGGATTTGTAACATGCAGAAGCTGAACAAAATGGAGGGGCAGTTCTTATTATTAAGAGAGAATCTTGACAGTCTGGAGATACTTCTGCCCTTCGCATTTCTGGTTTCCATCAATCATCCTTGTTAGCCTCAACTTGAGCGCTCAGAGTGACAATTTTTTTAACGAATCATTTTGTTAATTGTTTCTCCGAATTTCCATTTACAATATTAGAATGCTCCAATTCGCAACAGACAGTTTGAAAATTTCCATAAGATTCTTTGTCTGTCAGTGGTTTGAAAACGGATCTCCACCTGTCCACTTCCATCTGCTCCATCTGCTTCCTCTTGCTCTAATAATCAGACCGAACCACAGAATTAAATATTTCGTTTATCTGCTTCGGTTGCTAGAAGTGTGATTAATACGAAATCGACGGCACATCGAGGAACCTATTAAGTGGGCAAAAAGGAATTCCTAATACCTTACAGAGATAGGAAAAAAAGTCGTGCGTCGCTTGCGGATTAATGTGAGTTCCAGTAACGTGCTTCGATTGCCAAAATTCCTTCAGATTCGAAGAATTCAGATCATTGCGCACAAGTTTTCTCCATAATGTTGATCCTTCCGATCATTATTAAAGAAAGTAGCAGGCGTACGAAAATTAGTTCACTTGATGATTTCACATCCTCTCCTCGGCATTCCTCACTGTATAGTGCATACATTGAATCGAAGCCAGACATCGATGTGTGTTTTGGTGTGTGCGAAGTGATATCACAGCACGTACGCATCTCTCACTGGCTCTGGTGTCCTCTGCTGACAGCTTATTGTTTGCCATTTCCAATAGCAAGTGATACACGAATTATCCATTCGAGAAGGAGCAAGTTGTCTAATTCTGTGATGTGCCATTTCAATATTAAGGTTACATACAATTCTTCCTTTCTAGGAAACCGAAGCGCGCGCAGATGAATCTAATTCTGTGGACCGAATAGACCTGTGCAAACGCTTCGGAACATGAGCTGTTGGAAGAAGCTGTTGTATCACACAACTTGTATCATGCTCTATCCAAATAGAACTGAAACTAAAGGCTGCTAAGACGTAGAACGAATATATTAAAGTAAAAACTGTAAAAACAATAGACCTCCTTGTGGGACCAATGAGAAGCCTAGAATTGCACGTGTGACTGATTCTAGCCCAATGATGCAGCGGTTGACAGGTGTATGTAAGTAGAAATGCGTGTGATTTTTGTGTCACTATTGTGTATTGCATGAAGCCAAACTTCCATTCTAGAGGTTTTGTTGTCATCAAAGACCATCAACATGCAGCTGTTGTCATTGTTGCTGAGTAAGCCGGATTGTCCGCCGACATTTCACCGGTTCTATGAAAGTCGTTTATATATCTCCAATTCCAAATTAGACAGCCTTAATTGCAGAATGAAAGCCATCTAGTCCGGAGGATACAGACTTCTCTTCCCAAATTCACGCACAAAAGGCTTAATTGCATGAAATAAGTAAATTTCATGTTTTGATTTAATTTTGGAGATTTTACTCATTTTGTAGAGGCTCTCAAACATCAAATACTGAATCATGTGACTCAATTCAACTTTTATATCGAAGTTGATGCTCTGAACTCAATCATGTTTCAAATTTCATGGCATTCTGAGAAATAGTTTATTTTCTACATTTATGTAATACCATTGATGTAGGAGCATTTTCAACGTCCATCTTCGCATTCCCAGTGAAAATGGCATTGAGGAGATTCCTATGGTTCACAATTTGGACTCTTAGATATCTCAAGCTTGATATACTACTCTGAGCTGTATGACATAGCAGTAAATTGTCATAGATTTCAGTCTTTTGCAGATCAAAATCTTGGATTTTTGATGTCATAGATTTTTGGTTCAGTAACAATGCATATATTACCTTTCAAATGATCAGCCTAAATCGTCTGGCAATAATGAAAGGTAATATGACATTAACATGGACATCTGAGCGTCCGAAATTGTCCTACATTGTAATAACTATTAGTCATATTGCAGTCCTATTTTTTACAATGCATTAAACCAATGCAATTCGTACTGCAATGCGGTATTGCAGTACGAATTTTTAAATAAAAACTACTGAAAAATATCAAAATATTATCGTAATAATCACAAATTAGTCATGCTTGCACAAGAAATTATTCAGTGCAATGTTCTCTCAGAACGAACAATTATTGAATTGGCAATTAAAAAACGACAGTCCATTGCCAGATTTGTTAGACGAATTAATGCAGCTTGTTTCTACCGACAGATTTTCAAATTTTCTCTTCCGGTTTCCCCAAGAATTTGACATTATCTGCAATGTCCTTTCCTTCCACGTTTTGTCATATCGCTCAATTGATTTCTCGCATTTTTGCCCTGTAATGGCACACACTTCAACACGATCAAACCCATCTTCTCGTAGATTTGTAACGACAGTCGGGCGATTGTTGGTCTCTACGTCAATGCTGACTACATCGCCGTCCAATATTGTCTTGGCAGAAAACGTGAAATTATTGGGAGTGACATACACCGCAAAACTAAAATGGGACCTTCACGTCGATAACCTATGTAGAAAAGCGATTCAAAGACTTTACGTTATAAAACGTCTGAAGCGATTCCTGTCTATTCAAGAGCTCATCCTTCTATATAACGCTACTGTTCTTGGGACGCTGGAATATGATAGTGCGTTTCTGGTAGGAATGAATAAGAAGAACTCTGAGAAATTCGAGAAAGTAAGACGCCGAGCACACCGAATAATTTGCGGGTCAGAATGCAATTGTGACTCTTTCACACCACTCCGTATGAGAAGAGAAATTTCCGCTCTACGAATTTTCAAAGCGATGTCCAATAAAGACAATTTGTTGAACTACTTGGTTCATAAGCAATTCCTACGCTCCTCACTTTTTGAAGTTTCTTTTTGCCGTACACAGTTGCGGAATTCGTCTTTCATACCTTCATGTGTGACTTTAGTGAATAATCAAATGACTTGTAGTAACTAGTTTAATTTGAGCGTATATATTTTTTTTTGCTTTTGTTATTATCTTCTTTGTAAATGATCTATATGACATGCATGTTGTGATTTCCATTCAAAAATACACGTTTTACTACTACTTCTACTACTACTACATTGTGCGTAGCAGTGCAATGAATACATGCACAATTACACACAGACCATGCGCACAATATATCTTCATTCTCATCTCAATAACGAAGCGAAAAATCGCATTGCTATGGTAGTCGAGTAAGGATATCGTTGTAAGGATGTGACTGATACAAAACAGCACTTTCCGGCAGAGCGACAATTTCAGACATCAATTTCGACAGTAAAAGTCAGTCGGTACGAAGGAATAAAAGACGCACTTTTATTGACTATTGTTAACTGAAATTTATCGTTTTTACTTGCGGTCGTGATTTAAGACAGCAATTATCGAGAATTCACCCACATTGAGGAACTAACAAGGCTAATGAAAGCTGAGAACAAGTTTGGAGTCATTAGAATTCACATCATGAATTTCTGGGTGGATTGATGGATACAAATCGCTGGGATGTGAAGGACATTGACGACGGGTCATGCAATAGGGAGCATGTTCTGTTACTAGTTCATGAGTTGTCACATTCAATGACAATTATTTAATCAATCAACAAGGAGAACTTTTCCAAACCAATTAATTCTTCATCAAATCATAGGAAATATTTTCACTCCGTCTAGCAGACTTCTATTCATTGGAATTGTTCGTAACGACCACAGAGATAAATTTCCTTGTCTGCATGATGTACAGATGACTTTCCTCAATGCTAATAGTGTGGGGTGGGGCCCGTTGCGGGCATTATGAAGCAACACTGGTACTAATTAGTACTGCAGCGATTAATCATCACACTTTATTGGGCGAGCGCTTTCTAGTATTTCCACTCATCTACAGGCATCATTCAACGGTAAAAGCAAGCATAAATACAATTTCAGGAGGCGCGAGTTAAAATCAAATCAATCCAATTAAAATAAGAACAATTCTTCTGATGTGCTGTGGTTGTTCAATAGGTTTTTATTCTGTGTGATGTATTGTTTGATGAAAAGGGTTTCTGTTATTTTTGTGTCGTTTGTGCGCATGAGTATTCTGAAGCTGTTGTGTGTTGGTGTCACAACACTGTCGCCCACTGTCAGAAATCTCGACACACATTCACCCACCAACACACAACAGCTTCAGAATACTCATGCGCACAAACGACACAAAAATAACAGAAACCCTTTTCATCAAACAATACATCACACAGAATATAAGCCTACTGAACAACCACAGCACATCAGAAGAATTGTTCTTATTTTAATTGGATTGATTTGATTTTAACTCGCGCCACCAGAAATTGTATTTATGCTTGCTTTTACCGTTGAATGATGCCTGTAGATGAGTGGAAATACTAGAAAGCGCTCGCCCAATAAAGTGCTATCTTTGCGACTTTTGTGTTCTGGATTGATTATCAATGTCCGCTGTCTACGCCTGAGGCAGATTGCGCACCTACATAGTTCTGTGAAGTCCAGACACGCCCATTCGTATACATTGTCGCGCCATCTTCTTGTTGATCGTCCTCTGCTACTCCTCCCGTTCATCATGCCCTCGAAGCAGATTCAGGTCACTCTCAGATTCGGTCTTTTGGTGTGGCCACAGAGTTTTAGCACCTTGCTTTGCTAGTGAAATGATTAATAACAAGATAAATCATAAGTCACCTCCGTTATTTGCTTAATTCAAAATTCACATTTGCAGGTTGCTGGTGCAGGAGCTGTCAAAAAGTATAGAAATATAGGAATCCTGCATAAAAGGTTGAAAATAAAGAATATAAAAGTCTCAAATAAATAATTAAGAATAAGTTTGGATGAAGTTAGGAGTTATAGTTGTGCCTTGACGGTTGTGCATTGAAAATAGGTTTGGATGAAAGCGAGCTATTTATTGTTATGCATCAAAATCGAACAAAAAGTTAATTTCGGCTATTTACACCAGGGTTAAAACGATATCGATACCGATACGATAATATCGATATTATCGGTATTTTTCCGATACCAATAATATCGATATTTCTAAAAATAATACCGATAAAAATGTCGATAATTATATCGATAACAATAACGCTGTGAATGTCAATATCATCACCGATGATGACATCGGTATTAGTTCTAACAATGCTATTGATCTTGATAAATCTTGAAATTGGTGTGAAATGACTTACATCAGAGTTGACTTATATCATTCATGATATATTCCATTCGTGATAGCTAACAAAATCTATAACTTGACATGATGTTTTATCATTACAAGACTTATCATTTGCCTTCAGTTTCTTCATACTTACCGATCATACTTTGAGTTAGACTAATCAAATTCATCATTTTCGACATTAGAACTTAGCTGATGTCTGATCGAAAATTGCATACGAACGTCATCGATATATAGGTGTACTTGTACATGTTGATTTTGCATAGGTTAAATGATAAATATACGGATATAGCTATCATAATTAATATCTTGATGCCACTATTCATATTGATACTCACAATTTTTTGATCTTTAATCGATTTACAAATAGTGAATAGATAGCGTTATGTTGCATCGATATCATCATCGAAATCATTATCAATATGAATATTATTGTCGATATTAATATCAATAGTATCGATAATGAAAATTTCACTATCGTTTTAACCCTAATTTACAACATAGCTATTATCAAGAATAGATTTCCGAAATATATTGATTAACTTTTTGTAGGATTTTGATACATAACAATAAATAACTTGACTTTCATACAAACCTATTTTCAATGCACAACCGTCAAGGCATATTTCCTCAAACAACTAAATATTAACTTGAAATTGACATAAGAATTAAAAGTGAAAGTGGATATGCAAGCGCATCAATCAAACGAATGAATGAGCATATTTAGAAAGATGCGAGTACCTTTTGAAAAGAGGACAGATGCAGTGGTTGCAATGGTAGATCGGGTCAAATATTCACACCTTACTACTACCGGTCAGGTTATTTAGTAGTATCAACATGTAGAAATATGTTGAAGAATGAAATCTCACCGTGCTATAAGGAGAGGAAATTGTCAAATGAACTGGCTGATTGGCGTCCACTTGCACATTCATCGCCGCTCCATCACCGTTGTTATTCAATCCATGCGGTCTCTTGCTGCTCTTGTGATGGTGGCCTTTGTGATGGCCATTCCCATGATGCCCGTTGGACGGCGGTTTATGATGACTTCCACTGTGATGTTTCTTCCCCTCCTTCTCCTTCTTCTTGCCGAATAGAGGACTGGTGAGGAAGCTGAGACGGCTTCGGCCTTCTTTATGTCTCCCTGATTTGTCTCTCCCTGAACTGGATTTGGTCGGAGTTCCGTTGTTGCCACTCGAGCTTGTCTCAGCCTGCTTGGAGGTGGTTTCAGGAGATTCAGACGACGGGCCTGAACTCTTGTCTGAGGTCTGACATGCGGCGGATGATCGACGCAAGGAGGATGAAGCTGTGGACGATATGGAGGCCTTCCGCGGAGAGTCTCGAGGATCGGAGGGCCGTGTGGAGGTGGAGGATGAGGAGCGACCGATGAAGGATGATTTGAGGAGAGAGGAGGAACGTGTGGGTGTACTTGGCTTAGGACATGTGCTACTGATGGATTTTATCATCCCAGTGGCCGCAAGTGGAGGAGGAACACCAGGCGGGAGACGATTGGATGTGTGGTGCGATACGTATGATTCTTGCAGCCTGTAAAGACGAAAATTAACAATGGCAACGATGATCTTTAATGTGGAATGCAGTGGGTGCATTCTCCAATAGTGGGTGCATTCTCCGACAGTGGGTTCATTCTCCGACAATGGGTGCATTCCCGGACAGTGGGTTCATTCCCGGACAGTGGGTTCATTCCCGGACAGTGCGTGCATTCTCCGATAGTGGGTTCATTCCCGGACAGTGGGTTCATTCCCGGACAGTGGGTTCATTCCCGGACAGTGGGTGCACTCCCCGACAGTGGGTTCATTCCCGGACAGTGGGTTCATTCCCGGACAGTGGGTTCATTCCCGGACAGTGGGTGCATTCCCGGAGAATGGGTTCATTCCCGGACAGTGGGTTCATTCCCGGACAGTGGGTTCATTCCCGGACAGTGCGTTCATTCCCGGACAGTGGGTTCATTCCCGGACAGTGGGTTCATTCCCTGACAGTGGGTGCACTCCCCGACAGTGGGTTCATTCCCGGACAGTGGGTTCATTCCCGGACAGTGGGTTCATTCCCGGACAGTGGGTTCATTCCCGGACAGTGGGTGCATTCCCGGACAGTGGGTTCATTCCCGGACAGTGGGTACATTCCCGGACAGTGGGTTCATTCCCGGACAGTGGGTTCATTCCCGGACAGTGCGTTCATTCCCGGACAGTGGGTTCATTCCCGGACAGTGGGTTCATTCCCGGACAGTGGGTGCATTCCCGGACAGTGGGTTCATTCCCGGACAGTGGGTGCATTCCCGGACAGCGGGTTCATTCCCGGAAAGTGGGTGCATTCCCGGACAGTGGGTGCATTCCCGGACAGTGGGTGCATTCCCGGACAGTGGGTGCATTCTCCGACAATGGGTTCATTCTCCGACAGTGGGTTCATTCTCCGACAGTGGGTGCATTCCCCGACAGTGGGTTCATTCCCGGACAGTGGGTGCATTCTCCAATAGTGGGTTCATTCTCCGACAGTGGGTTCATTCTCCGACAGTGGGTGCATTCCCGGACAGTGGGTGCATTCCCGGACAGTGGGTGCATTCCCGGACAGTGGGTTCATTCCCGGACAGTGGGTACATTCTCCGATGGTGGCTGCATTCTCCGATGGTGGGTGCATTCTCCAATAGTGGGTTCATTCTCCGACAATGGGTACATTCTCCGACAGTGGGTGCATTCCCGGACAGTGGAGGCATTCCCGGACAGTGGAGGCATTCCCGGACAGTGGGTGCATTCCCGGACAGTGGGTTCATTCCCCGACAGTGGGTTCATTCCCGGACAGTGGGTGCATTCCCGGACAGTGGGTTCATTCCCCGACAGTGGGTGCATTCCCGGACAGCGGGTGCATTCCCGGACAGCGGGTGCATTCCCGGACAGCGGGTGCATTCCCGGACAGTGTGTACATTCCCGGACAGTGGGTTCATTTCCCGACAGTGGGTGCATTCCCGGATAGTGGGTTCATTCCCGGACAGTGGGTTCATTCCCGGACAGTGGGTTCATTCCCGGACAGTGGGTTCATTCCCCGACAGTGGGTTCATTCCCGGACAGTGGGTTCATTCCCGGACAGTGGGTGCATTCTCCGATAGTGGGTTCATTCCCGGACAGTGGGTTCATTCCCGGACAGTGGGTGCATTCCCCGTCAGTGCGTTCATTCCCGGACAGTGGGTGCATTCCCGACAGTGTGTACATTCCCGGACAGTGGGTTCATTCCCGGACAGTGGGTTCATTCCTGGACAGTGGGTTCATTCCCGGACAGTGGGTTTATTTCCCGACAGTGGGTGCATTCCTTGACAGTGGGTGCATTCCCCGTCAGTGGGTACATTGCCTAGCAGTGGATACATTCCCCAAAAGTGGGTGCATTCCCCGTCAGTGAGTGCATTGCCTAGCAGTGGATCGCCGATGGCTTGACAGTGGGTACATTCCTTGACAGTGGGTTCATTCCCCGTCAGTGGGTGCATTCCCGATAGTGGGTTCATTCTCCGATAGTGGGTTCATTCCCGGACAGTGAGTGCATTCCCCGTCAGTGAGTGCATTCCCCGTCAGTGAATGCATTCCCCGACAGTGGGTGCATTCCCTGACAGTGGGTACATTGCCTAGCAGTGGATACATTCCCCAAAAATGGGTGCATTCCCCGTCAGTGCATTGCCTAGGAGTGGATCGCCGATGGCTTGACAGTGGGTACATTCCCGGACAGTGGGTTCATTCCCCGTCAGTGGGTGCATTCCCGATAGTGGGTTCATTCTCCGATAGTGGGTGCATTCCCGGACAGTGGGTTCATTCCCCGTCAGTGCGTTCATTCCCGGACAGTGGGTGCATTCCCCGTCAGTGCGTTCATTCCCGGACAGTGGGTGCATTCCCGGATAGTGGGTGCATTCTCCGATAGTGGGTTCATTCCCGGACAGTGGGTTCATTCCCGGACAGTGGGTGCATTCCCCGTCAGTGCGTTCATTCCCGGATAGTGGGTTCATTCCCGGACAGTGGGTGCATTCCCGGACAGTGCGTTCATTCCCGGACAGTGGGTGCATTCCCGGACAGTGGGTTCATTCCCCGACAGTGGGTGCATTCCCGGACAGTGGGTTCATTCCCCGTCAGTGGGTGCATTCCCGATAGTGGGTTCATTCTCCGATAGTGGGTTCATTCCCGGACAGTGGGTTCATTCCCCACCAGTGAGTGCATTCCCCGTCAGTGGGTTCATTCCCCGACAGTGAGTGCATTCCCCGACAGTGAATGCATTCCCCGTCAGTGCGTTCATTCCCGGACAGTGGGTGCATTCCCGGACAGTGTGTACATTCCCGGACAGTGGGTTCATTTCCCGACAGTGGGTGCATTCCCGGATAGTGGGTTCATTCCCGGACAGTGGGTTCATTCCCGGACAGTGGGTTCATTCCCGGACAGTGGGTTCATTCCCCGACAGTGGGTTCATTCCCGGACAGTGGGTTCATTCCCGGACAGTGGGTGCATTCTCCGATAGTGGGTTCATTCCCGGACAGTGGGTTCATTCCCGGACAGTGGGTGCATTCCCCGTCAGTGCGTTCATTCCCGGACAGTGGGTGCATTCCCGGACAGTGTGTACATTCCCGGACAGTGGGTTCATTCCCGGACAGTGGGTTCATTCCTGGACAGTGGGTTCATTCCCGGACAGTGGGTTTATTTCCCGACAGTGGGTATATTACCTGACAGTGCATTCCCTGACAGTGGGTTCATTTCCCGACAGTGGGTGCATTCCCGGACAGTGGGTGCATTCCCCAGCAGTGGGTTCATTTCCCGACAGTGGCTGCATTCACCGACAGTGCGTTCATTCCCGGACAGTGGGTGCATTCCCGGACAGTGGGTTCATTCCCCAGCAGTGGGTTCATTCCCGGACAGTGGGTTCATTCCCGGACAGTGGGTTCATTTCCCGACAGTGGCTGCATTCACCGACAGTGCGTTCATTCCCGGACAGCGGGTGCATTCCCGGACAGTGCGTGCATTCCCGGACAGTGCGTGCATTCACCGACAGTGCGTGCATTCCCGGACAGTGGGTTCATTTCCCGACAGTGGCTGCATTCACCGACAGTGCGTTCATTCCCGGACAGTGGGTGCATTCCCGGACAGTGGGTGCATTCCCTGACAGTGGGTTCATTCCCGGACAGTGGGTTCATTCCCGGACAGTGGGTTCATTCCCGGACAGTGCGTTCATTCCCGGACAGTGACTGCATTCACCGACAGTGCGTTCATTCCCGGACAGTGCGTGCATTCCCGGACAGTGGGTTCATTCCCCATGAGTGGGTGCATTCCCCGTCAGTGGGTTCATTCCCGGACAGTGGGTGCATTCCCGGACAGTGGGTTCATTCCCGGACAGTGGGTTCATTCCCGGACAGTGGGTTCATTCCCGGACAGTGGGTGCATTCCCGGACAGTGGGTTCATTCCCGGACAGTGGGTTCATTCCCGGACAGTGGGTTCATTCCCGGACAGTGCGTTCATTCCCGGACAGTGGCTGCATTCACCGACAGTGCGTTCATTCCCGGACAGTGCGTGCATTCTCGGACAGTGGGTTCATTTCCCGACAATGCGTTCATTCCCGGACAGTGGGTGCATTCCCGGACAGTGGGTTTATTTCCCGACAGTGGGTAAATTCCCGGACAGTGCGTGCATTCCCGGACAGTGCGTGCATTCCCGGACAGTGGGTACATTCCCTGACAGTGGGTATATTACCTGACAGTGGGTGCATTCTCCGTCAGTGCGTTCATTCCCCGACAGTGTATGCATTCCGCAGAAGTGGATACATTCCCCAACAGTGGGTGCATTCCCCGTCAGTGGGTGGATTGCCTAGCAGTGGGTGCATTCCCCAACAGTGGGTGCATTCCCCGTCAGTGGGTGCATTGCCTAGCAGTGGGTGCATTCCCCAACAGTGGGTGCATTCCCCGTCAGTGGGTGCATTGCCTAGCAGTGGGTGCATTCCCCAACAGTGGATGGATTCCCCAACAGTGGGTACATTCCCCAACAGTGTATGCATTCCCCAACAGTGGGTGCATTCCCCGTCAGTGGGTACATTGCCTAGCAGTGGATACATTCCCCAACAGTGGGTGCATTCCCCGTCAGTGGGTGCATTGCCTAGCAGTGGATCGCCGATGGTTTGACAGTCTGTGCATTCCACGGCAGTGGATGGATTCCCCAACAGTGTATGCATTCCCCAACAGTGGGTACATTCCCCAACAGTGTATGCATTCCCTGACAGTGGGTGCATTCCCCAGCAGTGGGTGCATTCCTCAACGGTGGGTGCATTCCCCGTCAGTGGGTGCATTGCCTAGCAGTGGATCGCCGATGGTTTGACAGTCTGTGCATTCCACGGCAGTGGATGGATTCCCCAGCAGTGGATACATTCCACAACAGTGGGTACATTCCACAACAGTGGGTACATTCCAAGACAGTGGATAGATTCCCCAGCAGTGTGTACATTCCCCAGCAGTGGGTGCATTCCCCGTCAGTGGGTGCATTCCCCCTTCCTACGTCATCAAATTCATCTCACCTTACTCCTACCGGCATTTCACGCCCTTTGGATCCTTCTCTGTTCAAATGCGGGTTGGAAGCACCATCAGGCTGACGAAGACATGTAGGCCGACTTAGTTTTCGGTCTGATTCACTGGAGGAATCAGGATGTAGAGGAGGCACTCGTTCGATGTCTTCTCCAGGGCAGGGAGGCGGAACAGATGCACCTCGCTTATGTCCAGACTCAAACGATGATCGTTCTAGCGAGGAGAAGTTGCAGGAGTCTGGTTCAGCCTGTCCAGGAGGCGGAGATAAGCTCTGAGCGCGAGCATTCTCCACAGATAACGATTTCACCCATTCGGCGACCCGCGCGAAGTTCGTTCCGGTCGTTGGAGCAGCACCCTTCTTCGTTTTGTGACCTGATTTCTTCTCATGACGCCCTGAGCTGCGCAGTGGGTTCCTGCAGGTATGAAGGAGTCAGTCAGGGAGAAAAAAACAACAGAGCGGAGAGATTCCGATTATTTACCTGTGTGGAGCGGACTGAATGGAGAAATGTGCGGATGTGTCCAATGATTGGTTATCATCGCCGATGGTTCTTCCTAGACTGTGAGCGGGTGAACTCTGTACACTGTCCACCAGCACTCTCCTGGCAGCTTCAGACACCTCCGATGGTTCTTGGCCGGTTGAAGACCCGACAGAGGCAACGAGAGAGTGCTTTGCCACCCAGTCACGGACGAAGGGCTTCACGCGTGCCACCAATGGATCGGCGGAGGATTGCGTGAGACCAGGAATCTTTCCACCCGACATGGACGTGAATTTGACGTACGTTGAGGCGGAAGCACCGGGCTGCGTGAGAGCCGCGTCGGTCGAAGACGTCGAAACTGGATGAGCAGAAGACAAAGGCGGCGGTTCGATGGAGTCCAAAGCCGCGGAAGCCAACTGTTCTTCTGATGCCATCTGCGTAGAGAAAGGGTTATCGGATGAGAGTTGTGGCTGGGAAAGGATCATCTTAGAAATTGTAGTCCCTATGGCATCTTAGAATAGCAGTTAATTTCCAAATGTGATTACAACTTGCATTTCAAACATAGTTTCTTTATAGCACGTGAAGCATAGATGTCTATCCCGTCCTGCGCACGTGAATTCAACCCTCACGTGACCTTGACGTTGATCGGAACTCTTCCAAGCTATTGAAACGTCACTTGGAAGTCTGTCAGAGCTCGATAAAACCTCATAGAAATCTCTTCACCTTTTCTCCGCTTTCCTCTGTCCTCTCAGTGATATCGGACAGTCCAGGACCGCTGCTGGAGCCTCTGTCGAGGGTAGAATGTTGGGAGCTAGTTGTGGTACTGCTCCCGCTTTCTGTGTACGGTTCTTCGGATTGCGTCTCCTTGTCCACCATCACAGGCTTCTCCGCCTCACCATCTGGACCATCGATCCACGTCTCCTTGGACGTCGCTAGCTTTGACGCCCGGGGGCCGTCCACCCACTGTTCCTTCTGCGTGCTCAGTGTCTCGATGGCATTCTTCACCGCAGCGCGGGGCCAATGGTGGGTATTCGAGGGCCTTGGCAGAGTCGAAACTTTCTCTGATGATCGAGGAGTTGGGCGGGGGGAACGGATTGGCAACTGAGGAGCGACTGGCCGTCTGAAAATGATTAATGTTATTATTTCACAACAAAATAGAGTTTATGACACTGTTACTGATAAGCTGAGAAATAAGTAGTATGTGTGGCAAACTATAAAATACAATCGGATGAAAATATTTCTCTTTATGACAGCGGAAATCACCTGAAAATGTTCTCCGGATCAGCCGGAGGCCCTTCACCGTCTGTCATATCTTCTCCACCCAAGTAAATGACCGTGTCACATGACTGTTCGCTGCTCGACGTGTAGTCAGGCTCGGAGGAAGTGAGAGCGCTTGTACGCACAAGAGAATGGCCTACTCGTAGCCGTCCTGCTCGACGCATCCCAAAACTGTCACAGGAGGAACTGTCATCCGAGCTCGCTCCATTCGATCCCGTCCCAGCCAAGCGCGTCTTCCGACGTCTGCATCGCTGCATTTTGGAGGCCAGTTGCATCATCTGTGAGAGAGAAAGTTTGTTTGTAACAGAGCACACAAGAAATTGTGATAGAAACGTCTTTTAGGTCCACTCATTCATTCTGAAGATGAAAATCGAATATGCTTGTAACTGACTTCATATCAGAAGCTATTACAATATTCTTCCGAAAAACTCCACAGTAATTTCAATAATTTGCAGTTCTTCATCTTCCTCATTCAATAAATTGCAATTCTTCATCTTCATCATTCAATAAATTGCAATTCTTCTCCTTCCTCATCATTCAATAAATTGCAATTCTTTATATTCCTCATTCAATAAATTGCAATTCTTCTTCTTCATTCAAAAAATTGCAATTCTTCTTCTTCATTCAATAAATTGCAATTCTTTTTCTTCATTCAAAAAATTGCAATTCTTCTTCTTCATTCAATAAATAGCAATTCTTCTTCCTCATTCAATAAATTGCAATTCTTCTTCTTCATTCAATAAATTGCAATTCTTCTTCATCATTCAACAAATTGCAATTCTTCTTCATCATTCAATAAATTGCAATTCTTTATATTCCTCATTCAATAAATTGCAATTCTTCTTCATCATTCAATAAATTGCAATACTTGTTCATCATTCAATAAATTGCAATTCTTCTTCTTCTTCATTCAATAAATTGCAATTCTTCTTCATCATTCAACAAATTGCAATTCTTTTTCTTCATTCAATAAATTGCAATTCTTCTTCTTCATTCAATAAATTGCAATTCTTGTTCATCATTCAATAAATTGCAATTCTTCTTCATCATTCAACAAATTGCAATTCTTCTTCATCATTCAATAAATTGCAATTCTTCTTCATCATTCAACAAATTGCAGTTCTTCTTCTTCATTCAATAAATTGCAACTCTTCTTCATCATTCAACAAATTGCAATTCTTCTTCATCATTCAATAAATTGCAATTCTTCTTCATCATTCAATAAATTGCAATTCTTGTTCATCATTCAATAAATTGCAATTCTTCTTCCTCATTCAATAAATTGCAATTCTTCTTCATCATTCAGCAAATTGCAATTCTTGTTCATCATTCAATAAATTGCAATTCTTCTTCTTCATTCAATAAATTGCAATTCTTCTTCTTCATTCAATAAATTGCAATTCTTCTTCATCATTCAACAAATTGCAATTCTTTTTCTTCATTCAATAAATTGCAATTCTTCTTCTTCATTCAATAAATTGCAATTCTTGTTCATCATTCAACAAATTGCAATTCTTGTTCATCATTCAACAAATTGCAATTCTTGTTCATCATTCAATAAATTGCAATTCTTCTTCTTCATTCAATAAATTGCAATTCTTCTTCTTCATTCAATAAATTGCAATTCTTCTTCTTCATTCAATAAATTGCAATTCTTCTTCTTCATTCAATAAATTGCAATTCTTCTTCATCATTCAATAAATTGCAATTCTTTTTCTTTATTCAATAAATTGCAATTCTTCTTCTTCATTCAATAAATTGCAATTCTTGTTCATCATTCAACAAATTGCAATTCTTGTTCATCATTCAACAAATTGCAATTCTTGTTCATCATTCAATAAATTGCAATTCTTCTTCTTCATTCAATAAATTGCAATTCTTGTTCATCATTCAACAAATTGAAATTCTTGTTCATCATTCAATAAATTGCAATTCTTCTTCTTCATTCAATAAATTGCAATTCTTGTTCATCATTCAATAAATTGCAATTCTTCTTCTTCATTCAATAAATTGCAATTCTTGTTCATCATTCAATAAAATGCAATTCTTCTTCTTCATTCAATAAATTGCAATTCTTCTTCTTCATTCAATAAATTGCAATTCTTCTTCTTCATTCAATAAATTGCAATTCTTGTTCATCATTCAATTAATTGCAAGTCTTCTATTTAAACATCACTAAATAACACGTTTTTCCTTGCACAGTGTTATCTTTGCAACCTCATCTTTCCTCTACTCTCAGCTGTGCCGCAGTTCTTTATTGCACATTATCTAATACTCACCTGCAGCGACTCATTGTAATGTTGGACATTGGAAGACGTTTGAGCTATCATGCAGATTCGCACACCAAGACTTCCCATTGCCTCTCGTAGGAGTTGGGAGAGTTTGCTGGTGCGGTTCGGAATATGTCGCTGACCATTGGCTAATGCAAGAAGGACGTTGGCGAGGGCGGAGTAGGTGAGACTGGGATGTGATGAGGTGACGGGAGATGCCGAGGAGTCGTGATCCTTGCTACTCCTGCCGCTGCCGAGATCGATGAGGTGCAGTCGAGATCGTCCTCCAGCCACACCCTGACCCGTACCACTCTTCTCCACACGGTATTGGTACACATGCAACGTGAAGAGGAGGTGAGACAGCCGACTGTCTTCTTCCGAGTCTGAAAGGAGGGAGTCCTGATGATCGGCTCTCATTCGCAACAAGGACAAAGAAAATGAGAAAAAATGATTGAAAATGGGCTTATAAGGCTGCAAATGCAGATCACAAGTTGATTGACCGATATCGCAAACAATTCTTCACATGGAAGGGTACCGCAGTGAGTTGATTCCGAATCAACCGCGAGATCTTATCCAAATTGGCTTCTCAACAAAATTTGGATGGTAAAGAAAATCAGTTATTCTATTATCCTATTCAGTCTTTCAGCGTTTGAGATAGTTGCACAGACTAGAAATTCGTCACCTATACACCTTAGATTAGTGATGTACCTCAGCCGAGCTGAGCCGAACCGATGGCGGATCGGTTCGGCTCGGTTCCACTTGTTCGAGCCGGTCAGAGCCGTGGCTCTTCGACTTGGCTTAAATATACTGTTTGTAGTTTTGTCCCATCCCATTCTTTCAAGACCAGTGAAGTCATATCGAATTACATATTACTACTCATAATACGTCTGAAATAACTTCAAACTTTGTATTGTGTACAATAATATCTTTGAGGCAGCTGTTCTAATTGAGATCGGTCAACTGTTAACATTGACTTCGTTTTATATAATACAATTCACTGAGAAACACAGCAAAATCAAGCTAATACTGCTTTTTATTCAAGTCGTTGAAAGAAATTACATCGAATTATTTCCCGAATTTTCGTGATTTAAATTACTATGAAAGCATAAATTTATCAAAAATTAAAATTTTTGACACAGAATTAGACAACTTGCTCCTTCTCGAATGGATAATTCGTGTATCGCTTGCTATTGGAAATGGCAAACAATAAGCTGTCAGCAGAGGACACCAGAGCCAGTGAGAGATGCGTGCGTGCTGTGATATCACTTCGCACACACCAAAACACACATCGATGCGTGGCTTCGATTCAATGTATGCACTATACAGTGAGCAATGCCGAGGAGAGGATGTGAAAACATCAAGTGAACTAATTTTCGTACGCCTGCTACTTTCTTTAATAATGATGATCGTAAGGGTCAACATTATGGAGAAAACTTGTGGGCAATGATCTGAATTCTTCGAATCTGAGGGAATTTTGGCAATCGAAACACTTTGCTGGAACTCACATTAATCCACAAGCGACGCACGACTTTTTTCCTATCTCTGTAAGGTATTAGGAATTCCTTTTTGCCCACCTAATAGGTTCCTCGATGTGCCGTCCATTTCGTATTAATCACACTTCTAGCAAACCGAAGCAGGTATTATATTAATTATTACATTATTATTATTATCTATTATTATATTATATTTATTTATTAAATAAATAAAAGGGAAGAAATATCTGCCTTCAAATGAGGCCACGTTGACACAGCTACGTGTTAATGACAACGCTACTGCAAATTACGATTCAGTCAGCGTCAATTATCCACCACTAGAAATAAGACTATTATTGATAAGACACTTATCAAGAAAAATAAAACTAAACTCAGAATAATAAATTTTATCTTGAGCGCTTTCGATGACTCTAATCATAAGACTGTTTATCGACTTTTCACGGTTGCCTAAAGAATGCGTTATTCCAATGGGTTCGCTCAATTGACGTGCTGCTTATTATACGGTATTATGCCATTGTATACTGTTACTGAACATAAAGAATATTGTTTTGCTTTTCTAGATGTTTCGTGATTGCTAGTGACATCTGACGCGCGATCATTTTTTATACTGGACTTACGGGACATCATTTGTAGAAACTGAATTTGAGACAAATTCTAAATTGTCTTACAGACGCCGTTACGTGTGATAGATCCGTGTTTACTTAAGTAAGTCTTAGTCCGCGCAGTTCACTTCTAGTGAGGTCTTAGTCCGCGATAAGTAAAGATTTAGAAATACTGATTTATACAATAACATTTAACATGTTCGTGTAGTAGGCTTTTTATACAAATCATACA
Organism: Prostheceraeus crozeri; assembly: GCA_907163375.1. Lineage (NCBI taxonomy): Eukaryota > Metazoa > Platyhelminthes > Polycladida > Euryleptidae > Prostheceraeus > Prostheceraeus crozeri. The sequence continues at coordinate 40,923 of CAJQUW010003277.1, forward strand.
TGCTGACAAGTAGTTCCCAGAGACATCGCATATCCGTATCCTGTAAGGTTTTAATAAGTAAATTTGAGAAAATCTCAAAATACTCAGAATCGCGAGATTTTCCGAGTAGTCGTGCACTGATTCGCAGGATTTGGAATCGCAATAAATCGAATCGTACCCGCCACTGCCAATGTATATGACACAAATGGTACATAAGGCGCATGATGGTGACATGTACAGCGCTTACCATTGACTGAATTAATTTGTTAATGAAGCAGTTTCTCGAAATATAAAACAGAAATTTTCAAAGGGACGACAAAAAATATTTATGGATGATACTAAGCTGTTGATAATTCTGTTTGTAAGGACAACAAAATCCGACGTCGCTTTCGTAAGATATCCAAGAAATCAAGCCATTACAAAATTGACAAAATTGATAAATTCCATTCTTTTTTAAAGTGTCAATATCCCAATTTGAAACTTACAGTAGAGAAAAGTGAAGACGTCATTTCCTTTTCGGATGTTGAAATTGACAAATGTATTGCCTAGCCACATCGATCTTTCGGAATACACACGTCCACTACTGAATAATGTTACCTTCCCTATCCAATGGAAACGTAACCCCGTGATAGGAATGCTACATAGAGCGTAGAATGTATAATGCACAGAGTAAGTATGTTAGGTAGAGTGGTAACTCCGCATTCATTGAATCCCCAATGTGTATACACTTTCGAATTTATTAAATTTATTAAATGAACTCGAGGGGGATGCAGGTGGTATTGTCACCAAATGTGAGATATGCAAATCTTTGCAGTTTTGAAGAAATTACAGCGGAATTGTCGAGTGATCATGATTGTATTGCAGAAGGAATGATGGTATTTTACAGATTCTCAGTGTCATGACAGCCTTGGAGATTTCGAAAGGTTCCTATTGCTTTCATGCTCAATCTCAAGAATATTTTCTTAAGCGTGATCATATCACAGGCAACCTGCCACTGGCAGAGCAAAATCACATAATCAAAGACAATGATTTCAATTAACTTTGAAAGATGGAAATGGGTTCACATCACTATTCAGATTCAAGAAATGAAACATGAGAATTCAGTGAATCATGAAATCATGCCGGTGAAAATTGAATTAAAAATTTCAAATTTCAGCCAAGAAAGCACGAATAATATGGAGATTTTTTCACGAAGACTTCCATTAAATTACGGATCATGAAATTCCCTTGATAATCAGCTCAATTTCCGCTTAGTTACGATGCTTGTTAGCAAATATTCATTCCTTTTGATATCCAACTTGTTTCATACTACTTATATAGGAGAGTCATCTCGGTAGTATATAAATTGGCAAAATTTTGACTTTTTTAAAACTGCTCAAATAATTTTTTTGGACCACGGGAACGTAATCTCCGCACTTTTTTCAGTCGACATTCTACCTATATATCCCTACTCTATGGTATAATGCATGCTGTCGGACATAGATATCAAAAATATCAATAAAATTACATATCTCTCTTCTTAAAAGCATTTGAAAACTGTTCTTGATAACTCTTGTTGTCTTTATTTCAGTGATAACAGGTGTAGTCACTGTCAGGTTATGCACTTAATGAATGACTATTTTGGTGAATTTGCAATTGAAATGGAATGCATCAGAATGGAGCTCAATCAAATTCAGTACTATTGGTCACAGTATGCAGCCGTGTAGAATTGGTTGAAATATAAAAAAAAATAATATTTGACTTTAATATTCATTGCATCTGAAACCAACTATCCCACAATGCAAATAGACAACACATGAAGCCGTGTGAAGAGCATACATCCTAGAAATCAGAAAAATTAATTAACCATCTCCTCTATGATTAATGTCTGATGAAGACACGAGAGATACCCTGAGGAAGTCCTCGAAATAAACTTCAAATGATTATGTCTTGTGTACTTCAAACTTGCTTTAATCTTTTTGAAAGTATTACTGAAATGTCAACTTTGGAGAATTTCATATTTACATTTCTTCTCAATATCTTGCAGCAACTTTGTATTTGATAACTGCAGCCGAGGCACAGCAGAACAGTTGATAATGAAGAGGTTTGTGACATTTCTGCTGTCTGCGTCTATGAAACGTCTCAAACTGGGCAAACAATAATATCTCCTGAAATGATTACAACGACAACAGAGAGGTTGAAAACCGTATTTGTGAGCTTCTCTGAAGCTGTTTTTGCAGCCTGAGTTGTAATCGCCAAGTTGAAGAGAAAGTGCTCTAAATAGAAGTAGACGTAGAGCTGCTCCACTCACATGCTATCATGTGAATCAGGTCCGTACTCCTCCCAAAGTCTTCACAAGAAGTAGGCGCAGAGCTGCTCCACTCACATGCTATCATGTGAATCAGGTCCGCACTCCTCCCAAAGTCGTTGAAAGAGGCACAAACATGGAGTGCCGTGTCTTTATGCCTATCTTATTGATAATTACAAATAGATTAGGCAAATGAACTAGGCTTTATTTTCACTTGACTGCTGCCTTTTTTCATTTAACTCACTAAATTTCTTGCTGTTTGACTAGACTCGATTGAATCAAATTGTTTCTGAATTGAACCTTTCAAATCTGCAAAAGTGGATCTCCTATATGCAGTGACATCATTTAAACAAACAAAGCTCTGATAAAATGAATTGTTATCAATAAACTGTGAATGGTCACAAATCAGACAAGTTATCAAGCAGCCCTGATGATAATTGCAATGAAGATTCGTGCATACTATCTGATAATGAATAAAATTGAGTAATTTCTGAAAAATCACGATCATAGATTTCGAAATAATTCGATCATTTCAACAACATTTTTGGCAAGTGACAAATTCCTGTCTGATTATTTCAGAGATGTTATGCAGACGTGGATTGTGTTTGTATTGAAGGTCATGTTTTGATTGCTGAAATTTCACGTTTTTAGGAAATGTCAAAGTCATCAAAAACAATCTTAAAAACCTTTTCTAATGCATTCTCTGTCCACATATCTCTTGATACCGCTCTTTACCGTAGAGATACATTTTCAAAACACATCATCGGTCGACAATAATATGTTTACAGACATCCACCTTGCTCGAGATGTCAATCGTTTCATTTGAAAAATGCTGGAGAATCACTCGATTGAAATGAGATATTCAAATATCCGTGGCTTTGTATGCATATCTGTAGTCCAGGCTGCGAATTGACGTTTAGCGCAAGATCTATCGTCGGCCAACACTTATTAAAACAACAACGGCAAATGCGATTTTACTGCTGTTGTAATCGCCGCTATAAAATCACACTTGCCGTCTTTGTTGGCCGACTTTCCAGTGCTCTATATCCATGACTTTGCTTTCTGTTACAGACACGGTACATAGATATTGACTTATTGGAGGAATCATAGAAATACGTTCAATTATCAGGGATTCGAATTCTTCTGCGTGCGCCTTGTTCAATGGTTGCAATATAGCAGTGCATCAGCTGATATCAAAATGCCGGAAAGCATTGTACAATTTCACATCACGAGAAATCAGACGACGGAATTTTATGAAAATTGAACATTCAGAATGTTGAATATTCGTAACAGTTGGACAGTTAGACAATACAAATACCAACTTCTGATAGAGCAAGGACCAGCTGCTTTACTGTGTTTCGTTAATTCTATGGGCAATGTTTTAGATATGTGTTTGATTAGGACATCAGCACTTTAATAGCTCCGATGTCTATGATTAGAAAAGTTCAGAGTCTCCAATTCGGTACTTCTATTCCCCCCATATTTTGCTGTTGTCATTCGCGAGTGTTGCAAGGTCAACGATCTTCTCTTGCTATAAAGTGCAGTTTCACTACCTTCGCAAAAGCTACCCCCACCTTTTCAAATTTGTTTAAAATCCGTAGAAATAAATCAATCGTCACAAACCTTTAAGCACAAGTAAGTGAGGTTATTCTCTACCCCAATGCAAAAATTTAAGCAGATCGGATGAGTACTTTGTGAATTAGGGGCGATAACATGAAGTGCAGCGATGATTTGACTTCTGGTGACCTCACCGTGTGAGCAGAAAGCACTTGAGGTCAACAAAGTCATTTTCCGACAACTCGTGAAGCGATGATGACCACGCCACATCCCTTATATTAATATTCTGGGCTTAATAAAGGTTCAAATAACAGCGGATGAGACGAAGAGGGAGAGAGAACAATGCACACACGAGTAACAATTACCGTATTTCTTTGAATATGAGACGCCATCGAATAAGAGACGCATCCGTGAGAGGAAAAAATTTAATAAGAGACGCCCTTGAATAAGAGACGCATGTACAAAAAATAGACTGCTATAGACATGTTACATGCAGGCTATTGTACTTAGTAAAATAAGTCAGTCTACTAGTAAATACCGGGTATCATGACCAATATTGTATAATATATAAGGCTTCTTGTTGTTGTACATACGTACATGCAGGCCTACTTAAGGTTACTTCATCTACCATTTAAGGAGGCATTATACGGTAGCTTCCTTTGCATTTGGAGTCATGTACCGGTCGGTAACTTTTGCTGTAAATACTACTTGATTATCGGTATTTTCGTTTCGGTAAATTCAGATCTAGTCTACATGTATAGTGGCCAACATGTACTGGTATATGAATGTATTAGATGAGTCTACAAGATATGCTACTACAAACCCTAAAATTCCTTTCATTTCCAAAATATCTGAATTATGATAAAGCGTTTATATGTAAGAAAAATTACTGGCGAAATTTGCCCATGACATAGGCCTAAGTGAGGAATGCAAAGGTTACCTAAGAGAAGAGTAGCAAAAAACTAAGGCACTTTTTCTAATGAAAGAATGAAAACTTGAACATTTGATAAATAAGAGACGCATCAATCAGGGATCTGAAAAAATAAGAGACCCGTCTCTTATTCAAAGAAATACGGTATGCGTCGAACAGACGAAGTCAGATCAAGCTGTTGACATCGCTACATTTCACGTGATCGTCTCTCATGCAAAAACTACTTGTCTGATCTGCATAACATTTTCTGTGTAGGTAGAAAATATGCTTAAGTACGTTTACGTGAAGTTTGGTGACGATTGATTCATTTATGCAGATTTTAGACAAATTTGAAAACCTGGGGGGGGGGGAAACATACTGTCAGCATGTAATGAGCCGCTTTATTCAACTGAGCCATTGTATCATCATCCTTTTTCGCCGCATCTTTGATATCTCAGCTTTCTTCACGCCTAGATATCTGCATTGCCCTCGATGATTAATCTGCTCCAATTTTTATGACGAAGATCTTACCAGGAGAGGTTTTAGATGCTAATGCTGCATCAAGATAGAAGGCTGCTTTGTCTGCGGTGGGAGCTCGGAGTTCACTTTGATTCTCAAGTTGCGTCCCTGAGATTGGATCTTCACGAAGATAGACACCCGGTGCGGTTGCAGCATCGGATCCTGACGAGAAATCAGACGAGAAATGAATACAAATTGTCATCAGAGATCAACAAATCTGTGAATTATTATCACAAGTCAACTGCTTTCTCTGATCAGAATAATGAAATGAAATCAATCCTCTCTCTTCTCCTACTGTGACCCCCTTCAAATAGTGGCCGCGATTCGATGAAATTCAGATACAAAGATTAAATAAAGAAATTTGCAGGATATAGCCATGAAAGTGAAACGAAATGCTCCTTCTGAAGATATCTTCGCTTAACTTTCCAAAATTCTCAATATTAATTATACTTTATTATTAAATGTAAACCTAAAATATACTTTATGTCTGCAACCAATCTGTCCATTACAATTAAAATTAGGCAGAAATAACGAAGTGGATAGAATACACTGAGCAATCAGGACATACCTTTGGCTACTTCAGCTAACAAATCCTTCAGTTGCTCATCTTTCCCGAAAACTTCGACCGCGGAGACTCGTACTGAGAAACGAGCGCCCGTTCGATCTTTCTGTTCATCAATTAATCGAAAGAGCCAAGCGATAGCGCACGGAATGGCACCGAGGCAGGAAGGTGCTGTGTCCGACCCCAGCATGGTGTACGTTTTACCTGCAAGAGAGAAAGGTGGAATTCATGACCCATAAAGATCTTTGCCACTGACATTCATGATCCATAGAGATCTTTGCCACTGACATTCATGATCCAAAGAGATCTTTGCCACTGACATTCATGATCCATAGAGATCTTTGCCACTGATATTCATGATCCATAGAGATCTTTGCCACTGACATTCATGATCCATAGAGAGATCTTTGCCACTGACATTCATGATCCATAGAGAGATCTTTGCCACTGACATTCATGATCCATAGAGATCTTTGCCACTGACATTCATGATCCATAGAGAGATCTTTGCCACTGACATTCATGATCCATAGAGAGATCTTTGCCACTGACATTCATGATCCATAGAGATCTTTGCCACTGACATTCATGATCCATAGAGATCTTTGCCACTGACATTCATGATCCATAGAGATCTTTGCCACTGACATTCATATTGATTTATTCTAAATTGTAAGGAGATGATTGGTTGCTGGTAATTTACTCCAATTCCCTGCTGGTGACTTCTTTGTTACCGAAACTATCGAATTTAATACTGAAGAAGCAAATAGCTGATGAAATTGAATGCTAACTGCCATTACGTTTGTGGAACTTGCAAGTGAAATTGATGAATTTGGCTGAGAAATCATACATTTCGAATTAACTGATTCGCATGATAAAGGAATGAATGTGTGCAGTAAAACCAAAGCACCGCACATTGGTAGGAAGTGAAGCTCATAGATTTAACCCTCATCATATGAGAAAAACAATAATTTGTCGTTAGTCTCTCCCAAATACTTTTTTAAAATATGCGAATGTTTTGAATAAAAAGACAGATGTTATGCGCCATACGTTTTTGCCATCGTAATTAAGCGGAAATTAAGCTGATTATCACGGGAATTTCATGATCCGTATTATAATGGTCCACAAAATTATTTGACCACTTTTGAAAAACGTCAAAATTTGCCAATTTATATACTACCGAGATGACTCTCCTATATAAGTAGTATCAAACAAGTTGGATATTAAAAGGAATGAATGTTTGCTAATAGGCATCCTAACTAAGCGGAAATTGAGCTGATTATCAAGGGAATTTCATGATCCGTATTTAATGGAAGTGTTCATGAAAATGTCACGATATTATTCGTGCTTTCTTGGCTGAAATTTCAAGTTTTTAATTCAATTTTCACCGGCATGATCTTATGATTTACTGAATTCATGTCTCATTTCTTGAATCTGAATAGTGATGTGGACCCATTTCCATTTTTCAAAGTTAGTTGAAATCATCGTCCTTGATTATGTGATTTTGCTCTGCCAGTGGCAGGTTGCCTGTGATATGATCACGCTTAAGAAAATACTCTTGAGGGTGAGCATGAAAGTAATAGGAACCCATCGAATTGCTAATTTAACAAACATTAAATCTCCAAGACATCGAGAATCTGTGAAATACCATCATTCCTTCTGCATTACAATCATGATCACTCGACAATTCCGCAAAACTGCAAAGATTTGCATATCTCACATTTGGTGACAAAACCACCTGTATCTCCCTTGAGTTCATTTGATAAAATCGGAAGTGTACACACATTGGGGATTTAATAAATGCTGAGTTACCACTCTACCTAATATGTCTACTCCATGGGTTCTACTTTGTACAATGCTCACCAAATAACTCTTTTTTGTGAGACTAAGTAAAGATATTATTATTTTTCACAGCAATCAAGACCGCCCCTTTGCTAATCTGCCAATGCATTGAGTCTCTCTATCTGCCCACTTCCTGACTCTTCAAGATAGCCTTCTTCCACGGATCTCCGGAACGAGACTGCACGGAATGGCACCGGGAGACGGAGTCCAGCAACATGGTGTAAGTTTCGTCGACTGGAGAGAAATTTCATCGTGAAGTCAACGTTGTTAACACAGCGTTGGTCATCTGCGCTACATCGCTAAATAATGCAGATCCCTTCCGCATCGTCCCTGAATTGCGTCATCGTTGGGAGCCGCTCTGATGAGTGACAGCAAACGTACGAGTGTCAACCATGTGGCAACCATGTGAGAACGGAAGTGTCGAACGTGTGTGGTCACGAAACTTGATCCACTACAACCGTTACATCATTCAATCGTACTCATTGCAATTTTCAACAACTTTCCTCTCATCTATTATTCATCTCTAACTCTTCCCTTCTTCATATTCTCTGCCGAATTTTCTCTCTTCCGATTTCAGCGAGTTGGGAATTACCTGATCAAAGCTATCGATCTCTCCATAGATATATAGCGATAATACTCCACGGCATTGCAGATGCAGAGATATCATAGATATCGAATAAATCTATCAAATCTCAACAGATGTAACCACCACGAGACATGTTGGGCCTCATCAGTCGTGAGGAGGTTTGAACTTGCGACGTTGGAGCTAGAGGACACACCCTCTAGCCACAAGACCACCGGAGCTTGTGTTAATAGTGTGAGTTAGTGAGGAAGGCACTGGTTTAAGGCATTCTGCAACCACGTAATGCCACATCCGAGATTGAGGCGCTTCACGTAGGTGCTACTCATTGTGAGTACCTTCCTGACAAATTCACACGCTCTCAACAGATGGTCCGGTGGCCCTGTGGTTAGAATTCATTAAATTTGGAATTGCGATTTCTCGTACCAACAGGAGCGAATCAGGGCAAAACTGAACAACATTAGCAAGTTCACACACGAAATATGTTGTACTGTGAATTTCTTGTCATTCAAAATCGATGCTTTAGAAATTGAGGGGGAGGGTGAGAGATCTATGCCCTCATTCACTAACAATTGCACGCGAATCATTGATATCTTCAGTAGCCCGATTTCCAATGAATGCGCGAAAAAGGCTGTGTATCAACCTAGTTGAATGTTCATTCAAATTCTATGTAACCACGCCGTGCAAATTTATAGAATAAGACTGATCGCTTCCTCTAATCTATTATTTATCTTTTCCAAACTTTTCGCAGGTATTTCTTTGTCCGAATTCTCCACTGCGCTATAGCACGAGGTTGTAGTTAACAAAAGCTATGATATCAGGGATCTTACCATAGATATGTGATCATGTTAACATACCATGCGACCTAATTGACTGCAGTACAGGTTTTCCAGTTCGACAATGCGACTATCAGATTAAAGAATATGTTTTAGGTATGAACGCCATTCAACTTCTTACCTTTTGCGATGTTCACGTAAATTTGATCTTGTTAAGGGCAAGCTTAAAAGTGACTGACTTGTTGAAATGAAGTTATTGATGAGTGTTCAACAATAAATGGGTCTATTTGGAATATCTAGAATGCCCAGGCGAGCTGACAGTTATAATAATTTCTTATTGAGATAGCGCACGGGTAAGCCAGGGCAGACAATGGCAGAGCTTTCAGCAGTGAAAACTCATTGAATCTCGCAGATATTCCATAGAAAATTCTGTTCATGATTACGTTGACATTCGAGCTTGCTCATGCCTCAGCCATTATCAAATATGAGGCAAGTCTAATGGAAAGTCACGGGATATCTTCCATTGCATCATTACATCACTCTAGTTGAAATTGTACTCATTGCAATGTTGAACAACTTTCTCTCATTAATAATTCATTCATTTGCTCTTGTTTCACTTGTTTTTGTTCACATTCTCTGCCCGAGCTTCTTTTCGTCTCTCAACTTTGGAATTGGATGCAGGAGTTGGGTAGCGAGTTTCGAATGACTTGACAAAACGATGAAATATCATAGGGAAAGAAGCACTACGTGTAGATGGGCATAGAAATATGTATAGATCAGCATAGACTCCAAAATGACAAAATACCATAGAAATGGATTAGAAATAGATCCTTGAAAAAATACCATAGAAATAGAATTGCCTTGCTGTTTAAATTGTCAAAAGTACGAGGGGTTTTGTACATGCTACCGTAGCAAATATCAAATATCCGAAAGTCAAAGAGATGGACATAAAAACATTTTGGTTTCACTTCTTTTTAATCCTTACATATTCTTCAATAACTTCAAGATCCGTGATGTATTCACTTGGCTCAAGTGTGTTTTACAGAGTGAGAAAAGGTGTTCAATGGATCTAATTGCTTTTTTTATTAACTTCACTTTGGCCGAGGCCGGCCTTGTCAAAAGTGCAGGTGGCTTTTGTACATGTTATTAACATACAGTAATTATGATATTTGCGTAGAAAATGCAACATTTCATATTCTGTACATCAAGCAAAGCAGAAAGGATAATTTCTAAAAATAATCAATAATTCAATAATCAAATGCGCTGTTTTGATCTACCGAACAGCTTTTTTATCCAGCAAAATACACTTGAGCCAAGTGAATACATCATGGCTCATAGAAGGATTAGCAAGAAAAAAAAATTTCTCATATATGTCCATTTGACTTTGAAAATTTTATATTTTCAAGAACAAAATGATAAAGGTGACATTTAAACAGCAACAGGGAACAATGATGAATTATCGACTTTTTGTGATCCTGAATTGTTGGCTCTACGCCGGAACAAGAGCTGCAGAACAGCTGATACTCTCCGAATAAAATGAGCAGCCAATGAGCAGGCGATTAACACGCCAAACTGTCCAAAGTTTCACCCGGATCACACAGCAAAGAGAAGTTTGTGACCTGCTAACTTTGTTGATAATGATCAGAAGGAACAAGTTTATAGAGAAACCTTTTGCGCCATGATCTGAATTCTTCGAATGTGAAAAAATCGTGGCTATCGAAGCATTTTGAAGGAAGGTACAGCAATCCGCAAGAGATAAAGAACAGCTTTTCCTATCTCAGTAAGGGATAGAGAATCTCTTTTAGTCCACTTCGTAAGTTCCTGCATGTGTCATGGTTTGGAATCAGTTCACACTTGCAAATTGACACGCATGAACAACTTAATTCTCCGGTTCTAGTCAGTAATTTTCTCTCAAAACATCTGAATCCCGGGGTCCCAGGAATCCCTTATCATACCAGACTACAGTAGAGCGGCATAAAATGTTTGTGTTAACTACGCCCACAAAATTATTCATTTTCATTGAGTACAGCATGAACATGACAGCAGCCTCCGCAAATTCCTATTTTACACTCAAAGATGCACACGAACTCCACAATGACGTTCGTATTTCCAAACGATTAGTTGTCTATCTCAGGCAGTTTGTATGGATCGCTGTTGACATGGGAATAAAGCGAAGATGAAAATGAACACAACTCGTTGACTTGTTGGAAAAAGCAAATATTTGCGAATTGGTGGTTGAAGTTGAAGAAGCAATTATGTCTGAATCAACACACGGCATTTCTCCAACCCACCTGAGCCCGTACTCGACAGCTTCCGTACACTGAGAGTCCCAAATTTCCGTAGCTGGCCGGAGCACGTGGATCAACAGTTAGGAGCGGTCAGACATAAATCGTCAGAACTTGCCTCACCGACAATCAAACGCAATTGACCCCCCGTTAAACAAACTGAACGATTTTGACACCACTTATCATCACAATGGCGGTCTCCATTACAAACATCAGCGTCTGTGGCGATTGAATTCTAGATTAATTCTAAGATACACATAAATCTATTTCATAAGGAGGACGTTTGGAAAAAGGACTCAGAATATTCATTAGGAGAATGAATGATGAAGTAAATGAATAATCTCTGCGCAAATGATAAAAAATTGCTGAAGGACATGTGCCTCTGGTCCATTAGATTCGTTGAAGAATGTCATTCCTGTTAAATGAGTTATTCTTCTATCATTTCTAAGTTTGTCACCGTGAAGATATAATCAATATAATTAGAAAGTTCATTCATAGCTTAGAATGCGGTCAGAATTTTAGCGGTCTCTGTGTCACAGTGGTCAAGTGCTTGACCTAGCGATCTTTCAGTGAAGAGGTCGAGCCCCGATAGTGTCATTGGAAGTCGGCAGGAAGGGCATCCGGTTTCCGTGGCACAGTGGTCAAGTGCTTGGCCTAGCGATCTTTCAGTGAAGAGGTCGAGCCCCGATAGTGTCGTTGGAAGTCGGCAGGAGGGGCATCCGGTCTCCGTGGCACAGTGGTCAAGTGCTTGACCTAACAATCTTTCAGTGAAGAGGTCGAGCCCCGATAGTGTCGTTGGAAGTCGGCAGGAAGGGCATCCGGTTTCCGTGGCACAGTCGTCAAGTGCTTGGCCTAGCGATCTTGCAGTCCAGAGGTCGAGCCCCGATAGTGTCATTGGAAGTCGGCAGGAAGGGCATCCGGTGTCTGTGTCACAGTCGTCAAGTGTTTGACCTAACCATCTTTCAGTGAAGAGGTCGAGCCCCGATAGTGTCGTTGGAAGTCGGCAGGAAGGGCATCCGGTGTCTGTGTCACAGTGGTCAAGTGCTTGACCTAGCGATCTTTCAGTGAAGAGGTCGAGCCCCGATAGTGTCGTTGGAAGTCGGCAGGAAGGGCATCCGGTTTCCGTGGCACAGTCGTCAAGTGCTTGGCCTAGCGATCTTGCAGTCCAGAGGTCGAGCCCCGATAGTGTCGTTGGAAGTCGGCAGGAGGGGCATCCGGTCTCCGTGGCACAGTGGTCAAGTGCTTGGCCTAGCGATCTTTAAGTGAAGAGGTCGAGCCCCGATAGTGTCGTTGGAAGTCGGCAGGAAGGGCATCCGGTGTCTGTGTCACAGTGGTCAAGTGCTTGACCTAACAATCTTTCAGTGAAGAGGTCGAGCCCCGATAGTGTCGTTGGAAGTCGGCAGGAAGGGCATCCGGTCTCCGTGGCACAGTCGTCAAGTGCTTGACCTAACCATCTCTCAGTGAAGAGGTCGAGCCCCGATAGTGTCGTTGGAAGTCGGCAGGAAGGGCATCCGGTCTCTGTGGCACAGTCGTCAAGTGCTTGACCTAACAATCTTTCAGTGAAGAGGTCGAGCCCCGATAGTGTCATTGGCAGTCGGCAGGAAGGGCATCCGGTCTCCGTGGCACAGTCGTCAAGTGCTTGACCTAACCATCTCTCAGTGAAGAGGTCGAGCCCCGATAGTGTCGTTGGAAGTCGGCAGGAAGGGCATCCGGTCTCCGTGGCACAGTCGTCAAGTGCTTGACCTAACCATCTCTCAGTGAAGAGGTCGAGCCCCGATAGTGTCGTTGGAAGTCGGCAGGAAGGGCATCCGGTCTCTGTGGCACAGTCGTCAAGTGCTTGACCTAACAATCTTTCAGTGAAGAGGTCGAGCCCCGATAGTGTCGTTGGAAGTCGGCAGGAAGGGCATCCGGTCTCCGTGGCACAGTCGTCAAGTGCTTGACCTAACCATCTCTCAGTGAAGAGGTCGAGCCCCGATAGTGTCGTTGGAAGTCGGCAGGAAGGGCATCCGGTCTCTGTGGCACAGTCGTCAAGTGCTTGACCTAACTATCTTTCAGTGAAGAGGTCGAGCCCCGATAGTGTCATTGGCAGTCGGCAGGAAGGGCATCCGGTCTAGAAGATCACACTGCTCCAGATAGAAGTCCAGTGTGAAGTGTAATGACGTTCAATCATCACTTCATCATTTTGAATGCGGTCAGGAATGCCCTCGAAACATGCAAGCCTGCAGTTTGAAGTCCCAAGCATCTGTATGTACTGTGCATCTGTTCATAATTGTAACTGGTGAGTTTTATATCAAAGATGAACATTTCCATTGGCATCGTTTTTCATCTGATTGCTTTATGTCGCCAAGACGTGAAAGTCTTCCCATGAAAGGGTATTTTATATAACGTGAAGGAGGTTCCCTTATCAAATGACAAAAAACAAAGCGTATCTTCCATTCCCCCAGGTGTAAATTTTAAGTGTAATTCGATGCTTCTTCAAATAGTTAATGCACGTGCACTGTGCTATGTTTCGATAAGCAAATGTCAAATTTTCAATTATATTGAGTAGATGTAGACATATTCAGCACTGCTTATTTAGCATTGTGTTTAGAACATCACATTCAACTTAATATTCGCTGATGAGCTATTCGCCGAAGATATTCACTTAAAATAATATTTTTCATTCTCAAAATTTCAGCTTTCTACCTTGTAGTCGCCATGATATCGAAGTCTGCCTCTGACGCAGTGTCATGGATATCTAAGTTACACTCTATGGTCTGATTCATTGAATATGATCTGCTTTAAATACGTGATGTTCAGATTCGACAATAGTTATGATAACTCACTTCGCTCGCTCTACATTAAATATCGCATTAACAGACGGCGTCCCATTAAGACGCTACAGATACGTCACCCGCAAAAATATCGAATGAGCGGTGATCATAGATATCCTTTCACTACGAAAATAACTGACTTTTCTCTTTCAGCTGCAGAATGTAAGCAGAAGAGAAGGAAAAGAAAGGAAGATATCCACTGAGAAATAAAAGGGAGAAGAGAATGACTCTCTCATCTCTCTATCAGCTTGGAAACGAATCCGACGGGAGAGGATTAAAAAAGACTTTCTTTGTTACTGAAAGTATTACCTTCATTTTGATGCCTTCTCCTCATCTTCCTAATGTTTTACTTAATCAGCAGATGTTGGGCAGGGACAGTCAAAAGTTTTCACTTTGTTGTGATAGGTCAGAAGATTTCATCTCAGGAATTCAAAGTCTTTCAAACAGCTAGAATGAGGAAAACTTAAGTTGCTGTTACGCAAGCACATAATTTCGAGGAGCAATTTAGATAACAAATTCAAAAATGAAATAAAAGCGATCAAATTGTCGTGCAAAAAATGTGCGGCTGATTAGACCCCAGGTTCTATGAATGATGAAATAATTTATCAATTTATTCAAGGACGAATATTTTTATCGATTCATTCAAGCAAGAATTTACTAATCAACCAATACAATGAAGAAATTGCTTATCAATTCATTCGATGACAAATATTTTTGTCAACTACTTCAACCAAGAATGTAGTTGTCGATTCATTCAATGACGAAATTACTTATCAATTCACTCAATCAAAATTAATTTTATCGACTCATTTTTCATTTGATTTAATAACGAAAATTCTTATCGATTGATTCAATAATGAACATTTTCATCAAAAAATCCATCCAATCAGGAATTTACTTAGCAATATATTCAATACCGCAATTTTTCATCGATTCATTCAGTGACGAATACCTTTATCGATTGATTCAATAAGGAATTTACTTATAGATTCATTCAATGACGAAATTACTTATCAATTCACTCAATCAAAAATAATTTTATCGACTCATTCAAAGATGAAATTTTTTCATTTGATTTAATAACGAAAATTCTTATCGATTGATTCAATAATGAACATTTTCATCAAAAAATTCATCCAATCAAGAATTTACTTAGCAATATATTCAATACCGCAATTTTTCATCGATTCATTCAGTGACGAATACCTTTATCGATTGATTCAATAAGGAATTTACTTATAGATTCATTCGATGACGAATATTTCTATCGATTCATTCAAAAACGAAATTAATTCATCGTATCACTATTATGTATATATTATTAAATATATTCATTATATTACAAAATGCATCATTTGACTAATTTGCTATCATCATTGAAGGTAACGATGGTTCATATAATTTACTCTTCAAAAAGGTTTAATTTTTGATACATTTGGCAGGAATGAACATATTTTGGAATAACACAAATGAAAACTACAAAATACGTAATAAATTCTCCAGCTTGAGCCACAATGATCACTTTGATGTAAATGGATTCCACAGTCAAACCTGACATGTTGGATGCAGGAATATGAAACTGGTCCTGTCACAGCAAATATCTGCACTAATTCTTCGAGTCAAGAAGATATTTCTTCACATTTCAAAGTGACACTAATCACAATCAGTCATGGAAATTCTGACAAACATTTGTCGTGAGGCTCATTGAACATGTATTGGAAAGTCAACTTTCATGAATGACTGATTCTCGGCACTCGGGTCACTGGAACTTCAAAGACAAGGTTGATAATGACCGCTATAAAATATTATCAGGAAATGTTAGAAGGAACTGCTAGTAATCAATGTCTTCTCTGACATAAAGAGCTCTTTGAACTAACGAAATGTTAGGGCGCGCTCGAATGAAAATTTCCGATAATTATCGACATTATGACAAAATCATTGACTACCACTGCTGTGCCATGATGATCACTTGATCCGGCTTGACTCAGCCGCACAAGTAAATTACAACTCAGTTGGAGCTCCGATGTACACAGAAATCCTAGCAAATCCTAGTATCCGGTAGCAATCATAGCAAATACATAGAAATCCTAGTATCCGGTAGTAATCATAGTAAATATATAGAAATCCTAGTATCCGGTAGTAATCATAGTAAATACATAGAAATCCTAGTATCCGGTAGTAATCATAGTAAATACATAGAAATCCTAGTATCCGGTAGTAATCATAGTAAATACATAGAAATCCTAGTATCCGGTAGTAATCATAGTAAATACATAGAAATCTTAGTATCCGGAAGTAATCATAGTAAATACATAGAAATCCTAGTATCCGGTAGTAATCATAGTAAATACATAGAAATCCTAGTATCCGGTAGTAATCATAGTAAATACATAGAAATCCTAGTATCCGGTAGTAATCATAGTAAATACATAGAAATCCTAGTATCCGGTAGTAATCATAGTAAATACATAGAAATCCTAGTATCCGGTAGTAATCATAGTAAATACATAGAAATCCTAGTATCCGGTAGTAAACATAGTAAATACATAGAAATCCTAGTATCCGGTAGTAATCATAGTAAATACATAGAAATCCTAGTATCCGGTAGTAATCATAGTAAATACATAGAAATCCTAGTATCCGGTAGTAATCATAGTAAATACATAGAAATCCTAGTATCCGGTAGTAATCGTAGTAAATACATAGAAATCCTAGTATCCGGTAGTAATCATAGTAAATACATAGAAATCCTAGTATCCGGCAGTTATCATAGTAAATACATAGAAATCCTAGTATCCGGTAGTAATCATAGTAAATACATAGAAATCCTAGTATCCGGTAGTTATCATAGTAAATACATAGAAATCCTAGTATCCGGTAGTTATCATAGTAAATACATAGAAATCCTAGTATCCGGTAGTAATCATAGTAAATACATAGAAACCCTAGTATCCGGTAGTAATCATAGTAAATACATAGAAATCCTAGTATCCAGTAGTAATCATAGTAAATACATAGAAATCCTAGCATCCGGTAGTTATCATAGTAAATACATAGAAATCCTAGTATCCGGTAGTTATCATAGTAAATACATAGAAATCCTAGTATCCGGTAGTAATCATAGTAAATACATAGAAATCCTAGTATCCGGTAGTAATCATAGTAAATACATAGAAATCCTAGTATCCGGTAGTAATCATAGTAAATACATAGAAATCCTAGTATCCGGTAGTAATCATAGTAAATACATAGAAATCCTAGTATCCGGTAGTTATCATAGTAAATACATAGAAATCCTAGTATCCAGTATTAATCATAGTAAATACATAGAAATCCTAGTATCCAGTATTAATCATAGTAAATACATAGAAATCCTAGTATCCGGTAGTAATCATAGTAAATACATAGAAATCCTAGTATCCGGTAGTAATCATAGTAAATACATAGAAATCCTAGTATCCGGTAGTAATCATAGTAAATACATAGAAATCCTAGTATCCGGTAGTAATCATAGTAAATACATAGAAATCCTAGTATCCGGTAGTAATCATAGTAAATACATAGAAATCCTAGTATCCGGTAGTAATCATAGTAAATACATAGAAATCCTAGTATCCGGTAGTAATCATAATAAATACATAGAAATCCTACTATCCGGTAGTAATCATAGTAAATACATAGAAATCCTAGTATCCGGTAGTAATCATAGTAAATACATAGAAATCCTAGTATCCGGTAGTAATCATAGTAAATACATAGAAATCCTACTATCCGGTAGTAATCATAGTAAATACATAGAAATCCTAGTATCCGGTAGTAATCATAGTAAATACATAGAAATCCTAGTATCCGGTAGTTATCATAGTAAATACATAGAAATCCTAGTATCCGGTAGTAATCATAGTAAATACATAGAAATCCTAGTATCCGGTAATAATCATAGTAAATACATAGAAATCCTAGTATCCGGTAGTAATCATAGTAAATACATAGAAATCCTAGTATCCGGTAGTAATCATAGTAAATACATAGAAATCCTAGTATCCGGTAGTAATCATAGTAAATACATAGAAATCCTAGTATACGGTAGTTATCATAGTAAATACATAGAAATCCTAGTATCCGGTAGTAATCATAGTAAATACATAGAAATCCTAGTATCCGGTAGTAATCATAGTAAATACATAGAAATCCTAGTATCCGGTAGTAATAATAGTAAATACATAGAAATCCTAGTATCCGGTAGTAATCATAGTAAATACATAGAAATCCTAGTATCCGGTAGTAATCATAGTAAATACATAGAAATCCTGGTATCCGGTAGTAATCATAGTAAATACATAAAAATCCTAGTATCCGGTAGTAATCATAGTAAATACATAGAAATCCTAGTATCCGGTAGTAATCATAGTAAATACATAGAAATCCTAGTATCCGGTAGTAATCATAGTAAATACATAGAAATCCTAGTATCCGGTAGTAATCATAGTAAATACATAGAAATCCTAGTATCCGGTAGTAATCATAGTAAATACATAGAAATCCTAGTATCCGGTAGTAATCATAATAAATACATAGAAATCCTAGTATCCGGTAGTAATCATAATAAATACATAGAAATCCTAGTATCCGGTAGTAATCATAGTAAATACATAGAAATCCTAGTATCCGGTAGTAATCATAGTAAATACGTAGAAATCCTAGTATCCGGTAGTAATCATAGTAAATACATAGAAATCCTAGTATCCGGTAGTAATCATAGTAAATACATAGAAATCCTAGTATCCGGTAGTAATCATAGTAAATACATAGAAATCCTAGTATCCGGTAGTAATCATAGTAAATACATAGAAATCCTAGTATCCGGTAGTAATCATAGTAAATACATAGAAATCCTAGTATCCGGTAATAATCATAGTAAATACATAGAAATCCTAGTATCCGGTAATAATCATAGTAAATACATAGAAATCCTAGTATCCGGTAGTTATCATAGTAAATACATAGAAATCCTAGTATCCGGTAGTAATCATAGTAAATACATAGAAATCCTAGTATCCGGTAGTAATCATAGTAAATACATAGAAATCCTAGTGTCCGGTAGTAATCATAATAAATACATAGAAATCCTAGTATCCGGTAGTAATCATAGTAAATACATAGAAATCTTAGTATCCGGAAGTAATCATAGTAAATACATAGAAATCCTAGTATGCGGTAGTAATCATAGTAAATACATAGAAATCCTAGTATCCGGTAGTAATCATAGTAAATACATAGAAATCCTAGTATCCGGTAGTAATCATAGTAAATACATAGAAATCCTAGTATCCGGTAGTAATCATAGTATATACATTGAAATCCTAGTATCCGGTAGTAATCATAGTAAATACATAGAAATCCTAGTATCCGGTAGTAATCATAGTAAATACATAGAAATCCTAGTATCCGGTAGTAATCATAGTAAATACATAGAAATCCTAGTATCCGGTAGTAATCATAGTAAATACATAGAAATCCTACCCTCAGTCACTGAAGTACTTCGACTGCTGAGAAGAGATGTGAGAAAAGCGTTGACGTTGATGTGATGATGACACGCTGGTTGTCATTACGTGATTGGCTGGCTTTCTTGCTTCGTGTGAAACGGGCATGACCGAAGAGTGTGCTGTAAGACACTTTTCTTCAAGAAGAATGAAGTCACCATACGAAAAGATCAAGGCAACATCATTACCGGGGGAGAAGAAAATACTTGCGGGACAGCGAGTGAAAAGGGAGGCCTTGGTTCGTTGCAACAAACCTTGTTGTGACAATTATTGCAGACACTTCATGGGAATACTCTTTGCGGTTTCAGTAAATTTGACTGCAATGTTACTTCAATTCGTTATATATTAATTTCCTTTGATCGTGTGAGACTCCATTTGTGGAACTGATAAATTTCATACCAGTACTGTAACCATGCTTACTTTATAATTCATACAAGCACAATCTTCTCCTCAAATTGCAACATAGGAAAATATTATGCACTTGAGAAGCATTATTTATATAATATATGAAGGCAATAATATAATAATTAATAGTAATTATAGTAATTATATATAATATATAATTACATAAATTAAGGCAATTTCTCAATAATACTTTGAATCCTTTTCAATTATCAAAAAATAAGAGAACGTCAAAAATACGAAAACCAAAAAAATGAAAGACAAAAAAGCATTACCAAGGATAGACGCCTGTCTGTCCCACATAGCTCAGGATAGACCCCTGCCTGTCCCACATAGCTCAAGATAGACCCCTGCCTGTCCCACATAGCTCAGGATAGACCCCTGCCTGTCCCACATAGCTCAGGATAGACCCCTGCCTGTCACACATAGCTCAGGATAGACCCCTGTCTGTCCCACGTAGCTCAGGATAGACCCCTGCCTGTCCCACATAGCTCAGGATAGACCCCTGCCTGTCCCACGTAGCTCAGGATAGACCCCTGCCTGTCCCACGTAGCTCAGGATAGACCCCTGTCTGTCCCACATAGCTCAGGATAGACCCCTGCTGTCCCACGTAGCTCAGGATAGACCCCTGCCTGTCCCACATAGCTCAGGATAGACCCCTGCCTGTCCCACATAGCTCAGGATAGACCCCTGCCTGTCCCACATAGCTCAGGATAGACACCTGCCTGTCCCACATAGCTCAGGATAGACCCCTGACTGTCCCACAGAGCTCAGGATAGACCCCTGCCTGTCCCACATAGCTCAGGATAGACCCCTGCCTGTCCCACGTAGCTCAGGATAGACCCCTGCCTGTCCCACATAGCTCAGGATAGACCCCTGCCTGTCCCACGTAGCTCAGGATAGACCCCTGTCTGTCCCACATAGCTCAGGATAGACCCCTGCTGTCCCACGTAGCTCAGGATAGACCCCTGCCTGTCCCACATAGCTCAGGATAGACCCCTGCCTGTCCCACATAGCTCAGGATAGACCCCTGCCTGTCCCACATAGCTCAGGATAGACCCCTGCCTGTCCCACATAGCTCAGGATAGACCCCTGCCTGTCCCACATAGCTCAGGATAGACCCCTGCCTATCCCACATAGCTCAGGATAGACCCCTGCCTGTCCCACGTAGCTCAGGATAGACCCCTGTCTGTCACACATAGCTCAGGATAGACCCCTGCCTGTCCCACATAGCTCAGGATAGACTTCTGCCTGTCCCACGTAGGTCAGGATAGACCCCTGTCTGTCCCACATAGCTCAGGATAGACCCCTGCCTGTCCCACATAGCTCAGGATAGACCCCTGCCTGTCCCACATAGCTCAGGATAGACCCCTGTCTGTCCCACATACCTCAGGATAGACCCCTGCCTGTCCCACATAGCTCAGGATAGACCCCTGCCTGTCCCACATAGCTCAGGATAGACCCCTGCCTGTCACACATAGCTCAGGATAGACCCCTGCCTGTCCCACATAGCTCAGGATAGACCCCTGTCTGTCCCACATAGCTCAGGATATACAAGAGTGCGTTAGAGAAAACTCCCTTGGGTTAAAGGGAAAAGTTAAGTAAAAAGTTTAACAGGTCAGACGGGCCTTCGGCGTCCAGCGCCTTCGACTTTACTTTACTTAACTTTTAAGAAATCATCGACCTAAACTTGGGGAGTTTTCTCTAACGCACTCTTGTTAATCAAAATGATCTCCCGACGACTGGTCAACTATGTAGCTCAGGATAGACCCCTGCCTGTCACACATAGCTCAGGATAGACCCTTGTTTGTCACACATAGCTCAAGATAGACCCCTGCCTGTCACACATAGCTCAGGATGGACCCCTGCCTGTTTCGCAACCCATCCATACTCACAAGAATCTCTGTTTTCATTGAACCAGCGAAGAATTCTCAAACATTAGTTTTAAGGTTGAAGGATGTTTGTTTCTTCGGTAATTTTGAAGTCTTTCATTTCTCTATTCAGTGCGAATGACAATTAGATAATCAAATTTTCTCTCCGGAATTCTATAAATGCATTTCATCTTAAACAATAGTCTCCCGAAGGACGAAAATAAATTCCTCAATGGAATCATCAAGTTCTCATCACATCATGTGTTATGACAAACACTTGGAAACCTCGTTTTCAATTAGTAAGGATTGTACTGATGAAACAAGGAGAAGAAATTCGACTCAACGTCATCGAAGACAGGAATTGAGTCATCAGCAACCGCACATTGATGACTAGGGCAGACTGATAACTGCCGCTTTAACCCAAAGCAAATATATAGGAAATATGGAATCAATGGTTATGGCGACAGCTATGATACTACTTTTTTAGCCAGCGCTTATAAGCAGTTTTATTTGATATCGCAATTGACAACAGAATAGTATTGAAATATAGAATGGAAGGGAATGAATAGCTATGTCAAAACCATAGAAGTAGATAATAGTACACTAGAATGGAAGTTTGATATCTTGCCTATGTACAATGATGGCACATGGAAAAATCTATGGTTTGTAGATCAGATTCGATCTAAAACATTGTATCATAGTCAAACTATTTGCCAAGTTGGTTGTGGAAGTTGTTGACAGCAAATTGCAGGATTTTCATGAAGAGAATTTTAAGTGAGATGGCGGCATTGTTTCATATGAAATAGCCTACTATTCCATGGATTAATATACTGTGTCTATTTGTAGCAGTCATTAACAACAATTTTCCAATGTTTCAATATTGGAATGCGAATTAAAAATTGGTTCACAAAGTCATAATTGAAAGTGATCGGTGTGCTGTTTGTAAGAACATCTGAAGAATTCACCGATAGAAAGTCTAATTATTGGATAATTTCTTCATCAAGCGGTAAAGAAACCTAGCGCTCTTCTGGAATAAACACATTGAAAGTTTCTTTACCGACAATCATTTCTCAAATAAATGAAATGTCGTTGGAACTTTTCAATTAATCATTGAATGACACATGTGATATTTTGGAAGCTGATATTCGAATGCAAGAGATTTTGAAAATTATTCAATTATAATGAACATGGGAGCCCTTTAAAGTAAAATGAATACTCGAAGATTTCTTGGCCTCTGATTTCAAGTTGGAGTAATGCATGTTCTGTAAATCGACATTACAAGTTGCACATGTATCTGATTATACTATTGATAGATTATAGGAGCAAAATTTCGAAATTATGAACGTACAGAACGTTTAAAAGGATTTTTTCTTTGTCATCCTGTCGCTGCAATATTTTGTAATTTCACTATTGCTTTTGAGTACATGGTCTTTGGACAAGGGGCAACAATGCAGATCAAGAATTGGACTGATAAATATAAATGCCAATCAGAAAACATGGAAGCCAGATCGCACAAGTTGCATTTTGCCCCAACTAAGTTCCCCGGCGTGTGCCATAATTTTCATGCAATTTCCATTCTAGGACTTTCTATGGTATTGTTGATTTCTATGGTCAAAACTATGAAGCAGCGAAGAATTACATAGTTATCCGTAGACATTTGGAAGACAAATCCATAGATTTTCTATGGTTACTAGAATGTTGATAGTTGATTTGACATAGAAATTAATTGATCTTGGGTAAGAAGGATGGCGGATTTCTCGCCACTAAAGATGCATAAGAGCAATGGGGAGTTTCCACACTTGATAAACACTTTGCTTCAATCCATTAATGCCCGAAGAACTTTTCAAGCACAGTTTGCGAGGCTTCTAAGCATTGAGCGAGGTTGAGAGTTATCCCATTATAATCATGCTAGTGTCTTCCATCCTTTCACTTTTCTTCTTTTTAAGCAGAGTTCGAAATGTTACGAAAATGAAACATCGGAATTCGTGACGAAGAACTGATTATCTCCTATTTAAGCTCCTCAAGTGTCATGGTAGGTGGTCATGCCATTCATGGTCTTGGAATACTGATCTAACATTGAAAGTTTCTCAAACCTGTGTCTGAAAATCTGTAATTTTAAATAAAGTAGCAAAATCAGCCTTGCACAGGGCCAAACTTTTATTGCTTATTTTCATTGAATGTGCGAGTCTAAACAATATTGTATATAAGTTGTATATAATATTAGGCTCTATAAGCTTTCAAAATTCGATAGCTATGTTAGATTTGCAACTATTTGCAATCTGTTTTTTATCATGATAAACCTCCAAATGTTTCTTTGTGTACTTCTTTCTTTGTGTAGCAAGGATTTGCTAATATCACCGAGAGGAAAATGTCGGTGAATGAAATGTCGCACAATGAAGCCAAACATTAATATGCATTCCAGTTCATCTGCACTGTAAGCCGTTGACTGACAATTGACAGACATTTATCCCACAAAATCTATTTTGTCGGTCATTGTTGGTTCTTGTAGGATGATTGCCACTGAACACCTACAATATCAGACAAAAAGCGACAAAATGAATAGCAATGAATTATAGCTTAAATTTCATCAAAAATGTAGGTAGTTAATTAATTATGTCAAAATATATCATCGTTTTGCCACACAATAATGCAGACTTCCCAAAAGTCAAGCAATCACTAATCGAAAAATCAATCAATATTCAACAGTTTTTGTTTAGTTAATTTGCATACAAAGCATCTGTTTCGATGTCGGAGGAGAACCTACAAATTCGTCGGATATCGCAGGATATTGGAGGTGACAATCGTCGGTTGATTTTGTCAGTGATTTTGTAGGATAATTGTCGGTCTACGGTTTACAGTGTGATATCCAAAATATACCCGCAGATACCGTTGCTTCCTCTGCTGCCCTTGCCCGTGTTGAAGTGAGAGACGAAAAACTGGGAAATTGACTTGCTCTCCTTATTGACCTAAAGTCTTATTTTTATCAAAAAGGTCAATGACGGTTCTAGATTATGATTTATATTTTGCATTACCAGCAAATATTTTACAAGTATTTCCTTATCATCCTCGCGGGTCTTTCACAGGCCGGATATGGCCCGCTAGCCGCATGTTGTGCACTCCTGATGCAGTCTCTTCATTAACAAACAACAAAACTGACTCCCCGTGTATGTAACTCCTTAAACAGGGCAGTAATGCCTTCTTTAAAATACAAATTTAAACGGTCAACCGCCCGATGAATCTTCACATCACCAGCGGAGCAAATGGGCGCCAATAGGACAGCCATCAGCTCCTCTACAAACACGAAAAGTTAATTTGTCTCAGCGAGTCAATTTTTGGTCAACTGAAGAAATTGGGGATCGATGCGGTGAGAGGTTTGAGCGACAATTTCAAATTGGAGAGTTTCTGAGCCTTC
This sequence comes from Prostheceraeus crozeri, assembly GCA_907163375.1. NCBI lineage: Eukaryota > Metazoa > Platyhelminthes > Polycladida > Euryleptidae > Prostheceraeus > Prostheceraeus crozeri. The sequence goes on from CAJQUW010003277.1 coordinate 66,261, forward strand.
CGTCTTTCTCAACAGCAACTGGTCATGTTTAACAAATTGCTCGACAAACTCAACCTGATTTGCATAACTGGAAAGTCTGCGCGCTTGACTGAGTAGCAGCGGCAGCAGAGAAGACGCGGCTCAAGCAGTCATTGATCAGAGGGTAAGGGATCAACTAGCCAGCGCGATGAGAAGAGGACGGAAGTGTCCAGCGAGAAAGCAAAATAAGAGCATTCAGAAAGGTTTGACCAACAATGAGAGAGAAGAAAATGACGTTCGATATCTATGGTGAAGTTATTTCATCATTCACAAGTTTGTATCAATTTCACAAAAATTCGATTCGACTTCCTTTCGTAACATCATCAACTCAACGTCTTTCTCTGGTCATGAAGGCTTACTTCCTGATAATAACATTCATAGCCACGTCAGACAACAAACACATGACGGTCACTTAAATTTGATGATTTCTATGTCTCATAGCCATCAACATTCCTTGTTGCAGCCACAGAATTAGATTGTTTAACCGCATCATTTTGCTAGAAATGCAAACTGATTCAAAGCGATGGCACATGCAGGAACTTAATAAGTGGGCAAAAAGAAATTTTTAATACCTTACAGAGATAGCAAAAATAGTCGTGCGTCGCTTGCGGATTGCTGTGAATTCCTTCAAAATGCTCCGATCGCCACGACTCCTTCAGATTCGAAGAATTCAGATCATTGCGCAAAAGTTTTCTCGATAATGTTGGGCCCTCCGATCATTTTAAAAAAAGTTAACAGGCGCATGAAAAAACGTTCACAAACTTCTCTGTAGAACTTGACATCGACTGTGTCTCTTTGCTGATAACACTCACTGAAACAATTTGGCGTGTTTGATGTTGAACAAGGTGTGCAAATAGGTCGAGTCCGACCCACATCTTCAGCCACTTCATAATGAATCCGTTGAGTTAAAATCTGCCAATATTTCACCAGAAGCACGGCTGGTCGCGCGGAGTAACCTCAGTTTACGATGTGCGTGTTACACACGTCAATGCTCCAAGCAACCAAAATACAACTACCTCTGAAATTTTCATCCAACATGAGAACGAAAAAAAGAGAAAATATCTACAAAGAGTTTTGGATGTAGAACATGGTACGTTTACTCTATTGGTATTTGGCACAAATGGAGGGTCAGGTAAAGAGTGCCGACAATTTTTGAAGACACTTGCCCTCCAACTGGCCACAGGCGATCAAGAGAACTATTCCTCCGTGATGACGTGGCTCCGAACAAAACTATCTGTAGAAATAGTAAAGTCAGTTAATCTGTGTATCAGAGGTTCACGTGTGCCCTTCAAAAAAGAGTCCGCCAATGCTATCATGAAAGATTTCGGTCTAAATACATTTCGTACCGATATCTTTTGATATTTTTTTAAGAGCACTCATTTTTAAAATGTCTTCTCCTATGAAGTGTCTTTATTGGTCTCCATACTGAGACACTTGACGTGTGTGGTTGTATGCGTGCTTGTAAATATTTAAGAATAAAGCTCTGACCTTCAAACGTCCTGCAGAAAACAGCTCTGACCTCCAAGGTCCCACAGATAACAGTTCTGACCTTCAAACGTCCCACAGAGAACAGCTCCGACCTTCAAGGTCACACAGAGAACCGCTCCGACCTTCAAACGTCCTGCAGAGAACAGCTCTGACCTTCAAACGTCCTGCAGAGAACAGCTCTGACCTCCAAGGTCCCACAGAGAACCGCTCCGACCTCCAAGGTCCCACAGAGAACAGCTCCGACCTTCAAGGTACTACAGAGAACAACTCCGACCTTCAAACGTCCTGCAAAGAACAGCTCTGACCTTCAAACGTCCTGCAGAGAACAGCTCTGACCTCCAAGGTCACACAGTGAACAGCTCCGGCCTTCAAGGTCACACAGAGAACCGCTCCGACCTTCAAACGTCCTGCAGAGAACAGCTCTGACCTTCAAACGTCCTGCAGAGAACAGCTCTGACCTCCAAGGTCCCACAGAGAACCGCTCCGACCTTCAAGGTCCCACAGAGAACAGCTCCGACCTTCAAGGTCCACAGAGAACAGCTCCGACCTTCAAACGTCCTGCAGAGAACAGCTCTGACCTCCAAGGTCACACAGTGAACAGCTCCGGCCTTCAAGGTCCCACAGAGAACAGCTCCGACCTTCATGGTCACAGAGAACAGCTCCGACCTCCAAGGTCCCACAGTGAACAGCTCCGGCCTTCAAGGTCCCACAGAGAACCGCTCCGACCTTCAAACGTCCTGCAGAGAACAGCTCTGACCTTCAAACGTCCCGCAGAGAACAGCTCTGACCTTCAAGGTCCCACAGTGAACAGCTCCGGCCTTCAAGGTCCACAGAGAACAGCTCCGACACTCAAGGTACCACAGAGAACAGCTCCGACCTTCAAGGTCCCACAGAGAACAGCTCCGACCTTCAAGGTCACACAGAGAACAGCTCCGACCTTCAAGGTCACACAGATAACAGTTCTGACCTTCAAACGTCCCACAGATAACAGTTCTGACCTTCAACGTCCCACAGATAACAGTTCTGACCTTCAAACGTCCCACAGAGAACGCTTCTGACCTTCAAAATCCTGCAATGAGCACTTATGGCCTTGAACGACCCGCAGAGAAGCCTTCTGAGATGATCCTGGAAGGGGTAAGGATAGGCGGAGTTGCATTTTCAAACTCCTACGACCTTCTGACCTTCACAATCATCAAAGAGAAGCCTGTTGAGATGCTATAAAAAGTTTCTCGTGTTTGTGTGGAGGCAATAAAGTCGGTAAAAATGAGTAGAGATGATCGCCGGTGCAGGTCGAGATGATGAAATCTGGGATTTATGCTCCCATCGCGCTCGTGAAAAGGACGGATCATCCGTCACTGGCCGATTTACGATGCCCTGTCTAACGATTGATTGAATTTACGAGCGCCACTCACCGAGTTTGGCGTGACCGAAACTGAAGAGACATCCGTCTGTCCCACCAACCACCGCTTGGATGATATCTGACAAGGCACAGGCACATAATTCACTCTGCAAAGAAAATGAAGATCATTAAAGTATTTCAATGTGTTCGGTCGGGGCTAGGGGACGTAACGGAACCGAAATCATCACAGCGGTTAATATAAATCAGTCACCGGTACCTCATATTAGTGCTGATTTTGAATTACCGCATTTACAGGAGTTTCTTTTTCTTCCCAAAAGTTTTTTCACTATTTCACGTGTTTCTTCTACCCCCTGATATGCATATTTCCGAATTTTCCAGTTAGGAATAACGTGTAAAAGTCAATATTATACTACTCGATGTATTTCTTTAAATGGCATCCGTTAACAAGTACCTGACACTTTTATTACTGATGTATTATGCTGTGCATCTCTTCTACCGACAAGGAAATTTGAAAGCACCTCAACAGACAATCATTTTCAGTAAATAAGATAAAGGGGGAAAAGAAAAACATAGCACCGAGTTTCAGGTACATTCTTCCTATACAAGAGCCAAATCGGAACTTTATCACCCTTTACTTCTTATTCTCGTCATAGAGATCTCTTCTCCTCCCAGTCAACATGGATATCCAACCTCTATGATTCACTGACACAGCTCAGAATCACCATCATAGAGATCTCTTCTCCTCCCAGTCAACATGGATATCCAACCTCTATGACTCACTGACACAGCTCAGAATCACCATCATAGAGATCTCTTCTCCTCCCAGTCAACATGGATATCCAACCTCTATGACTCACTGACACAGCTCAGAATCACCTCCATAGAGATCTCTTCTCCTCCCAGTCAACATGGATATCCAACCTCTATGACTCACTGACACAGCTCAGAATCACCATCATAGAGATCTCTTCTCCTCCCAGTCAACATGGATATCCAACCTCTGTGACTCACTGACACAGCTCAGAATCACCATCATAGAGATCTCTTCTCCTCCCAGTCAACATGGATATCCAACCTCTATGACTCACTGACACAGCTCAGAATCACCATCATAGAGATCTCTTCTCCTCCCAGTCAACATGGATATCCAACCTCTATGACTTACTGACACAGTCAGAATCACCATCATAGAGATCTCTTCTCCTCCCAGTCAACATGGATATCCAACCTCTATGACTCACTGACACAGCTCAGAATCACCATCATAGAGATCTCTTCTCCTCCCAGTCAACATGGATATCCGACCTCTATGATTCACTGACACAGCTCAGAATCACCATCATAGAGATCTCTTCTCCTCCCAGTCAACATGGATATCCGACCTCTATGATTCACTGACACAGCTCAGAATCACCATCATAGAGATCTCTTCTCCTCCCAGTCAACATGGATATCCAACCTCTATGACTCACTGACACAGCTCAGAATCACCATCATAGAGATCTCTTCTCCTCCCAGTCAACATGGATATCCGACCTCTATGATTCACTGACACAGCTCAGAATCACCATCATAGAGATCTCTTCTCCTCCCAGTCAACATGGATATCCAACCTCTGTGACTCACTGACACAGCTCAGAATCACCATCATAGAGATCTCTTCTCCTCCCAGTCAACATGGATATCCAACCTCTATGACTCACTGACACAGCTCAGAATCACCATCATAGAGATCTCTTCTCCTCCCAGTCAACATGGATATCCAACCTCTATGACTCACTGACACAGCTCAGAATCACCATCATAGAGATCTCTTCTCCTCCCAGTCAACATGGATATCCGACCTGTATGACTCACTGACACAGTTCAGAATTTCCATCATAGAAATCTCTTATCTGCTCTTCTGACCTGTGTCCTGAAAGCTGTAATCATATCAGGAAGGCGCCTTTCTGTTGCTTAAAATCGATCCTCACTAGAAAACGCAAAAGTTTCATTTTCTATTCTCTTCAAAATGAGACTGAATGTCATCTCTACACATGTAATTGATCCAAGCAAGGCCTCTATAGTTCAATGACAGGTTGACAAATTGACATTTCGTCTGAGAAGAAGAAAGAGACTCTAACTATGATATATAATTAATAAGAGTGAAAAGGAAAAGACAGAAATTGTAACAATATGGTCACCATGGGATTTAAATACCCAAATTTTCATCTATTCAGTGGCAAGAAATTGGAATATAACGTTTTATTTGATCAAATTTGAGCTAACACAACATGGGGCATTTGGTTTTGCAATATTAAGTTTTGAGAAGGACTCAAAGAAGAGAGAACTATTTTTTCATATTGTCAAAACTAATTTGACAGAAGATTTTTGTTTCAGTTTCAATGTGATGACACCCGAGTTAGATACACGTTCGTCTCTGAAAAATCAGCGATTTTAAGGAAGAAGAAAAAGACGAATAACAATGTATTTTCCTCCTCTTCGTCTGATTTACATTTCATTAAACAAAGACCAGCAACATTGTTGCTGATCGATTTAAGTTTGTGTGACAGCCGTTAGACTGTAAATTAATGATGAGTTGTCTACAGAATTTATCACGGTTCTCGCACTTTTTCAACTAGGACTTTCCACGCCGATGTTTGTGCATCGATGTCTGTGGTCTGTCGTGTTGTGCATCGATGTCTGTGGTCTGCCGTGTTGTGCATCGATGTCTGTGGTCTGCCGTGTTGTGCACCGATGTCTGTGGTCTGCCGTGTTGTGCACCGATGTCTGTAGTCTGCCGTGTTGTGCATCGATGTCTGTAGTCTGCCGTTTTGTGCACCGATGTTTGTAGTCTGTCGTTTTGTGCATCGATGTCTGTAGTCTGCCGTGTTGTGCACCGATGTCTGTGGTCTGCCGTTTTGTGCATCGATGTCTGTAGTCTGCCGTGCTGTGCACCGATGTCTGTGGTCTGCCGTGTTGTGCACCGATGTTTGTAGTCTGCCGTTTTGTGCATCGATGTCTGTAGTCTGCCGTGTTGTGCACCGATGTCTGTGGTCTGCCGTGTTGTGCACCGATGTCTGTGGTCTGCCGTGTTGTGCATCGATGTCTGTAGTCTGCCGTGTTGTGCATCGATGTCTGTAGTCTGCCGTGTTGTGCACCGATGTCTGTAGTCTGCCGTGTTGTGCACCGATGTCTGTGGTCTGCCGTGTTGTGCATCGATGTCTGTGGTCTGCCGTGTTGTGCATCGATGTCTGTGGTCTGCCGTGTTGTGCACCGATGTCTGTAGTCTGCCGTGTTGTGCATCGATGTTTGTGGTCTGCCGTGTTGTGCACCGATGTCTGTGGTCTGCCGTGTTGTGCACCGATGTCTGTGGTCTGCCGTGTTGTGCATCGATGTCTGTGGTCTGCCGTGTTGTGCACCGATGTCTGTAGTCTGCCGTGTTGTGCATCGATGTCTGTGGTCTGTCGTGTTGTGCACCGATGTCTGTGGTCTGCCGTGTTGTGCATCGATGTCTGTGGTCTGCCGTTTTGTGCACCGATGTCTGTGGTCTGCCGTGTTGTGCATCGATGTCTGTGGTCTGCCGTGTTGTGCACCGATGTCTGTAGTCTGCCGTGTTGTGCACCGATGTTTGTAGTCTGCCGTTTTGTGCATCGATGTCTGTAGTCTGCCGTGTTGTGCATCGATGTCTGTAGTCTGCCGTGTTGTGCATCGATGTCTGTGGTCTGCCGTGTTGTGCACCGATGTTTGTAGTCTGCCGTTTTGTGCATCGATGTCTGTAGTCTGCCGTGTTGTGCACCGATGTCTGTAGTCTGCCGTGTTGTGCACCGATGTCTGTGGTCTGCCGTGATGTGCACCGATGTCTGTGGTCTGCCGTGATGTGCATCGATGTCTGTGGTCTGTCGTGTTGTGCACCGATGTCTGTGGTCACGCACCCCTCTGTACTCTGCAATCTTCTTGGCGTTTGGTTTCTGTTCATCATTTTCTATGGCCAAAGCCGTGTATAATTCGATTTCTAGAACAAAGTTCGCTTTCTTGCTGATTGAAATTCGTCTGATGAATTCGCTAGATTTTCAGAATTATTGACTGAAAATCAAATCGTCTGAATTGCCGACTATCATTGCGTTTCTTCTCGATTATCAGGACTATAGAGGGAGGATTGTCTTTAGTTTAAGAACAGAGACAAATTTAATTCGTAAGAGATAGAAAATCTCTCGAGATTTCTTCTCGAAATGCTGATATGAATCAAGTCAGTTAGAATTGTCCTACCTCCTTCACATCGTCTATGAGAGCTATTTCCTCTTGTTAATCGTGTTTGAAGCGCTGATATGGATCAGGCCATCTATCTCTGATATCTCCCAGTCTACTGACTGTTGAAGTTGATCTGATTGCCTATTAATAGCCACTTTCCGGTCGCGAATCGGCCAACTTTCTTCTATTTTGTCTTCTCAGCCTTGAACACTCTTTCCTCCATCTTCTTTCTTGACGTTTAATAATCGTAGAGATGAGATATCACAGTCCCATGGGCTTCCGCATTGCCGACAGAAGAACCAATAATTCGCTACACGAACTCTGGAGGCCCAAAAAGCAGCAAGCTCTAAGATATTGCCTCGAGAGTAGCAGTGAAGCTTTCACGAGTTGTGAAGATGCAAGGAGCGTTGCTTTTTGAGATTCATGATTTGACTTGATAAAATTATTTATCTCTCCATTGCTCTACGTGTTTCACGTAAGAATGAATAATCTCTGCATTAATAGACAGTCAAATTGCTGTGGACTTCAAGCGCCCGCTAACTAAAAGTGCCTTCGTGGGTATGGGGTAACAAACAAGGCATAAACCCAAATACAGACATTTTGGAAGAAGTCAATTTGGCAAAAGTTCGCAAAGACATGGAAGAGAAAAGAACTACTGAATAATAATATGAACTCGTGTAAATGGTGCGCAACCGTCCGTCCATGTCATGTCTGAGTGTGCTCTCGCTGACATGGCTGACAATGCAAAGTCCGTGTAACCGTCTAGTGTGCACTCGCTGGCATGTTTGCACAATCCGAGCCTTCCGTGTAACTGTCTAGTGTGCGCAATGCAACGTCCGTGTAACTATCTAGTGTGCTCTCGCTGACATGGCTGCACAATGAAACGTCCGTGTAACCGTCTAGTGTGGACTCGCTGACATGGCTGCACAGTGCAACGTCCGTGTAACCGTCTAGTGTGCACTCGCTGGCATGTTTGCACAATCCGAGCCTTCCGTGTAACTGTCTAGTGTGCGCAATGCAACGTCCGTGTAACTATCTAGTGTGCTCTCGCTGACATGGCTGCACAATGAAACGTCCGTGTAACCGTCTAGTGTGGACTCGCTAGTATGGTTGCACAATGCACCTTCCGTGGAGCTCTCTAGTGTGCACTCGCTAGTATGGTTGCACAATGCACCGTCGGTGGAACTGTCTAGTGTGCACTCGCTGACATGGTTGCACAATGCACCGTCAGTGTAGCTCTCTAGTGTGCACTCGCTAGTATGGTTGCACAATGCACCGTCGGTGGAACTGTCTAGTGTGCACTCGCTGGTGTGATTGCACAATGCACCGTCAGTGTAGCTCTCTAGTGTGCACTTGCTGGTATGGTTGCACAATGCACCGTCGGTGGAGCTCTCTAGTGTGCACTCGCTGGTGTGATTGCACAATGCACCGTCAGTGTAGCTCTCTAGTGTGCACTCGCTAGTATGGTTGCACAATGCACCGTCGGTGGAACTGTCTAGTGTGCACTCGCTGGTGTGATTGCACAATGCACCGTCAGTGTAGCTGTCTAGTGTGCACTCGCTAGTATGGTTGCACAATGCACCGTCAGTGTAGCTGTCTAGTGTGCACTCGCTAGTATGGTTGCACAATGCACCGTCAGTGGAGCTCTCTAGTGTGCACTCGCTAGTATGGTTGCACAATGCACCGTCGGTGGAGCTCTCTAGTGTGCACTTGCTGGCATGGTTGCACAATGCACCGTCAGTGGAGCTCTCTAGTGTGCACTCGCTAGTATGGTTGCACAATGCACCGTCCGTGGAGCTCTCTAGTGTGCACTCGCTAGTATGGTTGCACAATGCACCGTCCGTGGAGCTCTCTAGTGTGCACTCGCTAGTATGGTTGCACAATGCACCGTCAGTGGAGCTCTCTAGTGTGCACTCGCTGACATGGTTGCACAATGCACCGTCAGTGTAGCTCTCTAGTGTGCACTCGCTGACATGGTTGCACAATGCACCGTCCGTGGAGCTCTCTAGTGTGCACACGCTAGTATGGTTGCACAATGCACCTTCCGTGGAGCTCTCTAGTGTGCACTCGCTGGTGTGATTGCACAATGCACCGTCGGTGGAACTGTCTAGTGTGCACTCGCTAGTATGGTTGCACAATGCACCGTCGGTGGAACTGTCTAGTGTGCACTTGCTGGTATGGTTGCACAATGCACCGTCGGTGGAACTGTCTAGTGTGCACTCGCTGGTGTGATTGCACAATGCACCGTCGGTGGAACTGTCTAGTGTGCACTCGCTGGTGTGATTGCACAATGCACCGTCAGTGTAGCTGTCTAGTGTGCACTTGCTGGCATGGTTGCACAATGCACCGTCAGTGTAGCTGTCTAGTGTGCACTCGCTAGTATGGTTGCACAATGCACCGTCCGTGGAGCTCTCTAGTGTGCACTTGCTGGCATGGTTGCACAATGCACCGTCAGTGGAGCTCTCTAGTGTGCACTCGCTAGTATGGTTGCACAATGCACCGTCCGTGGAGCTCTCTAGTGTGCACTCGCTAGTATGGTTGCACAATGCACCGTCCGTGGAGCTCTCTAGTGTGCACTCGCTAGTATGGTTGCACAATGCACCGTCAGTGGAGCTCTCTAGTGTGCACTCGCTAGTATGGTTGCACAATGCACCGTCAGTGGAGCTCTCTAGTGTGCACTCGCTAGCATGGCTGCACAATGCACCGTCGGTGGAGCTCTCTAGTGTGCACTCGCTAGTATGGTTGCACAATGCACCGTCAGTGGAGCTCTCTAGTGTGCACTCGCTGCTGTGCTTGCACAATGCACCGTCAGTGTAGCTCTCTAGTGTGCACTCGCTAGTATGGTTGCACAATGCACCGTCAGTGTAGCTCTCTAGTGTGCACTCGCTGACATGGTTGCACAATGCACCGTCCGTGGAGCTCTGTAGTGTGCACTCGCTAGTATGGTTGCACAATGCACCGTCCGTGGAGCTCTCTAGTGTGCACTCGCTAGTATGGTTGCACAATGCACCGTCCGTGGAGCTCTCTAGTGTGCACTCGCTGCTGTGCTTGCACAATGCACCGTCCGTGGAGCTCTCTAGTGTGCACTCGCTAGTATGGTTGCACAATGCACCTTCCGTGGAGCTCTCTAGCGTGCACTCGCTGGCATGGTTGCACAATGCACCGTCCGTGGAGCTCTCTAGTGTGCACTCGCTAGTATGGTTGCACAATGCACCGTCCGTGGAGCTCTCTACTGTGCACTCGCTAGTATGGTTGCACAATGCACCTTCCGTGGAGCTCTCTAGTGTGCACTCGCTAGTATGCTTGCACAATGCAACGTCCGTGGAGCTCTCTAGTGTGCACGCGCTAGTATGGTTGCACAATGCACCGTCCGTGGAGCTCTCTAGTGTGCACACGCTAGTATGGTTGCACAATGCACCTTCCGTGGAGCTCTCTAGTGTGCACTCGCTAGTATGCTTGCACAATGCACCGTCCGTGGAGCTCTCTAGTGTGCACTCGCTGACATGGCTGCACAATGCACCGTCAGTGGAGCTCTCTAGTGTGCACTCGCTAGTATGGTTGCACAATGCACCGTCCGTGGAGCTCTCTAGTGTGCACTCGCTAGAATGCTTGCATAATGCAACGTCCGTGGAGCTCTCTAGTGTGCACTCGCTAGTATGCTTGCACAATGCACCTTCCGTGGAGCTCTCTAGTGTGCACACGCTAGTATGGTTGCACAATGCACCTTCCGTGGAGCTCTCTAGTGTGCACTCGCTAGTATGCTTGCACAATGCACCTTCCGTGGAGCTCTCTAGTGTGCACTCGCTGGTATGGTTGCACAATGCACCGTCCGTGGAGCTCTCTAGTGTGCACTCGCTAGTATGGTTGCACAATGCACCGTCCGTGGAGCTCTCTAGTGTGCACTCGCTAGTATGGTTGCGCAATGCACCTTCCGTGGAGCCGTCTAGTGTGCTCTCGCTGACATGGCTGACAATGCAAAGTCCGTGTAGCTGTCTAGTGTGCACTCGCTGGTGTGCTTGCACAATGCACCGTCGGTGGAGCTCTCTAGTGTGCCCTCGCTGCTGTGCTTGCACAATGCACGTCCGTGGAGCTCTCTAGCGTGCACTCGCTAGTATGGTTGCACAATACACCGTCCGTGGAGCTCTCTAGCGTGCACTCGCTAGTATGGTTGCACAATGCACCTTCCGTGGAGCTCTCTAGTGTGCACTCGCTAGTATGGTTGCACAATGCACCGTCCGTGGAGCTCTCTAGTGTGCACTCGCTGCTGTGCTTGCACAATGCACCTTCCGTGGAGCTCTCTAGTGTGCACTCGCTAGTATGGTTGCACAATGCACCGTCAGTGTAGCTCTCTAGTGTGCACTCGCTGACATGGTTGCACAATGCACCGTCCGTGGAGCTCTGTAGTGTGCACTCGCTAGTATGGCTGCACAATGCACCTTCCGTGGAGCTCTCTAGTGTGCACTCGCTAGTATGGTTGCACAATGCACCGTCCGTGGAGCTCTCTAGTGTGCACTCGCTGACATGGCTGACAATGCAAAGTCCGTGGAGCTCTTTAGTGTGCACTCGCTAGTATGGTTGCACAATGCAAAGTCCGTGGAGCTCTCTAGTGTGCACACGCTAGTATGGTTGCACAATGCACCTTCCGTGGAGCTCTCTAGTGTGCACTCGCTAGTATGGTTGCACAATGCACCGTCCGTGGAGCTCTCTACTGTGCACTCGCTAGTATGGTTGCACAATGCACCGTCCGTGGAGCTGTCTAGTGTGCACTCGCTGACATGGCTGACAATGCACCGTCAGTGGAGCTCTCTAGTGTGCACTCGCTGCTGTGCTTGCACAATGCACCGTCCGTGGAGCTCTCTAGTGTGCACACGCTGACATGATTGCACAATGCACCGTCAGTGGAGCTCTCTAGTGTGCACACGCTGACATGATTGCACAATGCACCTTCCGTGGAGCTCTCTAGTGTGCACACGCTAGTATGGTTGCACAATGCACCGTCCGTGGAGCTCTCTACTGTGCACTCGCTGGTATGGTTGCACAATGCACCGTCGGTGGAGCTGTCTAGTGTGCACACGCTGGACATGATTGCACAATGCACCGTCAGTGGAGCTCTCTAGTGTGCACACGCTGACATGATTTCACAATGCACCGTCGGTGGAGCTGTCCAGTGTGCACACGCTGACATGATTGCACAATGCACCGTCCGTGGAGCTCTCTAGTGTGCTCTCGCTGACATGATTGCACAATGCACCGTCCGTGGAGCTCTCTAGTGTGCTCTCGCTGACATGGCGGCACAATGCACCGTCCGTGGAACTGTGAGTTGTGGACAGAAGAAGGAAATATGGTCAAGTAGTTATGTAGGAATGGAAAACCGATGCCATCATCGGATAGAGCACACCGATATACCCTTCTGTGGTATGTTATATGAGTTAATGAATTAGACGATCCCCCCCATGCTTCACCAACAAGGAAAAGCCTAAGGCAACATAAAGGGAAAATCAGAAGGGATTCAAGCATCTGAAGGATGACCATGGTCCGCACATCAGTTACTTTGAATTTCTTCTTGAGATATTTGGCCGCACTATTCATTTGATATTTTTTTGTTGGTAAAACGCCTCAATATGAGTCAAATGTGTGCCTATACTGAGGTGTTTTTCGCAAAAAATACTTTGATTTTGTTAAGAATTCATCGATAACAAATAGACCATATTTCTCATCATGCATCATTTTTCATTCATTCTGCATTTCAGTGTGATTAATGTGACAATGAGTGTGAATTTATATGAAGAAATGACAGAATGAATTAATACAATTTGAATATCACATTCCCTTTATTTTCAGCTGGAAGTTCCATCAACATTAATATTTCATAAAATAACATGAACAATTCAAGCATGAATAATGCCCGCACAAGTATTGAACTATCTATGGCATCGCTCATCTCTATGCCCGCACAAGTATTGAACTATCTATGGCATCGCTCATCTCTATACCCGCACAAGTATTGAACTATCTATGGCATCGCTCATCTCGATGCCCGCACAAGTATTGAACTATCTATGGCATCGCTCATCTCTATGCCCGCACAAGTATTGAACTATCTATAGCATCGCTCATCTCTATGCCCGCAGCCGCATTGAACTATCTATGGCATCGCTCATCTCTATGCCCGCACAAGTATTGAACTATCTATGGCATCGCTCATCTCTATGCCCGCAGCCGCATTGAACTATCTATGGCATCGCTCATCTCTATGCCCGCACAAGTATTGAACTATCTATGGCATCGCTCATCTCTATGCCCGCACAAGTATTGAACTATCTATGGCATCGCTCATCTCTATGCCCGCAGCCGCATTGAACTATCTATGGCATCGCTCATCTCTATGCCCGCACAAGTATTGAACTATCTATGGCATCGCTCATCTCTATGCCCGCACAAGTATTGAACTATCTATGGCATCGCTCATCTCTATGCCCGCACAAGTATTGAACTATCTATGGCATCGCTCATCTCTATGCCCGCAGCCGCATTGAACTATCTATGGCATCGCTCATCTCTATGCCCGCACAAGTATTGAACTATCTATGGCATCGCTCATCTCTATGCCCGCACAAGTATTGAACTATCTATGGCATCGCTCATCTCTATGCCCGCACAAGTATTGAACTATCTATGGCATCGCTCATCTCTATGCCCGCAGCCGCATTGAACTATCTATGGCATCGCTCATCTCTATGCCCGCAGCCGCATTGAACTATCTATGGCATCGCTCATCTCTATGCCCGCACAAGTATTGAACTATCTATGGCATCGCTCATCTCTATGCCCGCACAAGTATTGAACTATCTATGGTATCGCTCATCTCTATGCCCGCACAAGCATTGAACTATCTATGGCATCGCTCATCTCTATGCCCGCACAAGTATTGAACTATCTATGGCATCGCTCATCTCTATGCCCGCACAAGTATTGAGCTATCTATGGCATCGCTCATCTCTATGCCCGCACAAGTATTGAACTATCTATGGCATCGCTCATCTCTATGCCCGCACAAGTATTGAACTATCTATGGCATCGCTCATCTCTATGCCCGCAGCCGCATTGAACTATCTATGGCATCGCTCATCTCTATGCCCGCACAAGTATTGAACTATCTATGGCATCGCTCATCTCTATGCCCGCACAAGTATTGAACTATCTATGGCATCGCTCATCTCTATGTAAAATGATATGAACACCATCTCCCGTTGATGACGTCATGAGTGGACGGACTAACTGTCAGAGCCATTACTCATGGCGGAGTAACACCTCAACGCTCCTAAGATCGCGTGCATCTCAGACTTCCACCACATGCCTCAGCTATCAGTTCAAGATCAAAACTGACGGTTTACGACCGATGCGTGATGCCGATCAGTGGTGAGATATTAGCGGCTGATTTGAAGCCTCTGCCACTCCTCATTATCCAGTCCAATCTTTCTGAGTTCGCTGCGTCTCTCACGACTAATAAAGCAAAACGGGGAATGCGGTATGTAAGGCGTGGCAGCAGCAAGACTCACTGTAGCATCTTCCATGGCATACACTGCGTCGAAGGCGAACATTTTGGGGGCACTGCTGGCTACCCGGCGTTGGGAAGGAGCCGTGAAGCCTCCTAGAGTGGATCCAGGGTCATACAGTGTGACTTGTTTCTTCCGCTGATCCACAGAGATACAAGGAGTCGCATCTGAGCCTTTCCCTGTCTCCGGATGAGAGACCCGGACAATTACCTTCACCTGAAAGATGAAAATGATTAGGAATTACAATCGTAGATGCTGAGGAACCTGAAACTGAGAGCCAAGATCTCAATAAAACAGCTGCGAGAACCACACTGCATTCCAGAGCACGGGGTGAGAACGTGTGTCTCCAACGCTCTCTTCTCACTACCGATGAAAACATGCAGTTTCTAATGACAAAATTCTTGAACATAGATATGCGACCTTTCGCTTTGTTCAAGTTAGTGAGGTTAGAGCAATATTAGTTATATTATTCAACTAGAATGGTCAATATTAGCCGCTCATTTAGGTACTGTTGATATCGAACCTGAAAATTTTGGAGAAATCAATTCGTTATCGACTTGGAACTCTTGAGTTAGTGGCCGTAGGTGTTGAAATGCGCAAGTTCATTGCCAACATCGCCAAAAAACATTTCGTTTGAAAGGTCATTCGTTGAAAATACAGTTTATCCATCTCTGTGTAACCGGCAAAGGGCATAATCAGACTATGCCAGGAACTCCATAAAACAGCAAAATTGAACTACGGATGACATTGATAAAAAAACATCTGCAGAGAATTCTCCTCAGAGACTAAACGAAAGGTTAATTCCAACTCAACTTTCTAAATACATTCCAAAGATATCTTACACTCTCACAATTAAAACATGCTTCACATTACTGATTTCAGCAAGCTATTCAGAACCAGACACAGCTTCGAATTTACTATCACAAAAGTTTCATAAAAGTTGACTGCTTTTCATGGTTCGCTTTATGTAACAAAATACTTTGAAAATTCACAAAAAATCAACTAACAATAGGCAGTGGAATCTTTTCCATATAATGTATCATAGATATTGCAGAGTCAGTCATAACATTGCAATGGTCGCCTCAAGCATGGATATTACACCATACATGAGCGCCTTTAACATAGATATTGCAGAGACAGTCATAACATTGCAATGGTCGCCTCAAGCATGGATATTACACCATACATGAGCGCCTTTAACATAGATATTGCGGAGTCAGTCACAACATTGCAATATATGGTTGCCGGGCGTGGATGTTGCACAATATATCAGTGGATTGCTGTGAATAGCATCTAAAATCCATCGCAAGATTTCTAAAAAAAGCCAACGAGTTACGCATGGTCATAGAAGAAAGAATTCACCAAAAAGAATCTGAAATCTAAATTAATGCTCAATTATTGATTCCTCTCCTTCCTGATCTGCTTAATTTTTTTTCTACAGCACTGACCGTACGCTGTATTTGAATATATTCAACCAATATACGAGTACATACCTCAAAATTGTAATATTGTTTTCCAATGTTTTTGGAAATAAACAACTTTTGACTTTTGACTTTTGAATTCTTTGAAAATGCTCCGATCGCCACGACTCCTTCAGAATCGAAGAATTCAGATCATTGCACAAAAGTTTTCTCGATAATGTTGGTCATTCCGATCATTATTACACCTTCTCCGGTTCATGTATCGAATCGCTAAATTCAATGTTAAGATTACTCAGATCAACAATAGTTCTTCAATTCAGGCATTTATTGCTAATTTCTGCTGTCATGAATCTCATTTCAAGTATACAATTTCTCATTTCAATTGTCTAATTGTTGACGACAGAGACAAGTGAAGTCGCATATTTCAATTGATGAATAATATTCGCAATTCATTGATAGATAACTCTATAAAAGCCAATTTAGCTCCGCATGTCGACTGATAATTAAAAAGTTAAAATCGCCACGACTCCTTCAGATTCATTGCGCAGAAGTTTTCTCGATAATGTTGGGCCCTCCGATCATTTTTAAAAAAGTTAGCAGGCGCATGAAAAAACGTTCACAACCTTCTCTGTAGAACTTGACATCGACTGTGTCTCTTTGCTGTGTGATCCGGTTGATAACAGACACTGAAACTATGCACAATTTGGCGTGTTTAATGTTGACCGGCTGCTCATTGTTCGATTGCTATGGTATTATGTAAGCAGATTGTGGCATTTCATTTACTACCTTTGCTGCATGTTCCAATGCTTCCTTTCTAGTCAAACAGTTGATGAGCCGACCTGTCTAATTCTGTGAATGATCGCCCAGCGCACGGATACTGCAGAAATAGTCGGGCGCCAGTACATGTTGAATTGTGACTTTCTGAATAGATATCGAATGTTTCCTATTTAAAGCTCATACGATCGGTTATCATGCCGTTTCAATGTCTGCTTATTTATCAATATCATTGAGATTGAATCGCAGTCGTCGGCTGGCTTGGGTTTCAGCTTTTACTTTCCAACTGTCCATCAAAGTTCCTCTTCACAAATCGTTCATTCCAAAGTTTAAATTGACGCGATCAACCATTATTCATTTGCGTCGCCATTTGGATAACAATCAGCGACCCCGACTGCAATGGCTGAGGCGGAAGAGGAGCAGTGAAGCGGTATCATTCAGTGTCCGCGCATTCCCTCCAACTTCCGATTGCCCGTCCCATACAGCTTCAGGTCATTCAATCCGGCTCTTCAGATCATCACTATTCAGACCATCTAAGGTGAATACAAGATTTATCGACGGGACAGCATCATCGAATGAGACTTGAGTTGGCAAATAAAATGATTTCTACACGAGAGACAACTTCAAGGATGAGACAAAAACAAGTTCAATTCAAATCTACACGATTTCCTGTAGAATTGGAGTCCCAACGGCATCGACACGGGACGATTTTTCATCATCAATTTACATGAATTTAAACATCTCAAAATGATAGGGAAGAAATGGGAGCTTTCCTGTTTGATAAATGAAGGCCAAATTCATCTATTAGATTGCGATGGATGACAACGAAGGCAAGTGACCGATTCAGTAATGCGAAACAGCAAATGCCGCACCCATGAGAACCTGAGTCATCAGCTGAACTCCATCAAGCTCGAAATCTCTCAAGATGGTGATCCGCAGCGGCTCATCAACAGAGAGGCATCCGTCAGCGAGATTTCCACTCATCGAGGTCTGTGCGTGCACCATCCTCTCTGCAGTGCCTCCTCCCCATCCTCCACTCTGCAGTGCTTCCTCCCCTCCTCCACTCTGCAGTGCCTCCTCCCCATCCTCCACTCTGCAGTGCCTTCCCCCCTCCTCCACTCTGCAGTGCCTCCTCACCCTCCTCCACTCTGCAGTGCCTCCTCCCCCTCCTCCACTCTGCAGTGCCTCCTCCCCCTCCTCCTCTCTGCAGTGCCTCCTCCCCCTCCACTGCCTCCTCCCTCCTCCACTCTGCAGTGTCTCCTCCCCTCCTCCTCCTCCTCTCTGCAGTGCCTCCTCCCCCTCCTCCACTCTGCAGTGCCTCCTCCCCCTCCTCCACCCTCCACTGCTTCCTCCCCCCTCCTCCACTCTGCAGTGCCTCCTCCCCCTCCTCCACTCTGCAGTGCCTCCTCCCCCTCCTCCACTCTGCAGTGCCTCCCCCATCCTCCACTCTGCAGTGCCTCCTCCCCCTCCTCCACTCTGCAGTGCCTCCTCCCCCTCCTCCACTCTGCAGTGCCTCCTCCCCCTCCTCCACCCTCCACTGCCTCCTCCCTCTCCTCCACTCTGCAGTGCCTCCTCCCCCCTCCTCCACTTTGCAGTGCCTCCTCCCCCGCCTCCACTCTCCATTGCCTCCTCCCCCTCCTCCACCCTCCACTGCCTCCTCCCTCTCCTCCACTCTGCAGTGTTGCCTCCTCCCCCTCCTCCACTTTGCAGTGCCTCCTCCCCCTCCTCCACTCTCCACTGCCTCCTCCCCCTCCTCCACCCTCCACTGCTTCCTCCCCCCTCCTCCACTCTGCAGTGCCTCCTCCCCCTCCTCCACTCTGCAGTGCCTCCTCCTCTCTGCAGTGCATCCTCCCCCTCCTCCACTCTGCAGTGCCTCCTCCCCATCCTCCACTCTGCAGTGCCTCCTCCCCCTCCTCCACTCTCCATTGCCTCCTCCCCCTCCTCCATCCTCCACTGCCTCCTCCCTCTCCTCCACTCTGCAGCGCCTCCTCCCCCCTCCTCCACTCTGCAGTGCCTCCTCCGCCCTCCTCCACTCTGCAGTGCCTCCTCCCCCTCCTCCACTCTACAGTGCCTCCTCCCCCTCCACTGCCTCCTCCCTCCTCCACTCTGCAGTGCCTCCTCCCCCTCCTCCTCTCTGCAGTGCCTCCTCCCCCTCCTCCACTCTGCAGTGCCTCCTCCCCCTCCTCCACTCTGCAGTGCCTCCTCCCCCTCCTCCACTCTGCAGTGCCTCCTCCCCCTCCTCCACTCTGCAGTGCCTCCTCCTCTCTGCAGTGCCTCCTCCCCCCTCCTCCACTTTGCAGTGCCTTCCCCCCTCCTCCACTCTGCAGTGCCTCCTCCCCATCCTCCACTCTGCAGTGCCTCCTCCCCCTCCTCCACTCTCCATTGCCTCCTCCCCCTCCTCCACTCTGCAGTGCCTCCTCACCCTCCTCCACTCTGCAGTGCCTCCTCCCCCTCCTCTACTCTGCAGTGCCTCCTCCCCCTCCTCCACTCTGCAGTGCCTCCTCCACTTCACTTTTCGTCATTCACTTTTCTCACCCTCTCCAGCTCTCCTTAATTGACATTCCTCTCAAACCTTCTCCTTTGATGTCTCGTCTCGGTCAAGAAAATTTAAAACCTTTCCCAAATCGACCGTGGATTCGCTTTCTTCTGACTTTTTCCTTTCCAACATCGCCTTGATTTTTTTCTTCGGCAGGAAACGTCCAGATGACGATGTATCGAGTTAATTTCAAAGTGCGCGCGCATGGAGGCGACCTTGCTCCGCTGAGGTGATAGTATTGTCACAGTCGCCCCACTGAACACGCTAATGAGAGCCATCTTCATTTCTTTCATCAAGGTTCAGACAAAGGAGATTGTATTGCCAATTCTGATTGAAGCCAACACTGAGTGAGAGGTGTAACTCAACGAGGAGACGACAGGAGCTCCAAATCAAGAGTGGGAGGAGAAATGAATTCTCCATTCACTTATTGTACAGAACTTGAAGCAGAGTGTAGCTCTTTGAGACAGAATTTCTATTGGGAATCTGTTTTAACATGCTAGTATGTGGGGGAGAATGCATGTCTCCAATATGTATCTGTTTCAATGCATGCAATGCAGATATCCTGTCGCTTTCCTTGTCTCCGTGCATGCAATGTAGATATCCTGTCGCTTTCCTTGTCTCCGTGCATGCAATGTAGATATCCTGTCGCTTTCCTTGTCTCCGTGCATTCAATGCAGATATCCTGTCGCTTTCCTTGTCTCGGTGACTGTGATGTAGATATCCTGTCGCTTTCCTTTTCTCCGTGCATGCAATGTAGATATCCTGTCGCTTTCCTTGTCTCGGTGACTGTGATGCAGATATCCTGTCGCTTTCCTTGTCTCTGTGCATTCAATGTAGATATTCTGTCGCTTTCCTTGTCTCTGTGCATGCAATGCAGATATCCTGTCGCTTTCCTTGTCTCTGTGCATGCAATGTAGATATCCTGTCGCTTTCCTTTTCTCCGTGCATGCAATGTAGATATCCTGTCGCTTTCCTTGTCTCCGTGCATGCAATGTAGATATCCTGTCGCTTTCCTTGTCTCCGTGCATGCAATGTAGATATCCTGTCGCTTTCCTTGTCTCTGTGCATGCAATGTAGATATCCTGTCGCTTTCCTTGTCTCCGTGCATGCAATGTAGATATCCTGTCGCTTTCCTTGTCTCCGTGCATGCAATGTAGATATCCTGTCGCTTTCCTTGTCTCGGTGACTGTGATGTAGATATCCTGTCGCTTTCCTTGTCTCCGTGCATGCAATGTAGATATCCTGTCGCTTTCCTTGTCTCTGTGCATGCACTGTAGATATCCTGTCGCTTTCCTTGTCTCTGTGCATTCAATGTAGATATCCTGTCGCTTTCCTTGTCTCTGTGCATGCACTGTAGATATCCTGTCGCTTTCCTTGTCTCCGTGCATGCAATGCAGATATCCTGTCGCTTTCCTTGTCTCTGTGCATGCACTGTAGATATCCTGTCGCTTTCCTTGTCTCCGTGCATGCAATGCAGATATCCTGTCGCTTTCCTTGTCTCTGTGCATTCAATGTAGATATCCTGTCGCTTTCCTTGTCTCTGTGCATTCAATGTAGATATCCTGTCGCTTTCCTTGTCTCTGTGCATGCAATGCAGATATCCTGTCGCTTTCCTTGTCTCTGTGCATGCAATGCAGATATCCTGTCGCTTTCCTTGTCTCTGTGCATGCAATGCAGATATCCTGTCGCTTTCCTTGTCTCTGTGCATGCACTGTAGATATCCTGTCGCTTTCCTTGTCTCTGTGCATTCAATGCAGATATCCTGTCGCTTTCCTTGTCTCCGTGCATGCAATGCAGATATCCTGTCGCTTTCCTTGTCTCTGTGCATGCAATGCAGATATCCTGTCGCTTTCCTTGTCTCCGTGCATGCAATGTAGATATCCTGTCGCTTTCCTTGTCTCCGTGCATGCAATGTAGATATCCTGTCGCTTTCCTTGTCTCTGTGCATGCAATGTAGATATCCTGTCGCTTTCCTTGTCTCCGTGCATGCAATGCAGATATCCTGTCACTTTCCTTGTCTCCGTGCATTCAATGCAGATATCCTGTCGCTTTCCTTGTCTCTGTGCATTCAATGTAGATATCCTGTCGCTTTCCTTGTCTCCGTGCATGCAATGTAGATATCCTGTCGCTTTCCTTGTCTCTGTGCATGCAATGTAGATATCCTGTCGCTTTCCTTGTCTCCGTGCATGCAATGCAGATATCCTGTCACTTTCCTTGTCTCCGTGCATTCAATGCAGATATCCTGTCGCTTTCCTTGTCTCTGTGCATGCAATGCAGATATCCTGTCGCTTTCCTTGTCTCGGTGACTGTGATGTAGATATCCTGTCGCTTTCCTTGTCTCCGTGCATGCAATGCAGATATCCTGTCGCTTTCCTTGTCTCTGTGCATGCAATGCAGATATCCTGTCGCTTTCCTTGTCTCCGTGCATGCAATGTAGATATCCTGTCGCTTTCCTTGTCTCGGTGACTGTGATGTAGATATCCTGTCGCTTTCCTTGTCTCCGTGCATGCAATGCAGATATCCTGTCGCTTTCCTTGTCTCCGTGCATGCAATGTAGATATCCTGTCGCTTTCCTTGTCTCCGTGCATGCAATGTAGATATCCTGTCGCTTTCCTTGTCTCCGTGCATTCAATGTAGATATCCTGTCGCTTTCCTTGTCTCCGTGCATTCAATGCAGATATCCTGTCGCTTTCCTTGTCTCTGTGCATGCAATGCAGATATCCTGTCGCTTTCCTTGTCTCCGTGCATTCAATGTAGATATCCTGTCGCTTTCCTTGTCTCTGTGCATGCAATGCAGATATCCTGTCGCTTTCCTTGTCTCCGTGCATGCAATGTAGATATCCTGTCGCTTTCCTTGTCTCGGTGACTGTGATGCAGATATCCTGTCGCTTTCCTTGTCTCTGTGCATGCAATGCAGATATCCTGTCGCTTTCCTTGTCTCTGTGCATGCAATGCAGATATCCTGTCGCTTTCCTTGTCTCTGTGCATGCAATGCAGATATCCTGTCGCTTTCCTTGTCTCTGTGCATGCAATGCAGATATCCTGTCGCTTTCCTTGTCTCTGTGCATGCAATGTAGATATCCTGTCGCTTTCCTTGTCTCCGTGCATGCAATGTAGATATCCTGTCGCTTTCCTTGTCTCCGTGCATTCAAAGCAGATATCCTGTCGCTTTCCTTGTCTCCGTGCATGCAATGCAGATATCCTGTCGCTTTCCTTGTCTCTGTGCATGCAATGCAGATATCCTGTCGCTTTCCTTGTCTCCGTGCATTCAATGCAGATATCCTGTCGCTTTCCTTGTCTCCGTGCATGCAATGCAGATATCCTGTCGCTTTCCTTGTCTCTGTGCATGCAATGCAGATATCCTGTCGCTTTCCTTGTCTCTGTGCATGAATGCAGATATCCTGTCGCTTTCCTTGTCTCTGTGCATGCAATGTAGATATCCTGTCGCTTTCCTTGTCTCTGTGCATGCAATGTAGATATCCTGTCGCTTTCCTTGTCTCTGTGCATGCAATGTAGATATCCTGTCGCTTTCCTTGTCTCCGTGCATGCAATGTAGATATCCTGTCGCTTTCCTTGTCTCTGTGCATTCAATGTAGATATCCTGTCGCTTTCCTTGTCTCCGTGCATGCAATGTAGATATCCTGTTCTCTCTAGACTGATCTTGTTCTGTTGTATTTCTGGTTAGATTTGTCAATAGATATTTATATCATATTATCTAAGGTCAAACTTCTATTCAAATACTCTTGATAGCAAATTACTCTGCTGTAGACTAGATCTACATGTGTGTCATGCACGGTACATGAATTTATTTCAGCATTTCAACTATTAAACTGATTTTCGTATCGAATAATATCAAAATAGCCATTATTTCACCCGCAATTTGATGTATTTTTATGCAACTAAAAGAAAACACTCAGATATATTGTCAGATATAAACGAAGCATCGTGCCAGAAATTAACAACACCAGAAATCAACAATGTTAGGATACAGAAATTAGCAATAGGGCCTACCACAAATTCTCCTGCTGTAATTGGACTCTGAATGACATTGAATATCTTGTCTACCAAGGTTGGGCGAAAAGTTGGCTCAAAACCCAAGCCAATGAGAAGCATCCAGCATCGATGATTTGATTTATACAGCATTAAGAGAGAACCCAAGTTTTGTATCACTTCCCCAAGGTCGACCCAAAACCCAATGTCCAACCTTGTGTCTACTGATCGCTGAAAATATATCTTTCTAATACACAACAGACTAATATAATACGCAAAACAAGTGCATTCTTGCTTCTTCATAGCCTGATCCGTAGTGTTAGAGCCATTTAAATCTAATGATTTCGAATTCTATGATGAAGCAATCTCAGGCACGAGTTGTGTAGAGAATTTAATTGGTGCTATGATGATCAAGGACAGATTGTGATTGACATGTCTATGATCATCAAGAGCATTTGAATAGAAATTCGGCCTTACCAATGATATACATGTACATTGTCAATATCTATTCACAGTTGTAGCCTCTACTATGAACGACAAGGGCAGTCATTGTATCGCTATGACACCACTAATGCTGCCATTGATATCGTGTCGTGCGCTACGCGCACTCGTCGATATGGCAGCATTGCTGGTGTCATAGCGATACAATAGTCTTATATTATTGGCATAGATTATGCTCCTAATTGATGATATCAAAGTCCAATGAGCGAGGAGGCTGCCTAAAACATCGGAAAAGAGGAGCCCGAATGCAGTTCAGCGATGCTGGTGAATACTTCAGTATATCGCATAACTCAGATTTTGACAAATTGCAAAAGTCAGACGAAAAATTCTTTTCCTTGAGAAATTCAGTGAATTTTTGTGAAAATCTCTTTTGCTGTGATAAGGTCGATGTGGGAATCGCTTGCAGTTCTAGTGCTTCTAAATTTGATTGTACTTGTGATGGCAAAGTAATCGAGGCATTTGAAGACTGCGCGGAAGTCTGGGCATTAGAAAAATTGCTTTCTGTTATATCAAGTAGCGGCAGATATTCGTCATCGCGAAAAAATGATTGGATGTCAACAATTTCTTGAATTTCGTCATTACTTAAGCCACAGATTGAATTATTGCTTAACTGGCTAAAATCTAGTAAACCGGAGTACGTCATTGCGCTAAGACCATCGCCTTGAAAAGAATCTACATTTGAACGGGATTTTGAATTTGATTAAGACAGTGATATCTTCGAGAAATTACTAAGACATCTGTGTTTTTGGACTAACACCTGTAGCATGGATATATGCATGGAATCCATGCCTGTAATGACGGAAATAGACATCTCATACAGACACCAGTAATGACGGAAATAGACATCTCATACAGACACCAGTAGTGACGGAAATAGACATCTCATACAGACACCAGTAATGACGGAAATAGACATCTCATACAGACACCAGTAGTGACGGAAATAGACATCTCATACAGACACCAGTAATGACGGAAATAGACATCTCATACAGACACCAGTAGTGACGGAAATAGACATCTCATACAGACACCAGTAATGACGGAAATAGACATCTCATACAGACACCAGTAATGACGGAAATAGACATCTCATACAGACACCAGTAATGACGGAAATAGACATCTCATACAGACACCAGTAATGACGGAAATAGACATCTCATACAGACACCAGTAGTGACGGAAATAGACATCTCATACAGACACCAGTAATGACGGAAATAGACATCTCATACAGACACCAGTAATGACGGAAATAGACATCTCATACAGACACCAGTAATGACGGAAATAGACATCTCATACAGACACCAGTAATGACGGAAATAGACATCTCATACAGACACCAGTAATGACGGAAATAGACATCTCATACAGACACCAGTAATGACGGAAATAGACATCTCATACAGACACCAGTAATGACGGAAATAGACATCTCATACAGACACCAGTAATGACGGAAATAGACATCTCATACAGACACCAGTAGTAACGGAAATAGACATCTCATACAGACACCAGTAATGACGGAAATAGACATCTCATACAGACACCAGTAATGACGGAAATAGACATCTCATACAGACACCAGTAATGACGGAAATAGACATCTCATACAGACACCAGTAATGACGGAAATAGACATCTCATACAGACACCAGTAATGACGGAAATAGACATCTCATACAGACACCAGTAATGACGGAAATAGACATCTCATACAGACACCAGTAGTGACGGAAATAGACATCTCATACAGACACCAGTAATGACGGAAATAGACATCTCATACAGACACCAGTAATGACGGAAATAGACATCTCATACAGACACCAGTAATGACGGAAATAGACATCTCATACAGACACCAGTAGTGACGGAAATAGACATCTCATACAGACACCAGTAATGACGGAAATAGACATCTCATACAGACACCAGTAATGACGGAAATAGACATCTCATACAGACACCAGTAATGACGGAAATAGACATCTCATACAGACACCAGCAATGACGGAAATAGACATCTCATACAGACACCAGTAATGACGGAAATAGACATCTCATACAGACACCAGTAATGACGGAAATAGACATCTCATACAGACACCAGTAATGACGGAAATAGACATCTCATACAGACACCAGTAATGACGGAAATAGACATCTCATACAGACACCAGTAATGACGGAAATAGACATCTCATACAGACACCAGTAATGACGGAAATAGACATCTCATACAGACACCAGTAATTGCGGAAATAGACATCTCATACAGACACCAGTAATGACGGAAATAGACATCTCATACAGACACCAGTAATGACGGAAATAGACATCTCATACAGACACCAGTAATGACGGAAATAGACATCTCATACAGACACCAGTAATGACGGAAATAGACATCTCATACAGACACCAGTAATGACGGAAATAGACATCTCATACAGACACCAGTAATGACGGAAATAGACATCTCATACAGACACCAGTAATGACGGAAATAGACATCTCATACAGACACCAGTAATGACGGAAATAGACATCTCATACAGAAACCAGTAATGACGGAAATAGACATCTCATACAGACACCAGTAATGACGGAAATAGACATCTCATACAGACACCAGTAATGACGGAAATAGACATCTCATACAGACACCAGTAATGACGGAAATAGACATCTCATACAGACACCAGTAATGACGGAAATAGACATCTCATACAGACACCAGTAATGACGGAAATAGACATCTCATACAGACACCAGTAATGACGGAAATAGACATCTCATACAGACACCAGTAGTGACGGAAATAGACATCTCATACAGACACCAGTAATGACGGAAATAGACATCTCATACAGACACCAGTAGTGACGGAAATAGGCATCTCATACAGACACCAGTAATGACGGAAATAGACATCTCATACAGACACCAGTAATGACGGAAATAGACATCTCATACAGACACCAGTAATGACGGAAATAGACATCTCATACAGACACCAGTAATGACGGAAATAGACATCTCATACAGACACCAGTAATGACGGAAATAGACATCTCATACAGACACCAGTAATGACGGAAATAGACATCTCATACAGACACCAGTAGTGACGGAAATAGACATCTCATACAGACACCAGTAATGACGGAAATAGACATCTCATACAGACACCAGTAATGACGGAAATAGACATCTCATACAGACACCAGTAATGACGGAAATAGACATCTCATACAGACACCAGTAGTGACGGAAATAGACATCTCATACAGACACCAGTAATGACGGAAATAGACATCTCATACAGACACCAGTAATGACGGAAATAGACATCTCATACAGACACCAGTAATGACGGAAATAGACATCTCATACAGACACAGCAATGACGGAAATATACATCTCATACAGACACCAGTAATGACGGAAATAGACATCTCATACAGACACCAGTAATGACGGAAATAGACATCTCATACAGACACCAGTAATGACGGAAATAGACATCTCATACAGACACCAGCAATGACGGAAATAGACATCTCATACAGACACCAGTAATGACGGAAATAGACATCTCATACAGACACCAGTAATGACGGAAATAGACATCTCATACAGACACCAGTAATGACGGAAATAGACATCTCATACAGACACCAGTAATGACGGAAATAGACATCTCATACAGACACCAGTAATTGCGGAAATAGACATCTCATAAATAATATGACTATTGTATCGCTATGACACCATTAATGCTGCCATTGATACTGTAAGGCAATTAATTTTCTCGGGGTATTAAATTTCGCGGATTTCGCATACCGATACAATAGTCTTATAATTTTGGCATAGATTATGCTCCTAATTGGAGCAAAAATCATCCCCCGCGCGGGCAATAATCTGCTTTACCAGTCAAATAAAACGATAGGATATCTACAATACCAGCACGGAGACAAATTTAACAAAGACATGATGTCAACAAACAATAGTGTTATCCACCAACTTCACGAGCGAAATTTGTGCTGTCCTCTGATCTGCTCACCCTTCAAATGCTTTCGGAAATCCTTGTCAATGTAACTCCAATCTGTCTGCTGAGCTTGACATGGAACCTTTGAGTTCAAATCCTCATGTTCTCATTGGAAATAGCTCATGACCTCATGATGATATCGAATTTCTTCGATACGAAGATTGTAGTCAATGCAGCATTAGTCCGGTGCTTGGCACGTCTTCTGCTCTCCATAGAGGATAGCATTCTACCTGCTGATCGACTTAGGCGAGTGTGAAACCTGATCCGTGCGACGGTTGGAAAAATGCAGGATTATGACATTTTTCCACGATGATGCACTGCCTCGAGCATTCTTCGAAGAAATCTCTTCTACTTTGATCGTAAAATATTTCTTTATTCTTCATTACAAGTGATTGCAAACATTCTTTCCTCTTTGAAACAAACAAATCTCATTACAAGGCAATCTTTATCAGCTCATTGTTATGTAAGAGAAATCATTCGTGTGCTGAAGTTGTGACCTCGAAGATGACAAGACAGTCCATCTTCAGTAGGCAACGAAATGATTCAGCTGAGAATGATTCTGTCAAGTTCCAAATCAACTTCAATTCAACTTCAGATCACTGCAATTTCAATGAACTGATTGCTCTGAACTCCAATTTCAATCAATTGAAACACGGTTGTAGAATTGTCTCAAAATTTGTTTAGGTAGTTGCGTAAAGTAGCCATCGACCAGCACTTTAGTTGCGATAATTTGACTGCTCTCTAGAGATGCCTAGCTGATCAAAGAAATTAGAAAATTTTGGGTAATAGAAATTTTTTTGAAGTTTTGCCTTCAAGTTGTAATTGACAATTAAATCCCGCCTGAAACCCTGAAACGTTCATCAAAAAATGTTAGCAGAATGAAAGCTTGCAACACAGCAATAATTAGAGAAACATTAGAGGCGCATTGTGTTCCTGCGAAGAAGCCGCGGAGTAACAGTTGCGGCTCAAGGCTGTGACCAGTATCAACAAGTTCCAGTCGGCTAATAGTAATGAAGTTGAATATCAGACATTTTTGTGACCTTTTGTGCTTTCATCGACATCAGAAAGTGTCTGCTGCCATGGCGAAAGCCTTTGGCCTTTGGTTACTCACTCATTTGCTGGAGAGCTGCTTCTACCGAAATAGTGTGAACAATATCCCGTCTGACGGAAAGATGCTGTCGGCGAGTTCCCCATAAGATCCTTGACATGTTCCTCAACCCGTTCGAAGAGGTTGAGGTGGAACCGGTCCAAAGATGTTACCACAACTCATTCAGTATTAAAGGCGATACATTTCTTCGATTGTATAATTTGTAATTCAAGTGATAAATGCGGCGTTTTATACCCCAAATTTCAGCCTTTTTGTATCACCTCTACAAATAATTCACTAACGGAGACATTGAAATGAAAGAAAGGCCTGAGAAGAGATCAAAAGATCGTAACATCCGTGAAAAAATCAGTCATTTCACTTAGAAAGTTGTCTCCCTCGATTATAACAATTCACAGATAGATTACATCTTCAGACAGACACTGTGTGGGTAGATCAAAATGATTGAGTGTCTAGAACTAGTTCTGTCTCATTAAAACATTCTCATGTTGAGGGAATACCCAAACTTTGATCTTGATTTCTCATTAACTTCAATTATCGAAATAAGTAGTATAATGCTGAATTTTATGATGTAGAACGAAAATATTGAATTGCGGCTCACCTTGGCTACTGCTCCCGGAACATTCCGTCCTGGAGTTGAGGCTTTGAGCAGCTGCGGAGGTGCTGGAGGAGGCGTCAGCCTTATGATGTCGCAGAAGAAGGTATTGACTTGCAGAGATCCCAATTCCGCCGCATAGAAGTGTTTTCTCTTCTTCTTGCTGGAGCCGCTGCAGCCTGATCCATGCATTTTCTGACCCGCCCTGAAGAAAACAATGAAGCCTCAAGAGAAATGCTGTAGAGTTTGCATCACAACTTCTCCGTGCATCAACAGAATGGTCAGAGAAAACTTTCTAACTTGAACAGAATCCAAGAACAACATCTCTATGATACCGTAGAAGTGGAGGTTTTCATGAATTGTCAGCTATCTTTGCTTGCTGGTCCATAAGTAATAGATAATGGATGATTTTGAGGTCATTATAGAACTTATTAACAGAAGACCTCTCTCGTCATTACCTCTGTACACGGATATCTCTCATCATTACCTCTGTACACGGATATCTCTCATCATTACCTCTGTACACGGATATCTCTCATAATTACCTCTGTACACGGATATCTCTCATCATTACCTCTGTACACGAATATCTCTCATCATTACGTCTGTACACGGATATCTCTCATCATTACCTCTGCACACGGATATCTCTCATCATTACGTCTGTACACGGATATCTCTCATCATTACCTCTGCACACGGATATCTCTCATCATTACCTCTGTACAGGGATATCTCTCATCATCACCTCTGTACACGGATATCTCTCATCATTACCTCTGTACACGGATATCTCTCATAATTACCTCTGTACACGGATATCTCTCATCATTACCTCTCTGCACGGATATCTCTCATCATAACCTCTGTACACGGATATCTCTCATCATTACCTCTGTACACGGATATCTCTCATCATTACCTCTGTACACGGATATCTCTCATCATTACCTCTGTACACGGATATCTCTCATCATTACCTCTGTACACGGATATCTCTCATCATTACCTCTGTACACGGATATCTCTCATCATTACCTCTGTACACGGATATCTCTCATCATTACCTCTGTACACGGATATCTCTCATCATTACCTCTGTACACGGATATCTCTCATCATTACCTCTGTACACGGATATCTCTCATCATTACCTCTGTACACGGATATCTCTCATCATTACCTCTGTACACGGATATCTCTCATCATTACCACTGTACATGGATATCTGTCATTATTACCTCTGTACACGGATATCTCTCATCATTACCTCTGTACACGGATATCTCTCATCATTACCTCTGTACACGGATATCTCTCATCATTACCTCTGTACACGGATATCTCTCATCATTACCTCTGTACACGGATATCTCTCATCATTACCTCTGTACACGGATATCTCTCATCATTACCTCTGTACACGGATATCTCTCATCATTACCTCTGTACACGGATATCTCTCATCATTACCTCTGTACACGGATATCTCTCATCATTACCTCTGTACACGGATATCTCTCATAATTGCCTCTGTACACGGATATCTCTCATCATTACCTCTGTACACGGATATCTCTCATCATTACCTCTGTACACGGATATCTCTCATCATTACCTCTGTACACGGATATCTCTCATCATTACCTCTGTACACGGATATCTTGAAGTCTGTATCTTGTTATTTTACAAGTTTTTGATAAACGTTTTTCCATTATGAAACATGACAGGTCACCATGCTATGGTAAATTTTACGTGATTATTGAGATTCAAATTTCTAGTAGCACCTTGATAAGGATGTGTCAGTTTGCAGGCTGCATAATAGCAATAATCGGTCGGTGAAAAAAAAAATAGAAGATTTTATTTATCTCATGGAAAATTAACAAAAGCAAATGGTAACCTAATTGAATGCGCATGTATTGAATAGCTTAGTTTTGCAAGCCTATTCCTATTATGCGTTGCATCAAACGCAGTTATCTGCAAAATATTATTCTTCACCATCTCGCGTGGATGGTCAATAGGCTATATCGACAAGATTACTATTTTGATGCCCTTTTAAATGGCATGATTTGTGGACCTTGATATATTTTGGGATAGTGAATGGTTGTCTCGACATAACGCATTGTCCAATTTTCACAAAATTCTGATCAACATTGCAGAAGGTTGATGTATTTCAACACAACCAAAATGATGTTTGACGAATTGTGATAGAATACATAAACAATGGAAAGGTTGCAGTAAAAAAACAGGCAGAATATTTATTGAAATTTTGTGAAGGAATGCAATGTTTTTGGTTGATCACACTCAACGTAATAATGACGGAAGCAACAAGAGGAAGTGTTCTGTTTATCATCCAAACAAACGCTCTAGCTCAACACCGATAGTGACTTGGATGTGGTATGTTGATTTACATCACTACAAAATATATGTTGGGCGGTCACATTGCGCAGTCAAAACATTCTTTTTGCAAGCATCATCCACGGTAGAACTATAGCTGTACCTGGTAGAATGACCACTATCAAAGCTGGGATCGTTCAACAAAATGGCTTCTCTCAATGAGCGCACTAACAGACATTGCCGCAGCAAAAGCAAAGTGAGCGACTGCAAGTCCATTAGAAAACTCTTCAAACCTGAAGGCGAAATCCGAAGATGCTCTTTCTATTTCTATTATGCCTAGTCACCGTCACCTATATCGTTGCAAAGTAGATTAATCTAGGTGCTATAATATCTAGGTAATTATGGTGCTATATAACGACTTGATTGTGGAAACCGGCAAGAATACTGAAGAACATACTGAGATACATAGTTGGGCACAATCCGTTAACTTCCGTTGATCCGTTAACTATTTTTAATAAATATGCGGCTGAGAGCTCAGCTCATGATGTCAAGTCAACTATCTATACATACAGACTTTTGAAGACTGAGTTAACTTGCTTCACCTTCGTTCATCGTACACTCTGACAACTTTTCAAGAAATGTGTAAATATCATTAATCCTGTTAAACTGTTTAATTCTGATAAATTTTTCAATTTTTAACCAAGTTAACACAGTCTGTTTTTTTAGTTAACTTTCGTAAAACGGGTGCAACCATCCTCTTACGTTATTCATTCTGAATAACTACAGTTCATTTGTTTTCTCCAGATTTTACTGATTTTTAATACAGATTTTTAAAAGTGATTTAATTCTTTTTCGAGAAAAGCTGCATGGATAACAAAGATGCAGGCTTATAAGTTTTCACAAGAGGTCCATGGGTTCCTAGCCGAAGAAAGATAAAGAAACTAAGAATAGCAGGAAATTTATCTGCGAAGACACAATGTTAACCAAAATACGCTTTTAAAGATAACTTTAAAGATTATATAATTGTAAATATGTATTGTAATTCAAATGAAGAAATGTGGAATTACATGAAGTATTATAGACGGATGAAGAAACTGGCGATAACAAATTCAAGTGAAGAAATAGTATTTTCCATGTGTAGTCTTAGGTATAGTGTGTATAGTTTCATTGCTTTCGGTGTAGTAGAGTGTCATTGTAGTTCTATTGTTTACCTCCATTATCCACTTTCCACTTATCCACTATTACCATTATCCACGTTGTGTAGTGTCAGATATAGTTCACTTGTAATCGGTGTAGTAGCATCGTTGTATTTCCATATTTTACCTTCACTTTTCCAATTTCTATTCATCGGTTTCCTGTTGTTTTATAATATCCATATTTAATTTCCTTAACCTATGGTGACCATTGTCTTATTCTATTTCCACTATCTGCATCTGTAGTCGGTACAGTATATTAGAAGTCTGTTTTGAACGTGTATACGGCAGTGTTTGGAATCTATGGTATTAGTATATTAACAGTAAGAATGAGTAGTGTTACAAGTCTTAAGATTTCCATTTTTACCAGATATTGGGCCAAAGCTGATCAATTTTAATTCGTTGCCACGAGAAAGCTCCATTGAGTTCTTTTAAGAACTGATTAATCCAATGGTTACAGTAGCATTGCCTTTGTACACTTGCGGATTGGAGAACGCCATCAGTCCTCATTAGGAATACTTCAACTAATAATTTAAATTAGTAAGCATTATATTCTATTATAAATGGCTGCTGGGATGACTTTCATCATCGTATGAGAATAAAATTTAACGAATTAACGCTTTAAATTTAACTTACGTTACTTTACTCCCAAGTTAACGGAATTACACTTTCTAATTAACGATGCCCAACACTGGTAACAAGGTATATGTTTCACATAACTATCTGCTGATCGGTGTCAAATCTGTCCTAGGAGACATTAGAATAGCGTGATTTCATGTGAGCAACAAGGAACCTGTGTCCATTGTTGGATTTGAGGGGAGGGAAAGGGGGGAAGTCTCATCCCGGGACTGAAGATGCACCTTCCTTGCCTCATGGAGAAGAATATTTCCGGTAGATAGGCTTTGTATTGTCTTAACCAGATTGATGGAGCATCAATTGATTATTTTTGTGCACAATGAGAAACATTGATAGGTATAGGCCTAATTTCCTCACCATTCTTCTTAAATTAAATTGTAAATCATCAATAATTAACTTTCTTTGTTCAGAAGGATGACAAATGAATTCGAGAAGCAGAAAATGCTTAAAGGAATTAAAAGTAACGAAATCATCACAAAAAGAGTGCCAGAATGCTATCTTGTTTCTTTCAGGGTCTTTTCGGCAACGCACACATGGCATTTGATTCATTTTAATTTAATAAAATTCCCCACAATCCAGATAATCAGGTTTGGGAACATTGTTTACCTTTTACTCTCTGAAGGTTCATAGAAGTCCGATATTTTTGAATTCGTTATAGTCAGGGTGTCTGCGCAAATTTGAATGAAAATTTCCAGGTGTTTTCCAGGATTTCCAGGGAAATTTAACAAAAAAAACGGGGGGGGGTTCAAATTTGAAAGAAACTTTCTGCAAGGAAATTTACTCAAATACACTCGTCAAATTTGAAAGAAAAATTCTGGGAAAAATCTACCCAAAGTTCTGTGCTAAGGAGCTTGCGTACCATAAAATTAATATTATTGACGAAAAAAATTGAAAGTTGGCGTGAAATTGGCTGAATTTTTAAGACGCAGGTGATTCCAAATAAAAAATTCCAATATATGCATCAGACGGCTACATTATATTTCTAGAAAAGAATGAAAAGTTCAACAACATAGTTAACCATACCACGCAGTTCGGTCTCATTCATGTTCTATACGTTATGATAGGAGACTCCAGTCACTGTAATATTCTAAAAGCAAAAAAATTGTATGAGAATGAAGGCTTCACATGCGTAGACCTACCATACATTTGTTATTCCTAAGGGTATCTACGGACCTTATTTGAAGCATTATTTGACTAAATACGGGTGGCACCAAATGCATGCACTGAAGAGTCCCTTTCAAGCATCAAATAGGCTTATCTCCTCCTTATTATTATGGCTCAACTCATTTCAAAATTATTCACGAGCGTTCTAGGTGCGAGGATGAGAGTGGTGCTATAAGAATCGATGTCCTCTTCCTTTCGATCGCCACTTTTTCCGGCTTTGGTTACGACGTTGACCCAAAAAACGTCCGCTCGAAAACTTCCCCCTACTGCAATCAAACTCAAATCCAACACTGCCTGTGTCCATTGACCAACTTTCTCTACTCCTGCACGTGCGTGATATCTAACTTAGCGCTAAATTAGGGAACTAACTGTCCCGATAACTCTTCGGTCGCTGCACAGAAGACCGATTATTGCAACGAACATGTCATTGCGCCAGCAGAGGCTTCTTGAATTAGCAGCTAGTTGACTCGTGGACATGGGCTATAACTTAGCTTGAACGTTCCACCGGTTTTGCTCTGTTTCAAAATCACACAGAAGCTAAGCGAAACAAGTTGCGTCTTTGAATATCGAAAGAGAATGACATCTATTAAGTCAATACAAGACACCAACACCCTTGATTCCCCGACCGCACTCGCCTGACCCAGGAATCGAACCGAAGTCCGCGGTGGAGACGAGCTCGCACCTTCTTCACTAGGCCACGCTGACGGTTCAAAAGGAATGCGAGTGAAGGCAGAAGTCATCTCTAAGTGATATCGACAGCATATTGTCCTATTATTATTGACAGAGCGCCGCCAGCGTTCATATTGTAGCGATTTTTTCATATATGTTGCGTCTTTGCCTTGAAATCTTCAAAATGAATAGTCGATGCATTTTAGTACGACAAGACTAATAACAGAAGAAGCTGAGAATTTGACTCTTCATCTCATCCTCTGATTAATATGCTTTATATAAGTCTAGTCAAGATTGCAGAGCCTCTTAACGTGTTCTGTTACAAACCAAATACAAAGCACATACATTACGCAAGAACATCAACAGACAGATGTTGTCATTTTCTTTGAAGAAACATCTAAATGTAGGTTGTGGTTTCGGTCTAATGATGGCGAATACAGCCATGATGGAAGTTAATCGTTATCATTTGTGCGATTATGACTTAATCTTCATTTGAGACACATAATTAGCACACTATGTGAACTATGCAGGTGTTTCAGGGGGAAAATACTGTCCGGTACGCCCTAATCGTTCTTCATTATCACGCTCGGAGAATACACAGCTTTCGATAACCGCAGATTGTAAGATTTCTATTCACCATAGATAGACGAGTCGGATTTGCAGCGTCGCTCTCTATGCAAACTAGAAGCGCAGATGAAAATCTATGACATACAAGGCATAGAAATCGTCACTGCTGTCATCGACTTTCCCGTCTCCGTTCCTTCCTCTTGGAAGAAGCTGTCCTTAGAGATCAGGTGAGATCAAACGTGATGGGGGGCGCGTGCCATCGATGACAGCTGGAGTGACAGGCAAGTTCCCACCTGATCCTTATTCGTGGCCGTCTCAGGACGACCTGCAATCGCGAGTGCTCGCTCACATCCGGTGCGCGTCTCCGTGAGCAGACAAGGGAAATGGGAGACGCGAGGAAGGATATACTTGAGCCGCGAGCAATCCTTCACCTGGTCGATGACAATGAAGAGCAGCGAAGAAAAGAAGGTGCAGGCGAAGTAATTGAGGAGAAGAAGAAATTAAGCGAGAAAGAAAATTACACAGCTCAAGCGAAAATCTTCACTTTTTATCGTCAATGTGGCGGCCGATCAGAAGAACTACTCCGCTACACTTGATCGTATCTAAATGAAGCGTGAGAACTGTTTCACTCGTCCATTTCATTCGCATTTTATTGCTTTTGTTGCACATTAAACTGCTTTCCAGTCAAGCAAGAAAGAGATTGAGAGAGATGCTAAGGAAGCAGATTTGAAGTCACTCAAATGAAGGGCGTGATGCATTCAGAAATTGACAATCTCTCCGACAGCTGAATAATGCGGTCCTATGAATTCCAGGGAAGATAATAACATTGTAAATGTGCATTACTAAAGAGGCAGTGTTGATTTTCAGTCAATTCAATGTTATATATTATCAGGCTGATGCTTCCAACAATACAGACGAGAGTGGACATGTGCGCAGGAAACAATACTACGTTATGGACTCGCGTTACCATGACAACGATACGATGGCGGCTTCCAGTGGCTGACAATAGGAAGGTACCGGCACCTTGCCAGTGCGGTTTGTGGAGTGACAATAGGAAGGCGCCGGCACCTTGCCAGTGCGGTTTGTGGCGTGACAATAGGAAGGCGCCGGCAACTTTGCCAGTGCGGTTTGTGGAGTGACAATAGGAAGGCGCCGGCACCTTGCCAGTGCGGTTTGTGGAGTGACAATATGACCTATGATCTGCAGTCCCTCTGTGTTAGATAGAGTTGCTATTGACACATAGATTTCTTACTTGCTATATTGCATTCATAGATTTCTTACTTGCTATATTGCATTCATAGATTTCTTACTTGCTATATTGCATTCATAGATTTCTTACTTGCTATATTGCATTCATAGATTTCTTACTTGCTATATTGCATTCATAGATTTCATACTTGCTATATTGCATTCATAGATTTCTTACTTGCTATATTGCATTCATAGATTTCTTACTTGCTATATTGCATTCATAGATTTCTTACTTGCTATATTGCATTCATAGATTTCTTACTTGCTATATTGCATTCATAGATTTCTTACTTGCAATATTGCATTCATAGATTTCTTACTTGCTATATTGCATTCATAGATTTCTTACTTGCTATATTGCATTCATAGATTTCTTACTTGCTATATTGCATTCATAGATTTCTTACTTGCTATATTGCATTCATAGATTTCTTACTTGCTATATTGCATTCATAGATTTCTTACTTGCTATATTGCATTCATAGATTTCTTACTTGCTATATTGCATTCATAGATTTCTTACTTGCTATATTGCATTCATAGATTTCTTACTTGCTATATTGCATTCATAGATTTCTTACTTGCAATATTGCATTCATAGATTTCTTACTTGCTATATTGCATTCATAGATTTCTTACTTGCTATATTGCATTCATAGATTTCTTACTTGCTATATTGCATTCATAGATTTCTTACTTGCTATATTGCATTCATAGATTTCTTACTTGCAATATTGCATTCATGGATTTCTTATGAAGCTCCCATTCATGTATTGTCTCACTGACGTAAACAAAGCACATGAAGTACAGAGCATCAAGTTGAAAGGCAAAATGTACTCTCTCCTCCCACGACTTCAAATTTGTCCAAAATCCGTAGAAATGAATCAATCGCCACAAAACTTCAAGCACAAGGATATTTTCTACCCACATACCAAAGTGTGTGCACATCGGGCGAGCGGTTTTTGAATTAGGGGCGAAAACTTGAAATAAAGCGATGTCTGCAGCTTGATTTGACTTCTTATGACCTCATCGTCTGAGTATAAAATACATGTACTTGAAGTCAACAAAGTTATTTCCTTTACAAAATATGTAATCATGGGAAGATTTCACAGTGGATGAGATGAAGGAGGAGAGAGAACAATGCACACACGGGTAGCAAGAATGCGTTAAACAGACGAAGACAAATCAAGCTGTTGACATCGCTACACTTCACGTTATCGTCTCTCATGCAAAAAGTACTTGTCTGATCTGCATTTATTTTAGTGTGTGGGTAGAAAATATGCTTAAGTACGTGTACCTGAAGTTTTGAGACGATTGATTCATTTTTGTAGATTTTAGACAAATTTGAAAACCTGGGGGGGGAGATAGCCTATAAGTACCAGGCAAAATACAATATAAATCATAAATTTATTAAATGTGAGTAATTCGATGTTATACTATAACTGAAGTGCTTCGGACAACCTGAAAAGTTTCTTGTGGACTGGAAACGCGATTATAGGGAGATACTTTTTCTTTCTGAAAACAGTCATTAAAAGTGGATTTGCGCAACAGCTGTATAGCAGCTATCTAGCAGAGTGACCCTCCTGTAAAGATAGGAATGGGCGATCATTTTCCTCTGAATGGTGAGCAGCAAGCAGTGGTATATTAAATGTGAAAAAGATAGGGATACAAAGAATAGGAGATTTTGCAATGAATTGCAGAAACAGCAAGGCATGCTGTCACAATGAGACATGGGTTGTAAATAATTGACTGCAATTTAATTGGTCTTATTTTTTGTTAACAATCAATTAATTGCAATCATTTTTCATCATTGCCAAATCTAGGCGGGCCTTTCCATTGTTGACGAATACATAGAACGTTGTTTCCATAGAACATAGGTCTACGAATGTGCATTAAAACACAGAAATAGAATTTGCAATCACATGCATGCATTTTCTGCACTACTGTGCTCGTTCAACAAATTTGCATGATAAAACATGGAAATGCAGTGAGCAATGACTCATAATAAATATCTATATTCTCCTTCATTCTTCAAGAGAAATATTTTCCGCTTCAAACATTGAAACACTGCCACTGTCTTGATCTAAGAGAAAATATGAAACATCTATACTTAGCAGTTGAGACTTTTAAATTAAAGTTTAAACTAATGCTATAGAGCTAATGATTCAATGCCTCCGGCTTGAACGAGGTCGAAATGATATTTCAATGCGCCTTGCTTTTGACACCACCATGAAAAATAATATAATATATTAAAAATAATATAATGCGCGCTGAAAGCTTTACTTGCTCTTGACACGATCATGGAGGGTATGCTTCGCTGGTCTTGGTGATCTTCATGCCGCGTTAGCAGTTCGAAGACTGGGTTCGATTCCCAGCCGGCAAGCCATTTTTCATGGTGGTGCCAAGCATAGAAATCGACAACAATAAAACCTCTAGAATGGAAATTAAGCTTCATGCAATACACAATAGTGGCACATAAATCGCACGCATTTTCACGTAGATACACCTGTCAACGGCTGTATCATTGGGTTAGAATCAGTCACATGAGTAATTCTAAGCTTTTCATTGGTCATTCATGCCCCAACTTAGTTCCCCCGGCGGTGCCGCGACCTTGAGTCAATTTCCATTCTAGTCAACTTCAGATAAACAGTCTATTTCTATGGTACCAAGAGCAAGGCGCATTGAAATCTCATTTCTACCTCGTGAAAGCCGGAGGTATTGAGTTATTAAATCGATTGTCTGAGGTCGCCTGGAAGCGGTTGCTATTGTAATGCTATAGAGTGTTATTTTTTTTTATTTGGCTGTATTTATGCAGCGCTGTACCCAAAAGAGGCTCACCGCGGACAACGCAGACAAAATTCAAGTCACAAGAAAGATAAACTTAAAATTTAAGAGAAAACTTTATCAGAATCTTCCTCAAGCAAAGCTTGAAAGTCATGCGATTCCATACTGTAGGGCCATTGAAGCTGAACGCTCGACCACCTCGAAATATTGAGTTAATGGAGGGCACTTCTCCACAGATGAACGTAGATAGCGTGAAGGACGACGGACTTGTAGCAATTTGTACATATACTGGGGTGATCGTAAATGAAATGCCTTGAAGCACAAACTACCAACTTTCAGTTCAATACGTTGAAGAATTGGAGGCCAGTTCAGTCTCTTGAGGTATGGCGTAATATGCTCACGGCGATTGACTTTCAATACCAAGCGCACGCACGCATTTTGCACCTTTTGCAATTTCTTGAGAAGTTTGTGTGGCCCACCAGAGAGAATGCTAGTGCAGTAGTCGAGCCTTGTAAACACCAATGAGGTCACGATCTTCTTTAACGCCTCTTGACAAATTATTTCTAATAGAGTAAAGTCTCCGAATCTCAATAAAACATGTTTTACATGTCATGTTGATAAGTTCATTGAATTAACAAAACAAGCTTCGCATTGGGCTAAAAGCAAACATCTCTTCGTCTCAAATACGAGTGGACCTACACAATATCACATCATCGACTGTGTACATCTATTTATTACACTGTGTAAGTTACAATAATCGCTCAATAAATCATTTTTATACTTATGAATAATTGCCATTAATTGGCAACTGATTCAATCAATTAATTTTTCCAGTCTCTGCAATGAGATTCGTACATTGAATGTTCCTCGTGGAGAGCATGATAATTATGTCCACCGCCACGGATCAATGAATTCGACATCAGAATCTGCGCATGCCAGCGACGATTAAATCGAAAATAAATAATATTTGGATAAAGAGTCATATTAGAAAGTCTGCCAAGAGTTTGACAACGTGTCTTGAATTCAATGAATGCCAACCGTGAGGGAGAGAAGAACAAATAAATAGAGAAACTATTCAGCCTTCAGTTTCGAGCAAATAAGCCAACAGTTCGCGACCTTGCACCTGATCTTCGCTCAAGAACAAAATGGTGTGAAGCAAATCCCATCGACATTCTCAGTGGCGGCAAAGATGAGACAGGAAACAAACAGTGTCCCTACTTCACCATGTTCAATGTCCTTCACGCCCGCCTGTGTCAATAGAAAGGGCGTCAAGAAAACAATGTCGCTAATCTCTTAGTGGAGCGTCCGATCTTCGTCAACACAATTATTGGCGGTAAGCAGACAAAGCGAGCGATCACTGGCCGCGAGGAATTAGCGAGCAATTGCGTGCGGCAAAAGGTTAATAGGATGCGGGAGTCAATCAACTTTGAGAAGACCCGGATCAGAGGAAGGTCGATGCAGAAGCGATTCACGCAGCCGTGATATTTGTACAAATGAGAACTTAAATGTCCAAACAAATCCGTCCGAAGCAATCCAACTAAGCCTATCTTGATTAGAAGAATAAAATATCCAGCCAATCCAGCCATGATTTGAAAAATGCTGCCCCTCTGTGAGGGCAAGATTAATTTTCATTGAGGTATATTATGTAATCGCATATGAATACAAGACATTTGTCATAGATTTAGAAGATTAGCTATTCCATGAATCCAACGGGCTAGAAAATTGTCGGATTTCTATGTATTCTTGCTCCTCTGTCTTC
The DNA here is from genome assembly GCA_907163375.1 of Prostheceraeus crozeri. NCBI lineage: Eukaryota > Metazoa > Platyhelminthes > Polycladida > Euryleptidae > Prostheceraeus > Prostheceraeus crozeri. Next base: position 108,258 of record CAJQUW010003277.1, read on the forward strand.
ATAGAATACTTTGTATGATTGGAGGAAGTAATTCAAAGTTTCCAGCAGATTTCTATTCTGCCATCGCGTGCGTCGTATATCCATGGCATCGGATCTCACGCGTTATGCAAGGACAACGATCCATTTCTAAGTTCGATTCACGCAAGCAATCGATGGTTCGATGGTCTAGTGGTTAGAGGGTAAACTTAAATGCTCTCTTACTTCTACGTCGCTGGTTCGAGGCTCTCCACGACAGATGAACCGCAACATGTCGCGATGTAGTCCTATGTCAAGAAATTTGAAAAATCTATCAAACAAATTGGTCGGTATCAAACCGGACACCGGCTGGCCACATCAAAGTTGCTACTATAAGATGTTCTCCCAGATATCATGGCTCACTCAAATATATATGTACGCGTCCATAGTGATCTATTTTTAGGAGTCTAAGCCTAAAGTAATTCTCTATTGCTCTGCAAGATGATCCATTGTACCTCAATGAAGATATCCGTCTCGTCCCCACCAACATGAAGATATCCGCCTCGTCCCCGCCAACATGAAGATATCCGCCTCGTCCGCACCAACATGAAGATATCCGCCTCCTTCGCATCAACATGAAGATATCCGCCTCGTCCCCGCCAACATGAAGATATCCGCCTCGTCCCCACCAACATGAAGATATCCGCCTCGTCCCCACCAACATGAAGATATCCGCCTCGTCCCCACCAACATGTGGATGTCTGCCTCCTTCCCACTAACATGAAGATATCCGCCTCGTCCCCGCCAACATGAAGATATCCGCCTCGTGCCCACCAACATGAAGATATCCGCCTCGTCCCCACCAACATGAAAATATCCGCCTCGTCCCCACCAACATGAAGATATCCGCCTCGTCCCCACCAACATGAAGATATCCGCCTCGTCCTCACCAACATGAAGATATCCGCCTCGTCCCCACCAACATGTGGATGTCTGCCTCCTTCCCACCAACATGAAGATATCCGCCTCGTCCCCACCAACATGTGGATGTCTGCCTCGTCCGCATCAACAAGAAGATATCCGCCTCCTCCCCACCAACATGAAGATATCCGCCTCGTCCCCACCAACATGAAGATATCCGCCTCATCCCTACCAACATGAAGATATCCGCCTCGTCCCCGCCAACATGAAGATATCCGCCTCGTCCGCACCAACATGAAGATATCCGCCTCCTTCGCATCAACATGAAGATATCCGCCTCGTCCCCGCCAACATGAAGATATCCGCCTCGTCCCCACCAACATGAAGATCTCCGCCTCGTCCCCACCAACTTGAAGATATCCGCCTCGTCCTCACCAACATGAAGATATCCGCCTCGTCCCCAACAACATGAAGATATCCGCCTCGTCCCCACCAACATGAAGATATCCGCCTCCTCCCCACCAACATGAAGATATCCGCCTCGTCCCCACCAACATGAAGATATCCGCCTCGTCCCCACCAACATGAAGATATCCGCCTCGTCCCCACCAACATGAAGATATCCGCCTCGTCCCCACCAACATGAAGATATCCGCCTCCTCCCCACCAACATGAAGATATCCGCCTCGTCCCCGCCAACATGAAGATATCCGCCTCGTCCCCGCCAACATGAAGATATCCGCCTCGTCCTCATCAACATGAAGATATCCGCCTCGTCCCCACCAACATGAAGATATCCGCCTCGTCCCCACCAACATGAAGATCTCCGCCTCGTCCCCACCAACATGAAGATATCCGCCTCGTCCCCACCAACATGAAGATATCCGCCTCATCCCTACCAACATGAAGATATCCGCCTCGTCCTCACCAACATGAAGATATCCGCCTCGTCCGCATCAACATGAAGATATCCGCCTCGTCCCCGCCAACATGAAGATATCCGCCTCGTCCCCACCAACATGAAGATATCCGCCTCGTCCGCATCAACATGAAGATATCCGCCTCGTCCCCACCAACATGAAGATATCCGCCTCGTCCCCACCAACATGAAGATATCCGCCTCGTCCCCACCAACATGAAGATATCCGCCTCGTCCCCACCAACATGAAGATATCCGCCTCGTCCCCACCAACATGAAGATATCCGCCTCGTCCCCACCAACATGAAGATATCCGCCTCGTCCCCACCAACATGAAGATATCCGCCTCGTCCCCACCAACATGAAGATATCCGCCTCGTCCCCACCAACATGTGGATGTCTGCCTCGTCCCCGTCAACATGAAGATATCCGTCTCGTCCCCACCAACATGAAGATATCCGCCTCATCCCTACCAACATGAAAATATCCGCCTCGTCCCCGCCAACATGAAGATATCCGCCTCGTCCGCACCAACATGAAGATATCCGCCTCCTTCGCATCAACATGAAGATATCCGCCTCGTCCCCGCCAACATGAAGATATCCGCCTCGTCCCCACCAACATGAAGATATCCGCCTCGTCCCCACCAACTTGAAGATATCCGCCTCGTCCCCACCAACATGAAGATATCCGCCTCGTCCCCGCCAACATGAAGATATCCGCCTCGTCCCCACCAACATGAAGATATCCGCCTCGTCCCCACCAACATGAAGATATCCGCCTCCTCCCCACAAACATGAAGATATCCGCCTCGTCCCCACCAACATGAAGATATCCGCCTCGTCCCCACCAACATGAAGATATCCGCCTCATCCCTACCAACATGAAGATATCCGCCTCGTCCCCACCAACATGAAGATATCCGCCTCGTCCCCACCAACATGAAGATATCCGCCTCGTCCCCACCAACATGAAGATATCCGCCTCGTCCTCACCAACATGAAGATATCCGCCTCGTCCCCACCAACATGAAGATATCGCCTCCTCCGCACCAACATGAAGATATTAGGGCCTGTTCAGTTTCATATTCCAGTTGTTGCGACTCACATCAATGTGACGTCATCTTGAACGTATTAACCGCTTTAGAATGAATCAGCACTTCGTGGAACACTAGCAATACAACCGGCGTGGGATAATCTCCATGGCAATGAGATACAGAGATTAGAATCAGTCTCCAATCCTCAAATAAATATCTCCCATTGTAAACACCGGAATCGACTATTTTGTTTGTTCACAAGACGGTTTGGGTCAGACATTGGCAGCCAGACATGCATCGATAGGTCAATCAATCTGTTGACACAGTGCGTAGTACGTCAATCTTCAATACGGCGACAGCCGATCATCAAATATAGATATTCTGGGGCGGACGGAGCAGTGATGAGAGTTCGAATGAAATGAAACCTCATCGAGAAAATTAGCCCAGAACTCTCTCTCTTACCGCGGAGTGTGTGGCCTGATGGAGGTGATAAGAGCGCGAATAGGGAGAAGACAGTGGTGATAAACAGATGCAAATCTCCGCGGATTTGATTTCGTAAACAAAAGTAGAAACTATCCAAAATGTTTACACCATGAGACAGTTACTGTTTTTATTACCGTGGAATGTACCGGGATATTCAATTCATCATCTTCAAACTTGTTGACCGGTCGGAGATTTTATTCATTAGCTTTTCCTGTGTTTTGTCGAGTTTATACACCTTTGTGTGAGTGCTTCTTAGCAAGGTTCTCAATGCACTCAATACTTGGATGAAGCGTTCCTTCGCAGGTGTTTTAAACTGGTCTCATGTCATAGATCGGTCCTACATCTGCAGAGCTCTTTCTCTCTATGAAAAATGAAGAAGAATGATAAATTTGAAACATTAACGGGTACATCAAACTCTCTGTTGGTAAACTGCGACTTGCTAGTATAATTGAACGATGATATCCTAGTTAGATAGCTATGTATATCATTGAAAATCTGCAGCACGAATGATCGACCACTGCTCTGCTGTCTTTCAGGAACGTCACCTGAAGTCTGCGCAACATACCATAATCCACTTTTCATATAAATTCAAATTGGCTGCACAGGCTTTATCAGCCAAAATCAACATTTAGCACCGATTTCATATTAATAGCGGAAATGATTAATTGATGAATTGTGAGTTCATTTAATGTGACGTTGTCGAAGGTTTGAAGGGTATTCTTATCCCCATCCCCACATTTTGTTGTTGACAGCCGGCAGTATTGCAAGACCACAGCACCAAAAAAGATAAATGGTAACAAAGCACTAGACAAATAAATGCTTGAAGCACTTTGGAGATGTGCACTTTGAATTCTGGATGGTAGTTTGTTGCGTACATTCTGCAGAGAAATGGTTGAACTCTTGTGCCAGATGGGTAGAAGAGTCTGCCAAAAATTATGCGGCTTCCGGAGCTTTTCAGTGATTTTGATTTCCAACTATGGCAGGTAGACCTCGCGCTGTCCTCTGCGCGCACCACAGATTGTTTAACCGTATCACTTTGCTAGAAGTACAAACTGATTCAAACAGATGGCACATGCAGGAACTTACTAAGTGGGCAAAAAGAAATTTTTAATACCTTTGCAGAGATAGGAGAAATAGTCGTGCGTCTCTTGCGGATTGCTCTGAATTCCTTCAAAATGCTCCGATCGCCACAACTCCTTCAGATTCGAAGAATTCAGATCATTGCGCAAAAGTTTTCTCGATAATGTTGGTTCCTCCGATCATTTTAAAAAAGTTAGCGGGCGCATGAAAAACGTTTACAAACTTCTCTGTAGAATTTGACATCGTCTGTGTCTCTTTGCTGTGTGATCCGGTTGATAACAGTCACTGAAACTTTGCACAATTTGACGTGTTTAATGTTGAACTGGCTGCTCATTGTTCGATTGCTATGGTATTTAGTCAGCAGATTGTGCCATTTCATTGACTTTACATGTTCCAATGCTTCCCTTCTAGTCAAACGGAGGTAGAGACGACCTGTCTAATTCTGTGACGCGCACCCTCATTACATCGTCGAATATCTATGCCTTCAAACTTACACTACACAAAAATGTTCTGTGACTGATTGTCAAGGCACTGCATGGCAACATTTGACCTCGGCGCTGTCTTCTGCACGCATGCTCATTACATCGTCGAATTTCTATGGTCGTGCGAATGTCGTGGGCTCCTCATCTCTTCTACAAGTCTATTGTCAAATTAGCTATTCATTGAAGGAAAAGTGAGAGCTCAAAGTGATGAAAGGGAGTAATGGAATGCCTGCGCGTGACAATTGATCGTCGGTTGAGGTGAATGTCTCTAACTTCCATCAAATGGTTTTTACCTGCCTCGGATCGCATTTCGCGCGTGATATTAGACGTCGGCACTTATGATGCATTAGCTGACGAGGAGTATTTCCACTCCATCACTAAACTTCCATCTGCTGGGTGGCACGCCTTTGAGTCCGCACGCCGGTAATTAACAAATGCACCGCTAGCCATAAACACGAGGAACCGGAGAAAGCAAAGTACTTTCGGCATGCTGAAGAGCGTCGATTAACACGGAACGGCTGACTGATAGCGCCATCAATCTATTTCTTTGACATCTCCTCATCCAGAAAGCGTGCCAAGTACACACACCGACAGTCTAAAGTTCTTTCCCATGTTCTCCAAAAAGGAGATAATGAAATCTTTTCGTCTTTCTTTGAGTCCAGTCTGATGACATTTAATCCTTTATTTAAACAAGTGACATCTCATGTTCAAAGAAGGATTCCCATCAGAACCGTTGACATGTTTCAACTTGAAACAACTCATTTGTTGTCGATGACTTGATACTGAACAATTTCTATTCATTCGGCGATGCCACCGATATCTTCATGTGATCACAGATATCTTTAGTTTCCATAGTTCACACAAGTTTGCAGTCCTGTGCTGTCTTTGATTTGGGAAATTAAATTCCGAAACTGTCAGAAGGATACTAGCACTCGCTAGCACCCATAGAAATTAACAATACCATAGAAAGTCCTGGAATGGAAATTGCATGAAAATTATGGCACACGCCGGGGCAACTTAGTTGGGGCAAAATGCAAATTTTACGAGCGGGTTTCCAAGTTTTCTGGTTGGCATTTATAATTATGAAGCCAATTTGTGATCTGGATTGTTGGCCCTTGTCCAAAGATCATGTGCACAAAAGCAATAGTGAATTTACAGAGCACTGCAGCGACAGGATGATAAAGAAGGAAATCCTTTTAAGCGTTCTGTACGTTCATCATTTTGAAATATCGCTCCTATAATCTATCAATAGTATAATCAGACTCCTACGCAATTTGTAATGTCGGTTTACAGAACATGCATTGCTACAGCTTGAAATCAGAGGCCAAGAAATCTCAGAGTATTCATTTTACTTTAAGGGGCTTCCCTGCTCATTATATTCGAACAATTTTCAAAATCTTCGCATGCTTTCAAATGTCAGCTTCCAAAATATCATCACACTATATCACATGTGTCATTCAATGAATAATTGAAAAGTTCCAGCGATATCTAATTTATCTGTGATGATTGTATAAACAAGCTTTCAGTGTGTTCATTCCAGAAAAGCGCTAGGTTTCTTTACCACTTCAAGGAGAAATTATCCAATAATTAAGAATTTTTATCTTTGAATTCTTGAGATGCTCTCATAACCAGTCCACTGACCACTCACAATCATTACTCTTTTAAATCGTGAAACAAATTTTAAATCGTTTTCCAGTATTGAAAAAATGGATAATGATTGTCAATGACTGCTACGTATAGAAACAGCATGTTAACCATTAGAATATTGGGCTATTTCACATAAAACAATGCTGCCATCTCACTTGCAATTCTCTTCATGAAAATCCTGTAATTTGCTGTCACAACTAACTGTAACTTCCACAACTAACTTGACAAATAGTTTGACTATGATACAATGTTTTAGATCGAATCTGATCTACAAACCATAGATTTTTCAATGTGACATCATTGTACACAGGCAAGATATCAAACTTCCATTCTAGTGTACTATTATCTACTTCTATGCTAGCACCCCATAGATAGCTGTTATATTATCATTAGCTGTTATATTCGTAATTGCTTAAAGAAATATCCGTAAAGTGACTATTTCGGAAGTCTTTCTGTGCCCATGCGAACGCATCCGTACCCCGCCAAGTTGCTACCCATTACTACAAAATGTGACACGAGAAATTAGTCGGCCAAATGCTGGTCCGATGCAAAGTTACGGAACTGCAATCATTCGCGATTACTTCGAAGTTTATCAATGAGAGTATCGTGTGTCCAGAATTCGGTCCATTTCTCACTCAGTAAAATCTCTAAATCCGCTGATTCTGCTGAAATTGAGGAAGCTGTGCCCACCTGCACATGAGGTCAAGAGATCCAGCTGTCATGACGATGTGGTAAATAAATGTCACATTCTTCCATCTACGGCTAATGCAACAGCGACAGATTGTTTTCACAACACTTTTTATGATTGATAATATATGCTAAATACTTCAATTTTTCTCTTAAGATCGTAGTTCGCTTCACAGGACGAATGAGGCGTCGAATTGAAGATACAGATCGCATCCGGTCCTTCAGAGTAGACTGCGAGATGCAGCAAGGAGTAAACATGCCCCTAAACGACCAACAATTACACCACAACGACACTGGGGAAATCCTGTTTGCATTTTGAAGAAAAAACAAGTTACGTTGAAAGGAAGTAGAAAGGGATACACAGGCGCACCCAGCGACGACATACAACGTCCGGTACAACTGCAAATTATCGTTGATGGGGTAGACATGTAAGAGGACTGAGCTATGAGAATAAATGTCAAGCAAATGATAGCGATATACGGAAATTACCGGCAAAACAGACGCAGATTCATCTTCAATCATTAAGAAAGTAGCGACATGAAGCTTTATTTAATGAATGAGCTTTTTTCACATTTCACACTGGAGGCTTGGACGGTGCAGCTGACTGGGTCACTACTCCTCACAGTGGAGGCTTGGACGGTGCAGCTGACTGGTCACTACTCCTCACACTGAAGGCTTGGACAGTGCAGCTGACTGGGTCACTACTCCTCACAGTGGAGGCTTGGACGGTGCAGCTGACTGGGTCACTACTCCTCACAGTGGAGGCTTGGACGGTGCAGCTGACTGGGTCACTACTCCTCACAGTGGAGGCTTAGACGGTGCGTCTGACTGGGTCACTGCTCCTCACACTGGAGGCTTGGACGGTGCAGCTGACTGGGTCACTACTCCTCACACTGGAGGCTTGGACGGTGCAGCTGACTGGGTCACTACTCCTCACACTGGAGGCTTGGACGGTGCAGCTGACTGGGTCACTACTCCTCACACTGAAGGCTTGGACGGTGCAGCTGACTGGGTCACTACTCCTCACACTGGAGGCTTGGACGGTGCAGCTGACTGGGTCACTACTCCTCACTGTGGAGGCTTGGACGGTGCAGCTGACTGGGTCACTGCTCCTCACACTGGAGGCTTGGACGTTGCAGCTGACTGGGTCACTACTCCTCACACTGGAGGCTTGGACGGTGCAGCTGACTGGGTCACTACTCCTCACTGTGGAGGCTTGGACGGTGCAGCTGACTGGGTCACTGCTCCTCACACTGGAGGCTTGGACGGTGCAGCTGACTGGGTCACTACTCCTCACACTGGAGGCTTGGACGGTGCAGCTGACTGGGTCACTACTCCTCACACTGGAGGCTTGGACGGTGCAGCTGACTGGGTCACTACTCCTCACACTGGAGGCTTGGAGGGTGCAGCTGACTGGGTCACTACTCCTCACACTGGAGGCTTGGACGGTGCAGCTGACTGGTCACTACTCCTCACACTGGAGGCTTGGACGGTGCAGCTGACTGGGTCATTACTCCACACACTGGAGGCTTGGACGGTGCAGCTGACTGGTCACTACTCCTCACACTGAAACTTAACATTGCTTGCTCTTTTCTGTTGCAGTGTTCTGTCACAATAGTGTTGTTTCTCATCTAACATTGCTAAAACTCTAGTGAATTGTCTGCAATGTTTGTACGAACGTATCATAAGCATATATCGCCAGATACTCACACTCAGTTTAACGTCATCTAAACGCATGAAATGAGCGAGAAAGTCTTGAGTAAGAGTCTGAAAATCTCCAGCCTTGACGTGAAATCCAATCGAAGACCAGCTTCACAACTTCTCAAAACTTGACAGAAATGAGAACATGCATCAAATTTCCTCGATTCACTCATGTATGTATTTCCTATCCAACGGAATTCCAAACGTCTTGTGGGGATAGATTTCCATCAAACATGATCACACTGGAACTGAACTGCGTAGAAGATGGAGTGCCAAGCTGTGTTAAGAATTCTCAACCAAACGCTTGTGAATTAATGAGCAGCGGGTTTGCAGATCACGTTTCCTCTCCCTGATGGGGAATTCGGGTCCTAGACATGATTGGAGAACTATGAGGTACAAAGGGCAAGTGGCTGATGCTGGCAAATGTCGGCCAGTCTGACCTACAAAGACGGCAGGCTAATCTCTTTACCCGACAAATGCGATCCCATGAGACCCATAGCCTTCGACGCTCAACATCTGTCGACTCAGAATTAGTAGTGAGGAATTAAATGGTTGCAAAGGTCATAGAATTATTGCGATCATGAAAATCTTATGGAATTCAGGAGATCCGATACTTCACAAGAGTTCACCCAGGTGTCCGAGAATAGATATTTGCGCATTTTGCACAGGATTATAGGAATTGTTGCTATCTATCAAAGATGTGGATCGCATCTATATCGGAGCGCACAGTGCGACGATAATTTTCAAGTTTGTACCCGATAGCTATATTTTGAATTTATGGCTGAACTATCATGGATTTAATACCAGTTATTAGCGTGAACCACAGATGTCGATAATCGAGTATCAGCAATGATATGCTCATGTAGAAAGTCGGCAGCCTTCAAAGAATGCTATGATGTGAAGGTACGATTGCTTCTCTATGCCATTCAACAGGGTAGATATTACATGTATGTCCTATGCATGATGATCAACGAATGTCTATGCGCATTTCATTATCATCAAAAGGCTTTGAATTGAAAATCTGCCAGTAGTGGAAAATGTCAGCAATTTATCTGGTGATGATGTCTGCATCGATTTAATTCAAAGTTGTATTACAAATCTCTGTTGGCGGATATTTTTCATGGGTACTCATTGCGCTACTGATCGCCTTTTTCCAAAATTGAGTTCGTACATCTGATGTTGGAATATTGAATCACAATTTGCCGGTTTGGATACAGGTGACATATAGCAACGTAATATACTGTTGGACAAAAAAATGGCAAAGTCATTCTGATGCTAAGAAATCGATCTAAATATGTTTTTACACAACACCATCATACTCAACGGCAAATATTAATCAAGCATATGAATACAGTATGTATTGTCATGAGATCACTACTGTGATAATCGCTGACTTCAATCGATCAGACGCGACGATATACAATGATGACTAATAGGACGTTATTGATGCACGTACACGATGTTTATTCTCGGCATAGAAATTGAAATTTACTGTCATATCAATTAAACGTTTATTAACACTGTATAGTAATAATATTTTCTATACAATTAACCATTCATAATACATTTTGCATGTAAACTTAATTGTTAAATTCCATTTCTCAAGTTTTGAGATATGGTTGTCAGTAAAACAAATATGTTTTATACTTTGCGTAGCCACCACGAGTGTGCAGCAGTTGGTTAATTCTCCTTGGCATGCTGAAGATGATGTGCATGGCGTTTTCGGTTTTGAGGAATAACATTCAACTCCTCGACTATGAATGTTGCGAGTTCCGAGAGCGAAGAAGGTTCTCGTTGTTTGACTCGACGTCCGAGTTCGTCCCACACATGATCGATTGGATTTCAACTTCTTGCAGGCCAATCTATCCTGCGAATCACAATGACCTCTAGAACATGTCGAACATGCGCGCTTCGATGCGGTGTGACGATGTCATCTTGAAGCCGCCGAGATGACTGTGGAGGACCTCAGGTGTCCTCCGCCCAAGGTACAAATTGTTGGTGAGGATTTAACCGCAAGATCTACCATTTAAGTTGCCTCGGATTCCATCGCAGCAGATAGCTCCCCTACACCCACACATAACGAGCCCCACACCATCAACGAGCCTCCTCCAAAAGATGTAGTCTCCTGAATTAGGTCTTGACGCATGGCTTCGGTTGGTATTCTCCACATTCGTACTCTTCCATCTGATGGCCGCACTTGAAAGCGAGACTCATCCGTGAATACGATTTGCTTCCACTGTGACTCGCGAAAGTGGCATCGGCGCATTGCCCAACGAAGCCGAGTCTTGCGGTGAGACCTTCTGAGGAGAGTTCTTGTCGAAGGTCTCCGAGAACTTTGTCCTGCACTTTTTCAGAAACTTGTTGCAGAGGTAATCCAGTTTCTACCATACCCATGGCTCGGTATTTAATCGAGGAAGACCAGTGAGGCATATCTGCAGTGTAGACTCAATAAGAACAATGAAAAAATGATGTCAACAGTATCACCCTAATTGATAATTGAGAATGAGTCATCATTGTAATATATCGTCGCGTGTGATCGATTCAAGTCAGCGATTATCACAGTAGTGGACAATACATACTGTATTCATATGCTTAATTATCATTTAACGTTGAGAATGATGGTGTTGTGTAAAAATATATTTATATCGATTTCTTAGCATCAGAATGACTTTGCCATTTTTTTGTCCAACTGTATATTACATGAACGGGGGAAATTGCATCATGAGACTTGAATAGATTTTAATGAAGCGTTAGTGGAGCACTTGATTATGTGAAAATACACACAAAATCAAGAAATGCTCGTACAAGAAGACTTGTTTTTTGTCAAGTGTGGTTTGTAAAGAATCTACTTAAAGGTTAGGGCTTGTATCATGGAGAGAGGTACAGCACTGTTCACATTAGAAAGTGAGAAAAATAAAAGACATTGCAGTAATTGAAGCAAATCCCACTGAAAAAGTCGGAGTGGGAGTCCTATCAAATGATGTGACTCCGACTCCGGCCTATAACTAGACCCGAAATATAATACAAGCAAATTATTCATTCTCGTGCATAGCTGTCACTGTCTTGATGTCAACTTTCTCCGTCAAAGAAAAGTACAGAGACAGCAGTGCATGCAAAGCTTGTAATAGTTGAGGGAATCAACCGTGATAGTGAGAAAAGGATTGTCTTTTCACTCGGTGATTTAGTAGAAAAGACAAGCCTTCCTAGCCTCGATCACACCTACGCACCGAAGGTCACATCAGAGACAAAAATGAAATGCTAGCTTGTTTGAGAACATTTTCCTCATACCTTCACGTTGATCGTGTGTGATGGGTCCTCCAAAGCGCATATTAAAATCGAAAGTGCACTCATATTTTTGGAAAAGGACGGTGGATTTTGGAGGATTTTCCTGCCTGGTGGAGACTGGAGAAAAACTGTGTGAAGCACATATCAACAAGATGGAAGCAGCCGAGTCGTATGCATACAACTGAAAGCGACTTTTGATAAACTTTCATCGAAAATGATCGATAATTGATACAGCAATGATCACTAAAAATAGGTTTAGACAAGCCTGTAATGATCAATTATAGTTTACCAGTTAATTTTTCAAAAAACTATGTTTCAAAAAAACCGACCCGGAGTCGTAGTCGGAGTCCTATCAAATGCCGGAGTCGGAATCCTATCAAACCCCGGAGTCAGAATCCTATCAAACGCCGGAGTCGGATTCCTATCAAACCCCGGAGTCAGAATCCTATCAAACGCCGGAGTCGGAGTCCTATCAAACCCCGGAGTCGGAATACTATCAAACCCCGGAGTCGGAGTCCGCTCAAAAGCCGGAGTCGGAGTCTTATCAAACCCCGGAGTAGGAGTCCTATCAAACCCCGGAGTAGGAGTCCTATCAAACCCCGGAGACGGAGTCCTATCAAACCACGGAGTAGGAGTCCTATCAAAAGCCAGAATCCTATCAAACCCCGGAGTCGGAGTCCTATCAAAAACCGGAGTCCTATCAAACCCCGGAGACGGAGTCCTATCAAACCACGGAGTAGGAGTCCTATCAAAAGCCAGAATCCTATCAAACCCCGGAGTCGGAGTCCTATCAAACCCCGGAGTCGGAATCCTATCAAACCACGGAGTAGGAGTCCTATCAAACCCAGGAGTCGGAGTCCTATCAAACCCCGGAGTCGGAGTCCTATCAAACCACGGAGTCGGAGTCCTATCAAACCCAGGAGTCGGAGTCCTATCAAACCCCGGAGTCGGAGTCCTATCAAACCACGGAGTAGGAGTCCTATCCAACCCCGGAGGCCGCATCCCTGTCTGCATGTTCGTCCTCAACAACTTCCACCGTTTCCTCTCTCTGGAAGACGCTATAACCCTACTGAATTCCGAAGAACCCACCATTTTTGATTGAAGAGGGAATTCGTGAATGAATTGAGACCCGCATTGAGAATGGAACCGCTCATAACTTGTCTGCCGTCCGCGGCTCACATATGACGGATGGAGGGGAGAACGTGTCCCGCGGTGTGACACAAACCTCCGATGACATGGAAGTGCGTAGCAGCGATTCCCACAGCGCATGTTGGGATCGGAGACAGGAGGTTGTCGAGCCAAAGATGATGAGATTGGCTACTGCGCGACTGTTCCGCTCCCTGTCGAGTCTGCTGATGGATGGCCAAGCGTGCAGTGTCTCTCCGAGTGGACAGCGGCGTCATATGTGTACATCACCGTGACCCCTGGCCAGTGACGAGATGACAGTTGTTCTCCTACGCTCAACTGCCTGATTTGCATGGTGAGCACCAAACAGCATGAGCAGAGCGGTCAAATGACCTATGCTTGTGGTGAAGAGAGCGCCGAACACCGTGAGCAGAGTGATCAACTGACCAGTTCTTGGGGGTGGAGAGAGCACTGACCACTGCCCAGAGCGGTCAAATGACCAATTATAGGGCGCCGAATACCGTGAGCAGAGTGTTCAAATGATGCTTGGGGTGGAGAGAGCGCTGAACACTGTGAGCAGAGTGATCAACTGACCAGTTCTTGGGATAGAGAGCACCGAATAGTATCGGACTACCGAATATCTACCATTGAATATCGGACATTGAGGATCGGAGCTACCACAGACATCTGTCTGCTGTCAATAGATATCTTTCATTTCAAATGTCAATCGGGTTTGCTCTTCCTCCGTCTGCTGCGCGCTGCTGATGACCGATTCATTGAACCTGTAAACGGAATCAGATATCTATGAGACCAGTGACGCCCCTGTAAACGGAATCAGATATCTATGACACCGGTGACGTCTGTGTGAACGGAATCAGATATCTATCACACCGGTAACGTCTCTGTAAACGGAATCAGATATCTATGACACCAGTGACGCCCCTGTAAACGGAATCAGATATCTATGACACCGGTGATGTCTCTGTGAACGGAATCAGATATCTATCACACCGGTAACGTCTCTGTAAACGGAATCAGATATCTATGACACCAGTGACGCCCCTGTAAACGGAATCAGATATCTATGACACCGGTGATGTCTCTGTGAACGGAATCAGATATCTATCACACCGGTAACGTCTCTGTAAACGGAATCAGATATCTATGACACCGGTGACGTCCCTGTAAACAAAATCAGATATCTATGACACCGGTGATGTCTCTGTGAACGGAATCAGATATCTATCACACCGGTAACGTCTCTGTAAACGGAATCAGATATCTATGACACCGGTGACGTCCCTGTAAACAAAATCAGATATCTATGACACCGGTGATGTCTCTGTGAACGGAATCAGATATCTATGACACCAGTGACGTCCCTGTAAACAAAATCAGATATCTATGACACCGGTGACGTCCCTGTAAACGGAATCAGATATCTATGACACCAGTGACGTCCCTGTAAACGGAATCAGATATCTATGACACCGGTGACGTCCCTGTAAACGGAATCAGATATCTATGACACCGGTGACGTCCCTGTAAACGGAATCAGATATCTATGACACCGGTGACGTCCCTGTAAACGGAATCAGATATCTATGACACCGGTGACGTCCCTGTAAACGGAATCAGATATCTATGACACCAGTGACGTCCCTGTAAACGAAATCATATATCTATGACACCAGTGACGTCCCTGTAAACGGAATCAGATATCTATGACACCAGTGACGTCCCTGTAAACGGAATCAGATATCTATGACACCAGTGACGTCCCTGTAAACGAAATCATATATCTATGACACCAGTGACGTCCCTGTAAACGGAATCAGATATCTATGACACCAGTGACGTCCCTGTAAACGGAATCAGATATCTACGACACCGGTGCCGTCTCTGTAAACGGAATCAGATATCTATGACACCGGTGACGTCCCTGTAAACGGAATCAGATATCTATGACACCGGTGACGTCTCTGCAAACGGAATCAGATATCTATGACACCGGTGACGTCCCTGTAAACGGAATCAGATATCTATGACACCGGTGATGTCTCTGTGAACGGAATCAGATATCTATCACACCGGTAACGTCTCTGTAAACGGAATCAGATATCTATGACACCAGTGACGCCCCTGTAAACGGAATCAGATATCTATGACACCGGTGATGTCTCTGTGAACGGAATCAGATATCTATCACACCGGTAACGTCTCTGTAAACGGAATCAGATATCTATGACACCGGTGACGTCCCTGTAAACAAAATCAGATATCTATGACACCGGTGATGTCTCTGTGAACGGAATCAGATATCTATCACACCGGTAACGTCTCTGTAAACGGAATCAGATATCTATGACACCGGTGACGTCCCTGTAAACAAAATCAGATATCTATGACACCGGTGATGTCTCTGTGAACGGAATCAGATATCTATGACACCAGTGACGTCCCTGTAAACAAAATCAGATATCTATGACACCGGTGACGTCCCTGTAAACGGAATCAGATATCTATGACACCAGTGACGTCCCTGTAAACGGAATCAGATATCTATGACACCGGTGACGTCCCTGTAAACGGAATCAGATATCTATGACACCGGTGACGTCCCTGTAAACGGAATCAGATATCTATGACACCGGTGACGTCCCTGTAAACGGAATCAGATATCTATGACACCAGTGACGTCCCTGTAAACGGAATCAGATATCTATGACACCAGTGACGTCCCTGTAAACGAAATCATATATCTATGACACCAGTGACGTCCCTGTAAACGGAATCAGATATCTATGACACCAGTGACGTCCCTGTAAACGGAATCAGATATCTATGACACCAGTGACGTCCCTGTAAACGAAATCATATATCTATGACACCAGTGACGTCCCTGTAAACGGAATCAGATATCTATGACACCAGTGACGTCCCTGTAAACGGAATCAGATATCTATGACACCGGTGCCGTCTCTGTAAACGGAATCAGATATCTATGACACCGGTGACGTCCCTGTAAACGGAATCAGATATCTATGACACCGGTGACGTCTCTGCAAACGGAATCAGATATCTATGACACCGGTGACGTCCCTGTAAACGGAATCAGATATCTATGACACCGGTGACGTCCCTGTAAACGGAATCAGATATCTATGACACCGGTGACGTCCCTGTAAACGGAATCAGATATCTATGACACCGGTGACGTCCCTGTAAACGGAATCAGATATCTATGACACCGGTGACGTCTCTGTAAACGGAATCAGATATCTATGACACCGGTGACGTCTCTGTAAACGGAATCAGATATCTATGACACCGGTGACGTCCCTGTAAACGGAATCAGATATCTATGACACCGGTGACGTCTCTGCAAACGGAATCAGATATCTGTGACACCGGTGACGTCTCTGTAAACGGAATCAGATATCTATGACACCAGTGACGTCCCTGTAAACGGAATCAGATATCTATGACAGCAGTGACGTCAATGGATGTATTTCAATTACAATGCTTTCTATTCTCATCTGCTCTCTTTTACAGAATAGGCAATTTTTCATTTCGAAGTTGGGAAAAGCTTTGTTGTAACCCGAGAGATAAATCCTCGCCGTGAATATTTCATCAACTTCTCATTTAATTTGTTGTAAACTATCAACTCATTGTTTGATTCATCCTTCAGAAATCTGCGACTGCTCTTTCTATTGACCTTCCTGGCGCCATGATACACGCAAATTCTGCTCGGCTGTCTCACATGTACTGCACTTCTACAGCTGACACGCTAGTTTTCAATCACCAGAGTACACTTCTTTCGCCGCACTTCATCAATGATATCACATTCCAATCTGCCTTTCTTCCTTTGTCATCCGTTGTTTAGCCGTCATCTATCCGGTTTCCCCAAATCTCAACGCTTTAAGGTCATTCAATATCATTTCTTATCTCGTGTGGACTGGGAAACATCAGGTGAACATTCATCGGTTAGATAGACGTGTATGCAGTCTCCATGATACGCAACACGGTCACCGCAAGGCAAATCAGCATCCTGGTCGTCTCTATAACCGAAATCAAGCATCCTGGCCATTTACAGAATCGAAATCAATAATAATCTTACAATTTATTGTCAGATGCTGCAGTGAATCAGGTGAAAAAGCTTTCTATTACTCGTACATGGATTATCATACTGCACCTCTGGAATCAACAATTGTATCTAACAATTGAAATCAGCTTCTTTTTTAATTGTAGTAATACTAATCAAGCAGAAATTCGGGTGAAAAGTAGAGAGGCGGACTACATAGCAATCCAACACAGATGGTAGACAGACAGACTACATAGCAATCCAACACAGATGGTAGACAGACAGACTACATAGCAATCTGACACAGATGGTAGACAGACAGACTACATAGCAATCCAACACAGATGGTAGACAGACAGACTACATAGCAATCCAACACAGATGGTAGACAGACAGACTACATAGCAATCCAACACAGATGGTAGACAGACAGACTACATAGCAATCCAACACAGATGGTAGACAGACAGAGTACATAGCAATCTGACACAGATGGTAGACAGACAGACTACATAGCAATCTGACACAGATGGTAGACAGACAGACTACATAGCAATCCAACACAGATGGTAGACAGACAGACTACATAGCAATCTGACACAGATGGTAGACAGACAGACTACATAGCAATCCAACACAGATGGTAGACAGGCAGACTACATAGCAATCTGACACAGATGGTAGACAGACAGACTACATAGCAATCTGACACAGATGGTAGACAGGCAGACTACATAGCAATCTGACACAGATGGTAGACAGACAGACTACATAGCAATCCAACACAGATGGTAGACAGACAGACAGACTACATAGCAATCCAACACAGATGGTAGACAGACAGAGTACATAGCAATCCAACACAGATGGTAGACAGACAGAGTACATAGCAATCCAACACGGATGGTAGACAGACAGACTACATAGCAATCCAACACAGATGGTAGAAAAGGATGTTGCAAAACTACTTCACCTTTGTTCGAGGTGAAAGACCGCGTTGATCAGGCAAGAAGGAAGTTCACGGCGCTCTATTCATGTCAGAAAGAGGAGAGCGTTATCGAAGTCGATCATTCTTCCCACAAAGCCCAGCTCCTATTTCGTCTTTAGTGGTTTGAGAGAGAGAGAGAAAGAAGAATGTTCATGCGACCGTGAAATTTGAGTTTAACTGACCGTTGCCATCTTCCTCTTATCATTCTTAATATTGCTTGAAGGAGAAAGCATTTCTCTTACGCTAATTTCTTCGTGTATGATATCTTCAGATATTCACAAAGATCCATCAAGTTAATTTCTATTGCATTTAGGATCATGAGCGATGACTTGCGGACCTTGCGGACCTGCTCAATAATGTATTCCAAGCATCTCTCATTGAAAAATTCGGTTAGAGACTTCATGTAACAATCACTGCTACATTTTCAAGGATTGACAAAGTCAAAATTTCAGTGCATAGACAAATTGTCAGCATCCATTTTATTTTCAGCCCTGAATTCTCATGTCTAGAAGTCCATGTGCTCCGTCGAAGCACCGGTTGGAATGCTCTGTGCCGAAGCACCGGTTGGAATGTCCTGCGTCGAAGCACCGGTGGAAATGCATCGTGCCGAAGCACCGGTTGGAATGCCTCGTGTCGAAGCGCCGGTTGGAATGCCTCGTGTCGAAGCACCGGTGGAAATGCATCGTGTCGAAGCACCGGTTGGAATGCCTCGCGTCGAAGCACCGGTTGGAATGTCTCGCGTCGAAGCACCGGTTGGAATGCCTCGTGTCGAAGCACCGGTTGGAATGCATCGTGTCGAAGCACCGGTGGAAATGTCTCGTGTCGAAGCACCGGGAAGAATGTCCTGCGTCGAAGCAACGGTTGGAATGCCTCGTGTCGAAGCACCGGTTGGAATGCCTCGTGTCGAAGCACCGGTTGGAATGTCCTGCGTCGAAGCACCGGTTGGAATGCCTCGTGTCGAAGCACCGGGAAGAATGTCCTGCGTCGAAGCAACGGTTGGAATGTCTCGTGTCGAAGCACCGGGAGGAATGTCTCGTGTCGAAGCACCGGTGGAAAAGTCCTGCGTCGAAGCACCGGTTGGAATGTCATGCGTCGAAGCACCGGTAGAAATGCCTCGTGTCGAAGCACCGGTTGGAATGCCTCGTGTCGAAGCACCGGTTGGAATGCCTCGTGTCGAACCACCGGTTGGAATGTCCTGCGTCGAAGCAACGGTTGGAATGTCCTGCGTCGAAGCAACGGTGGAATGTCCTGCGTCGAAGCAACGGTTGGAATGTCCTGCGTCGAAGCACCGGTTGGAATGTTCTGTGTCGAAGCACCGGTTGGAATGTCCTGCGTCGAAGCACCGGTTGGAATGTCCTGCGTCGAAGCACCGGTTGGAATGTTCTGTGTCGAAGCACCGGTTGGAATGTCCTGTGTCGAAGCAACGGTGGAAAAGTCCTGCGTCGAAGCACCGGTTGGAATGTCTCGTGTCGAAGCACCGGGAGGAATGTCTCGTGTCGAAGCACCGGTTGGAATGCATCGTGTCGAAGCACCGGTTGGAAATGCCTCGTCTCGAAACACCGGTTGGAATGTCCTGCGTCGAAGCATCGGTTGGAATGCCTCGTGTCGAAGCACCGGTTGGAATGCCTCGTGTCGAAGCACCGGTTGGAATGCTCTGTGTCGAAGCACCGGTTGGAAATGCCTCGTGTCGAAACACCGGTTGGAATGTCCTGCGTCGAAGCACCGGTTGGAATGTCCTGCGTCGAAGCAACGGTGGAATGTCCTGCGTCGAAGCAACGGTTGGAATGTCTCGTGTCGAAGCACCGGGAGGAATGTCTCGTGTCGAAGCACCGGTTGGAATGTCTCGTGTCGAAGCACCGGTTGGAATGCTCTGTGTCGAAGCACCGGTTGGAATGCTCTGTGTCGAAGCACCGGTTGGAATGCTCTGTGTCGAAGCAACGGTTGGAATGCCTCGTGTCGAAGCGCCGGTGGAAATGTCTCGTGTCGAAGCACCGGTTGGAAATGCCTCGTGTCGAAAAACCGGTAGAAATGCCTCGTGTCGAAGCACCGGTTGGAAATGCCTCGTGTCGAAGCGCCGGTGGAAATGCCTCGTGTCGAAGCAACGGTGGAATGCCTCTCGTCGAAGCACCGGTAGAAATGCCTCGTGCCGAAGCACCGGTTGGAA
This sequence comes from Prostheceraeus crozeri, assembly GCA_907163375.1. Classification (NCBI taxonomy): domain Eukaryota; kingdom Metazoa; phylum Platyhelminthes; order Polycladida; family Euryleptidae; genus Prostheceraeus; species Prostheceraeus crozeri. Next base: position 128,815 of record CAJQUW010003277.1, read on the forward strand.
TGCTCTGTGTCGAAGCACCGGTTGGAATGTCCTGTGTCGAAGCAACGGTGGAATGCCTCTCGTCGAAGCACCGGTAGAAATGCCTCGTGCCGAAGCACCGGGAAGAATGTCTCGTGTCGAAGCACCGGTAGAAATGCCTCGTGTCGAAGCACCGGTTGGAATGCCTCGTGTCGAAGCACCGGTTGGAATGCCTCGTGTCGAAGCACCGGTTGGAATGTCCTGCGTCGAAGCACCGGTGAGAATGTCCTGCGTCGAAGCGCCGGTGGAAATGTCTCGTGTCGAAGCACCGGTAGAAATGCCTCGTGTCGAAGCACCGGTTGGAATGCCTCGTGTCGAAGCACCGGCGGAATGTCCTGCGTCGAAGCACCGGTAGAAATGCCTCGTGTCGAAGCACCGGTTGGAATGCCTCGTGTCGAAGCACCGGTTGGAATGCCTCGTGTCGAAGCACCGGTTGGAATGCCTCGTATCGAAGCGCCGGTTGGAATGCCTCGTATCGAAGCGGCGGTAGAAATGTCTCATTGTCTGATGAACTTCATTATAATGCCAAATATTTGATTATCTCTCCCGCTGACCTGTCTCGGAATTCCTCAGCTGACATTTGGCACTGAGAGCATTTCGCTCATTTTATTAGTTCCCGAAGAATTCATCATCTCTGAACAAACAACACTGCCAACCACTTCATTTCCTCTCCGAACTCATCTCTCCCGACTTGCTGCGATGAATGCATCCTGCACGCCTCTTCGTGCGCGAAAATGACGCGAAATATTGAGAAATTAGCGACATTTCTCCGTCCAACTATGTAGCGGGTCATTGTCGCATTGTATGAAGTTTTGTGGCATTTCTGTTCTTCCTGTAACGGTCATAGCAATCTGTCTTTGCGATACTGCAGCTCACGATACGTTGAAATCAGTCTCAGGCCCAGAAGCCACTCGACATAACAGATATTCGAAATTCAAACAGTTCGTTCACTATCAAACTCCGGAGTCGGAGTCCTATCAACAGCCGGAGTCCTATCAACCCCCGGAGTCGGAGTCCTATCAAAAGCCGGAGTCCTATCAACCCCCGGAGTCGGAGTCTTATCAACAGCCGGAGTCCTATCAACCCCCAGAGTCGGAGTCCTATCAACAGCCGGAGTCCTATCAACCCCCGGAGTCGGAGTCCTATCAACAGCCGGAGTCGGAGTCCTATCAACCCCCGGAGTCGGAGTCCTATCAACCCCCGGAGTCGGAGTCCTATCAACCCCCGGAGTCGGAGTCCTATCAACAGCCGGAGTCGGAGTCCTATCAACCCCCGGAGTCTGAGTCCTATCAACCCCCGGAGTCGGAGTCCTATCAACAGCCGGAGTCCTATCAACCCCCGGAGTCGGAGTCCTATCAAAAGCCGGAGTCCTATCAACCCCCGGAGTCGGAGTCCTATCAAACTCCGGAGTCGGAGCCCTGTGGGAACGAATCTTGCGAAAAACTGGCGAATGTCAGCTGCAGAATATCATGCTAAAGTTCAGTCATATTTGCGGGATATTCGCTGGCTAAGTTCGCCGGCGACAATTCGCTCTCTATATGTCACCTTTTACTTTTGACATTTTTTTTTATTTTTTTTAGTAATCCGCCTCTACAGCCGAGGCTCTATTCTCTCCCTCACCTCCTCACTATCCCCCACATATGGCTAATCTAACTAAGAAATAAGTGCAGACTATAATTCTTTGATAATGATAAGAATATAGAGAATCCGCATATATCACTTTTCATAACATCTCTTTGACATTCAATAATTTACAACAATGACAAATATTTGAATAACATCATAGTATTTACTGCGACATTTATGGAAGATACATACTTTTTTTAGTTTAAGCCTTCGTGAATTAAAAAAGATCCCTTTTTATCAGATCAGACTGAGAATACAATACATTTTCATGTTAAGGTAATATACGAACATTACTACTTACCACTAATTAGTTGCTACAATATCCATGATTTCGCCGGTTGGCGAAAAATCAGCTCGCATTAGTAAACAAATATCTACCAACTAATTATAGCAACTTTTTCGCCACCTGTCGTTTTTTAATTTTACACATGTTTTTGGATAAATGATGACCATTTTCACATGCGGAGATAGTTTTATATGAAAATGAACCTTTAAAAAAATTATCCACAAAATCGCTACCTCGCCAGATAATCTGTTGATATTAGCAAGATGCGTTCCCACAGGGAGTCCTATCAAATGCCAGAGTCGGAGTCCTATCAAATGCCGGAGTCGGAGTCCTATCAAATGCCAGAGTCGGAGTCCTATCAAATGCCAGAGTCGGAGTCCTATCAAATGCCGGAGTCGGAGTCCTATCAAATGCCAGAGTCGGAGTCCTATCAAATGCCAGAGTCGGAATCCTATCAACCCCCGGAGTCGGAGTCCTATCAAATGCCAGAGTCGGAATCCTATCAACCCCCGGAGTCGGAGTCCTATCAAAATGACAGGACTCCGCATCCTTGGTGTGCACTGTGAGCCTCTTTTGTGTACAGCGATGCATAAATACTGTCAATAAATAAATAAATTTATTTAAAAAAAATAATTTATAGACCATCTTCTGACAGGAACGTGACTCAACCCTGACAGGAACGTGACTCCCTGACAGGAACGTGACTCAACCCTGACGTGACTCCCTGACAGGAACGTGACTCAACCCTGACAGGAACGTGACTCAACCCTGACGTGACTCCCTGACAGGAACGTGACTCCCTGACAGGAACGTGACTCAACCCTGACATGAACGTGACTCAACCCTGACATGAACGTGACTCAGCCCTGACATGAACGTGACTCAGCCCTGACATGAACGTGACTCAGCCCTGACATGAACGTGACTCAGCCCTGACATGAACGTGACTCAGCCCTGACGTGACTCCCCGACAGGAACGTGACTCAACCCTGACATGAACGTGACTCAGTCCTGACGTGACTCCCCGACAGGAACGTGACTCAACCCTGACAGGAACGTGACTCAGCCCTGATTAGGTCTATATAAATAGAAAATCGACGATGGACAAAGATCTCACAGAGAAGGTAAAGGAGATGACTGTTGACATGCCCTGTTCCCCGAAAATGATGCAAACCATTTGTTAACAGCAGCGGAAAGAGCAGCGATGACTTCGAGGTCAAAATGCGTCGCTTTGAATCATCATCTCGTGTAAAGAGCCTGTTTGTCGCCGATTCTCACATGTTCGCTTTGGGAAGTGTCCACTGACTTCCGGAGCATCAAAATGTCCTCATAACTTTCTCATGTTTGACCTCCATTCTCCGTTAGTTCAGAAGCGTTGACGCGGACAGATCTCACTTTTCTTGACCGCCAATCATAGAGGTCGGTGTCTGATCTCTATGCCGCCAATGTAATGAGATCACTGCAGCTGATGAAAGTGAACTGAAGACTGCGGATGTGTTTCCATCTGCGTTTAAGATTTCTATGATCTCACTTATGGTAGATATCTACATTCTATTGTTCTCGCGAAGTCCTGTGAGTCACATTTCACAGGACTGAGATTGAAATGACATGTCGTTCCTTGTAGACTTCCAGGTCACTGTCCAGTTGTACATCGACAAAGATGTCATGCAAGTATAGGGCCAATTTGAAGCAGGAAGTTTGCTTCACAGCGATAGGAAAATAATGCTATCAGCGGTAGGGCGACGAATAACAGTAACAAACACTGCGTGGGAAGTGATAATGAATGATAAATTAAATACAAGCACTAGTATTATGAAAAGTAAATGTTAACAAATGCGAAGCTGACGTTGTTGTCAAGTTGTCGGGAGAAGTCTGTGAACGCTATTTTCTATGCTTGCCGTCTTTTAAAATGGTGACCGGAACGAAGAGCTTCATCGACAAAGCTTCGAATCTGAAGGAATCGAACCGTTTTGAAGGAATTTACAGCAATCTGTGAGCGATGAACGACAGCTTTCATCATCCAGCTATCGATGTTTTTTCTGTCAACTGCAGATAATAGCAGATTCTATGTCAATACGTCTTTCTATGATGTTCCATGTGAAATAGCAAGCTATCCTAGTTATCTACCCAACTTGCATATTTCTGAGTCATATTGTAAGAAATAGCAAGCTATGGAATAGATATCTAACTATCTTCCTAATTTGCATATTCCTTAGTCATATTGTAGGAGATAGCAAGCTATGAAATAGATATCTAACTATCTTCCTAATTTGCATATTCCTTAGTCATATTGTAGGAGATAGCAAGCTATGGAATAGATATCTAACTATCTTCCTAATTGGCATGTTCCTTAGTCATATTGTAGGAGATAGCAAGCTATGGAATAGATATCTAACTATCTTCCTAATTTGCATATTCCTGAGTCAGGTCGCAGGGAATAGCAAGCTATGGAATAGATATCTAACTATCTTCCTAATTTGCATATTCCTTAGTCATATTGTAGGAGATAGCAAGCTATGGAATAGATGTCTAGCTATCTTCCTAATTTGCATATTCCTAAGTCAGGTCGCAGGGAATAGCAAGCTATGGAATAGATATCTAACTATCTTCCTAATTTGCATATTCCTTAGTCATATTGTAGGAGATAGCAAGCTATGGAATAGATATATAACCATCTTCCTAATTTGCATATTCCTGAGTCATATTGTAGGGAACATCACAGACACGTCTTCAGTTCCTCATGTAGAGAAGAATCGAAGACAAGACAGTTCTGGATATTATGATAGCGGCGGCCAATTTTCAGCATTTGTTGTGATGAGTTTCAATTCCGCCGCCCAAATCTATCGAACGCCAACAGCGGAGAGGATATTTTCAAACTGTCAATTTTACTGCAAGTTCGGCTCTCTCTGAATTCGGGTGCATCCCTTGAGAACACTTCACTCTTACATAACTTGCGATTGTCGGAAATAATTAGTCTCAATCCATTTCTCTCTCCTTGAAGTACCGCCGAGGCATTGGAGTGAAATGCACAGTCAGGTTGATGATGTTCACACATTTACCATCACGCTCATAAAAATACTTTTCTCAACACGAAACTTCGAAGGGCATCGCAGAAAGGGAGCAGTTGGAATTATTGAAATTCGGGAGAAGAGTTTGAAGGAAACTTCATCATTAAAACGAAGAGGCGAGTAATACTTATCTCTGAAATGAAGAATTTTTCGTAAAAATGATGGTCATTTTGTCCAACTTATATCTTGGTTTGTTAACTTCTTATCTTTCCAAAATAGTGACAAAATTATCAGTTTTATTACGAAACCTCAATGAAAAGACAACGAAAGTGGATTTGAGGCAAATGAAGAGAAGGTCTCTGTTCCACTAGCGATTCGCAGATCTGTCGATGATGCTCTTCTGGTGGGGAATGTGGTTTTGGTGCTGCACAATTCTGTGGAGTAGCTTCACTCGTCGCTACAACTCTTTGCTGCAATAACTATACCGCCTTCTGCGTCTGATCCATACAAATCTGACATTTCGGCCAGAATGGACAATAGTTGCTTCCAAATACAATGCAAATAGAGTTATTAAATATTTAATTGCATCTTGCTTCATTTACGTCCATTATCCATTCTTCGGAAGGAGGACGGTTTTCCCAATGGATTTTCTCCACAATTAGAGTAGGGAAGTATACAGTGAAAATTCCCGTGGTCCAAAAAATAATTTGAGCAGGGTTAAAAAAAGTCAAAAATTTGCCAATTTATATACTACCGAGATGACTCCCCGTTGTAAGTAGTATAAAGCAAGTTGGATATCAAAAGGAATGAATATTTGGTAATAAGCATCGCAACTAAGCGGAAATTAAGCTGATTATCAAGGGAATTTCATGATTCGTATTATAGTGGAAGTCTTCATGAAAAAGTCGACATCTTATTGTGCTTTCTTGGCTGAAATTTTATATTTCTAATTCATGAAAGCAATAGCAGGTCATTTGCAGTCAGGTTGCCAATTTAGCATATATTACCTCTCCAAGCCTGTCATGACACGCACAATCTGTAAAATAATATCATTTCCTTCTGCTTTGCTATCATGATCCGTCAATTCCGTTGTAATTTCTTCAAAACTGCATAAATTTGCATATCTCACATTTTGAAACAATTCCGACTGTATCTCCTTTGAGTTCATTTAATAAAATCTAAAGTGCATGCACATTGGGGATTTAATAAATGCGGAGTTACCATTCTACCTAACATACTTTCTCTATGAATTCCGGTTGGCAGCATCACTCTCCCTCAGGCCAAGCTCTTTGCAATCAGCAAAGCACCGATTGGTGCCACGTATTCTTAGGGCTGCTTCACACACAGGAGTTCTGTCACACACAACTCTCACCATCTCTTGTCTTGCACACCATACACACAACTCTCACCATCTCTTGTCTTGCACACGCATACACACAACTCTCACCATCTCTTGTCTTGCACACGCATACACACAACTCTCACCATCTCTTGTCTTGCACACCATACACACAACTCTCACCATCTCTTGTCTTGCACACGCATACACACAACTCTCACCATCTCTTGTCTTGCACACGCATACACACAACTCTCATCTTGCACACGCATATACACAACTCTCACCATCTCATATCTTGCAGACGCATACACACAACTCTCACCATCTCTTGTCTTGCACACGCATACACACAACTCTCACCATCTCTTGTCTTGCACACGCATACACACAACTCTCACCATCTCTTGTCTTGCACACGCATACACACAACTCTCACCATCTCATATCTTGCAGACGCATACACACAACTCTCACCATCTCTTGTCTTGCAGACGCATACACACAACTCTCACCATCTCTTGTCTTGCACACGCATATACACAACTCTCACCATCTCATATCTTGCAGACGCATACACACAACTCTCACCATCTCTTGTCTTGCACACGCATACACACAACTCTCACCCCGTGGTACCCCGTGATCCCGCCTGACACCTGACGGCTCCCTGAAGGGAGGGGGTCGACACAATCACCACCACCACTAAAGATTCTAAAGCACAGAAAACTTTCCAATTCATCAAACAAGTTTACTGCAATCTCTCCCAGTTGTGTGGCTACACATGCGTTCTCATGAATCACTGGTTGGACACCAGGTTTCACTTAATAGGCCAACATCCTTCTCTCCGCGTCTTATGATCCTCTACAGAATTAAAACATTTTCTTTCAGACCGTAAATAGTCATTAGCATTGGAACAGTGACGTCCCAAGTTCCTTGCAAATTTAATATTTCCGTCATCCGTTAGTCATGAATGTTTGGGAAACTGCCAGTAGGTTGAGATCTGGAGCATGAAGCCTTTCACTCTCACTGGAGTTATTGACACTATCAGCGAGACTTCTTACCGCCTCAGACCAACTAACGTCTGAAACCATTCAGAAGACAAAAACTTCCATGACAATAGACGTTGTATGAAGCAGTTAAGTTCGCGATTTATGCCGGCTGGAGATAATCGCTCCACTGATGAACAGTTCAAAGGAGAAATCTGCATGACTGATAACCAGTTCGGTAGCGCTGAGGGCTTAGGGTCAGAGCAGGGGCCCTGCTTGCATCGCGTTGATCTCTGTGGATTAAAGAAACTTGGAAGGGTGTCAAGCATTGTTTGGGGTGAGCACCTGTCACTGTTTGGTAAAGGAGTGAGGAAGAAGCGTTAATGCAGCGATCCGCAGATATCTAGGTGTCCATGTGCTGTTCCGTGGATATCTAAGGGTCCATGTGCTGCTCCGTGGATATCTAGGGGTCCATGTGCTGTTCCGCAGATATCTAGGGGTCCATGGGCTGTTCCGTGAATATCTAGGGGTCCATGTGCTGTTCCGCAGATATCTAAGGGTCCATGGGCTGTTCCGTGAATATCTAGGGGTCCATGTGCTGTTCCGTGGATATCTTGGGGTCCATGTGCTGTTACACAGATATCTAGGGTTCCATGCACTGCTCTGTGGATATCTTGGGGTCCATGTGTTGTTCCGTGGATATCTTGGGGTCCATGTGTTGTTCCGTGGATATCTAGGGGTCCATGTGCTGTTCCACAGATATCTAGGGGTCCATGTGCTGTTCCCTGGAAATCTAGGGCTCCATGTGCTGTTCCGTGGATATCTAGGGGTCCATGTGCTGTTCCGCAGATATCTAGGGGTCCATGTGCTGTTCCGTGGATATCTAGGGGTCCATGTGCTGTTCCGCAGATATCTAGGGATCCATGTGCTGTCCCGTGGATATCTTGGGGTCCATGTGCTGTTCTGTGGATATCTTGGGGTCCATGTGCTTTTCCACAGATATGTAGGGATCCATGCGCTGTTCCGTGGATATCTAGGGGTCCATGTGTTGTTCCGTGGATATCTTGGGGTCCATGTGTTGTTCCGTGGATATCTAGGGGTCCATGCACTGCTCTGTGGATATCTTGGGGTCCATGTGCTGTTCCACAGATATCTAAAGGTCCATGTACAGTTCCGTGGATATCTAGGGGTCTATGCGCTGTTCCGTGGATATCTTGGGGTCCATGTGCTGTTCCGTGGATATCTACGGGTCCTTGTACTGTTCCGTGGATATCTACGGGTCCATGTGCTGTTCCGTGGATATCTAGGGGTCCATGTGCTGTTACACAGATATCTAGGGATCCATGTGCTGTTCCGTGTATATCTAGGGGTCCATGCGCTGTTCCGTGGATATCTAGGGGTAGATGTGCTGTTCCGTGGATATCTACGGGTCCATGTACTGCTCCGTGGGTATCTTGGGGTCCATGTGCTGTTCCACAGATATCTAGGGGTCCATGTGCTGCTCCGTTGATATCTAGGGGTCCATGTTCTGTTCCACAGATATCTAGGGGTCCATGTGCTGCTCCGTTGATATCTAGGGGTCCATGTGCTGTTCCACAGATATCTAGGGGTCCATGTGCTGTTCCACAGATATCTAGGGGTCCATGTACTGTTCCGTGGATATCTAGGGGTCCATGTGCTGTTCCGTGGATATCTACGGGTCCATGTGCTGTTCCGTGGATATCTAGGGGTCCATGTGCTGTTCCACAGATTTCTACGGGTCCATGTGCTGTTCCGCAGATATCTAGGGGTCCATGTGCTGTTCCGTGGATATCTAGGGGTCCATGTGCTGTTCCGTGGATATCTTGGGGTCCATGTGCTGTTCCGTGGAAATCTAGGGTCCATGTGCTGTTCCGTGGATATCTACGGGTCCATGTGCTGTTCCACAGATATGTAGGGATCCATGCGCTGTTCCGTGGATATCTAGGGGTCCATGCGCTGTTCCACAGATATCTACGGGTCCATGTACTGTTCCGTGGATATCTAGGGGTCCATGTGCTGTTCCACAGATATCTAGGGGTCCATGCGCTGTTCCGTGGATATCTAGGGGTCCATGTGCTGTTCCGTGTATATCTAGGGGTCCATGTGCTGTTACACAGATATCTACGGGTCCATGTGCTGTTCCGTGGATATCTGGGGGTCCATGCACTGCTCTGTGGATATCTAGGAGTTCCTGAGAACTGAGAAGAATTGTCGAAGTGTCAAATCGTCATAATGCGGTCGTTTAATCAGCAATAACCGTTAAAACTTTGACTTTCACATCCATCTATCAACTGGTGTAAGTATTTTCATCTCAAAAGACGACAGTTTTTTTGAAATGAAATGTAAAGGTCGGCGAGTGACTCCGATTAACGTCTCACCTTCGATAATTTCATTACGTAAAGCAATCATCTGTTCAATGACAGAGCTGCAGTTCTTCTTGTACGACAAGTTTTAATTCTTCTGTGATGTTATCAATAAGAAGTCCTTCCATCGTTCAATCGTCACATGTAGCAGGAGACATGCGTGGCTGTGACGAACTGTTCATGTTTGTGGAAGACATGGCATCACAGAGAGGCATTACGTAATCTCTCTCTCTACAGCTTGAGAGAGCGACAATGAGGCAACTTGGCCGTCAGAGCGCTGAGCAGACCGAATCGTACCGGAATTCAGATGAGTTCAAACTTGATGAAGAAAGGGTTCCACAATTCATGGGATTTGGGTGATTAGGAGATGAAGATTGAAGGATGAACCATCTTCCATTAGTTGCTTGGATCAGTTGACAATTATTTCAATGATTCACAAGTCAAGAAAGCGATTCATTGAACGATTATTATAAGCTGCACAGTATAACATACAGACCTACAGCGTCGATGATTTTATGTAGAACCATCTTGCTAGATCTGGAAATGGTAAAAAATAATGGCAATTGATTGCTGCTCATCCGATCAAATTGCCGGTAAATTATCGCAATTATTTTTTTTCAAGCCCTTCGTGCGGAGTAATTTGCGAATCAGCGTGTGTTTGTCGTTTCATCAGCTGTTCATTTAAAATAGTTCCTTTTCATCGGCAAACCCCAACCGTGAAAGTTCTACTCGGTCATTGTCATAAGCCTGAGACTCACTTCACGCTAACGGATCTGATTATAATGAACGGATCCAATCTGCAGATGCAATCATCTACAACGACTTTAGAACTTGAAGCTTTGTAGCGATGGATTTGAAATGCCGAAATAATGTAGCGTTGATTTCATATTTATACAAGAATTGACCGAAATTAATTCTTAGACAATGTCAGCAGATTTTAACTCAATGAATGACGAAAGGTCGATCATGATGATGAGATGTTCGTCATGCTCATCGTCAGGGGGACGTGAGTATCGTGAGGAAGACGTGAGCATCGTCAGGGGGACGTGGGCATCGTCACTGGAACGCATGTGTCGTCAGGGGATGCGTGAGCATCGCCAGGGGGCGTGAGTATCCCCAGGAGGACATCTGAAGTGTCAGAAAGAGCTCACCGTGTGAAGAAGGACGCTGCCGCGGAGATGCTGTGCTGATGGGCTGCAATAGCCGCTGCCTGGGCGATGGGTGGCGCATGATAGGACGCACTCATGGACGAATTCGAATGCTGAGGACTCGTATGTGCAGAGGACGCGCTGCTGCTAGCGGCGGATTGGGTTTTCGGCGAATACATCTGCAATAGAAAATGAAATGCCTGAAATCCGCTGTTACAGGGAGGTGGAATTCATGAGAGAATGCAGATAATGCACGAGTCTGCAGTATCCGTTGTTACCAGTATCCAGCAATTACCATAATGCAGATAACCAGCGGTCATCAAAACTTATTGCAATTATTCGATGACAATTTAATCAATTAATTGCAATTATTCGATGACAATTCAACCAATTAATTGCAATTATTCGATGACAATTTAATCAATTAATTGCAATTATTCGATGACAATTTAATCAATTAATTGCAATTATTCGATGACAATTCAATCAATTATTACCTCGTATTAACATTCTCCCCTATTGATAATAGATACATGTGGTTGGTCTGTGGTTACTGTAGCCACAGAATTGGATTGTTTAATCGTATCACTTTGCTAGAAGTACAAACTGATTCAAACAAATGGCACATGCAGGAACTTAATAAGTGCGCAAAAAGAAATTTTTAATACCTTACAGAGATAATTACAGAGATGGAAATTGACTCAAGGTCGCGGCACATCCGGGGGAACTAAGTTGGGGCATGAACCACCAATTAGAAGCTCCGATTTACTCATGTGACTGATTCTAACCCAATGATACAGACGTTGGCAGGTGCATCTAAGTGAAAATGCGTGCGATTTATGTGCCGTTATTGTGCATTGCATGAAGCCTAATTTCCATTCTAGAGGTTTTATTGTTGTCAAATTCTATTTTATTATAGTCAAACGGAAAAAGAGACGACTTGTCCAATTCTGTGGTTTCCTAGAAATTCATAACTCAGAAATATCTCGATGCAGAAATTCTGCGGTTTGAGGTCTCGAGATTATGATTGGATTCTATACCTCTGCATTTGTGGTCATAAGTTTTGAGCCATTCTTTAATCTCCACGAACACAGGCATTCGTGTAACTGTTTTGAATCGATGAAGGTCCCACAAACGCCTTACTGCTGTGGTGTTGCCTGAGAATGCAACATTTCCTGATGATAATGAAGAGAAGATCTCGTCGAGAATCTATGAATTGTGTCAACGGAAGTTCGTCCTCATCTGTGTATTGAAGAAATGAAGAAGAAGGAGGTGAGTGGAGGTTTCTTCAGATTCAGGAAGAGGCGGGGAGAGAAGGTCAGAATTCGGCCGGCGCGCGGAGTTCAAAGTCGGCAAGAGGTTGATGTCGAGGTGAAACCCCAAGGTCTTTGTGACATTGAGAAATGAGCCTCCTCCTCACATGCTTGGCGCCTTAACACATCAGGAAGGAAGCCAACCTCGTCTAACGTGAGAATGTCAATGATGCGGTGAGTGATTTTCATCACCCTCATAATGGCCAGATCGAGTCTTTATGAGGCAGTGAACGATAGTCATGATCGTGTGAACACTGAGGAAACGCCAGGAGATGCCGACAAGACAGATCACAACAACTGCAAATACTGCGCTCTGTACTGTACAGCAGCTGCGACAAGCGGCCGGATGACATGCCAAAACATAGCATTCTACTGCACAGCTGTGACATGCGGCCGGATGACATGCCAAAACATAGCATTCTACTGCACAACTGCGACATGCGGCCGGATGACATGCCAAAACATAGCATTCTACTGTACAGCTGCGACAAGCGGCCGGATGACATGCCAAAACATAGCATTCTACTGTACAGCTGCGACATGCGGCCGGATGACATGCCAAAACATAGCATTCTACTGCACAGCTGTGACATGCGGCCGGATGACATGCCAAAACATAGCATTCTACTGCACAGCTGCGACATGCGGCCGGATGACATGCCAAAACATAGCATTCTACTGCACAGCTGCGACATGCGGCCGGATGACATGCCAAAACATAGCAAGCTGACTGTCCTGAGAACATAGACATGTATTGTTTATCTGAAGTTGACTAGAATGGAATTTGACTCAAGGTCGCAACATATCCGGGAGTAACTGAGTTGCAACATGAGGCACCAATGAAAAGTTTAGAATTGCACTTGTGACTGATTCTAAACCAATGATCAACTTTTGAAAAGCGCATCTGAGTGAAAATGCGTGCGAATTTTATCCCACACTTGTGTATTGCGTGAAGATTTACTTCTATTGTAGAGGTTCTATCGTCAATTTCTATGACTGAGACGGTCCCATAGAAATTGAAAGTCGTCCATCTGCTAAGGAGATCTATCGACAACTACCATAGAAATCAGAGAACCTATCGGGAAGCTGCGATGATAAAAGTGAATCTTTCAATTTTTGGAATGCGTATTTCTGCAGATATTTCAAATCTTTCCAGATGGATTTCAGATTTCATTTGAATTTCAGATGTCTTATCAGCAATCTTGACTTCGAAAATATCTGACATTCAATTGGACAAATCTGAAATCGATTTGAAAGTATCAGAAACAGCAATGGAAAAAGTCACTGAAGTCGTTTGAACATCAGCGGACCATAACAGTGGCAAAAACATGTTGGTTCACGTAAATTGAGTTGTTATAAATTATCAAGGTTTATTTAAGTCTCAAAATAAAAATCATGAGAACAAAGACACAAATTATTTATATTCGAATGTGATAGTTACCGCAGGTCACAATATTAGCTTTTCAGACCAGTCACTGAATTCGCGTGTCAATCTTGTATGTCACTTGTTTGTACATTCGCGGTTCGATTTGACACCACTTGTTTCCGTCACAATCATATCTCTATTCACAAGTGCACGACGTTCGATTCATTGCCTAGATGGCAGTAAAAACTCCATTGATTATTATGTAATACCAAAGCGGTAAGCAATGAGACCCGCTGAACGCACAAGGAAGACAATGATACAGTGAAATTCACAAAAGCCTCAGTCAAACAATAGAGCTAACCTATAACAAAGAATAAAATAGTAAGATGCACGCCTGCGGGGAAGGAAAGGAAGATAACATCCTGACATGGGTGCAGTGGGTAATTTTAGATATGCTTGAAATCAATGCATCTCATAAAGAATTTACACGACAGAAAAATGTGAATTGTGAATTCGATCAATTCAGAAACCTGTGTACGGGTTCATCACTGTCACATTTGTTATTACATGAACAGATAACATCAACAGAACCATAGATCTTTTACTCAGATTCAGCGATCCTTCTCTAAGCAAGTTCCATGCATGTAATTCATTTTCTTGATAATCGAGATGATTATATTGTCAAAATGTATATCGAGTCATGTTTCGAAAGTTTCTAGTATCCGAGCTTCGAGTTTGATTCCCTTAATACAGGTTTTCCTACACGACAATGGCAAATACCGAATCAAGAGCGGCACTTTAATTTCTAAAACGTTAAAAGTTAAAATATTACGTCATTTCACAATTGAGAGCGGCAACAATAAATAAACTGCAGCAAAATAGTTCAATTGTGTCTCTATCAGATTAGTGAGCGGTATGTCACGTGAAGAATAAATGATATCTATTCGGTTTGATCCAAAGCCCTATATAGATGTCTTCACATCTGCTAAATTAACTTATCAATATGGAGCGCCAGCGAATACCTTCTGATGTTAAACGCAGAATCATTATGGCTCACGAAGCCGGAGATGATTATATTGAAGCCGCTCGAGTTCTCGGTGTAAAACGGGGTACTGCGTATTCAATAGTACATCGTTATATACTTGAAGGAGTCATTGAGCGTCCCAGAGGAGGAAGACGACACCAAAAGATGGACGAAGATATGGCAAATACTGTGGTAGAGATTGTTGAATCCCAACCGGAATTCACGTTAGCCCAAATCAAAGCTGATCTACAAGCGCGGATGCCGGACAAGCCATCTGTCTCAATTCAAACTATCAGCACATGTCTGAGAAATCGTCTCATCTTAAAGAAAATGGAGACTGTTCAAGTCAACCACAATAGCCATGACGTCAAAGTGGAAAGGGCCGAGTATGCGAACTGGTATCTGCACACGATCAACTCAAACCATCCGCCCACATTTATTTTTGTGGACAAATCCGGCTTTAATTTATGGATCAGTCGCGCACGAGGTCGTGCCAGACGGGGAGAGCGAGCTGTCAGGATTGTTCATGGACAGCGCGGGCGGAATTTTACTCTCATCTTGGCGGTCTCTAATGAAGGTGTCGTCCATCATGAATTCTACGAAGGCGGAACCTCCTGTGAGAGATTTAACTCCTGGCTGGAAGAAGCGTCCGTTGCGGCTGGGGCTGGACCTCGTGTATTCGTCATGGATAATGCTCCGTGCCACAATAGAGCCCGTGAAGTCAGTTTGCGAGAGGGACACTCTATTAGGTATTTACCGCCCTACTCTCCATTTCTCAATATCGCAGAGAACGCGTTTTCCATGTGGAAAGCGGCTTTCAAGAGAGAAGTAGCTGAGATTCGTGAGCAGTTACACAACTACACTGGACAACAGCGGAATTTGACCTTACTGCAACTCGCCTCCCAAAACATGAGTGCCATCACTGCAAATAAGATGGGAAGGTCTTCCAGACGTATGGGAAGATTGATGCCTGGACTAATTAATCGCGAGGATGTCTTACAAAACCATCAATGAATATTACGGTACTTGTTTTGTTTCATAATGGAATAAAAAATTTCAAGATTATCAAAACTTTTTCGTATTGACTTACCTTTTCGTAAAAAAAAGTTTTTAATGACTTACTGTATTACCTTTATGAATTAAAATAATTATCAAACTTTTCCTTTTGACATATTTTACCTTTTCGAATTAAAAAAATTATCAAAACATTTTGTATTGACTTACCTGTTAAATAAAATATAATTGAATATAAAAAGCCGTTTATGATTTCAGGTTGCCGCTCATTAAACTTACAAATCCATTAATAAACTCACTTATTATCACTACCGATTAAAAACAATATCATTCAATTGAAAACGCTGCTGATTAACAGAAATATCGTTATTGCATCTTAAAACATATTCTTTAATCTGATAGTCGCATTGTCGAACTGGAAAACCTATATTGTTTTCAATGTCTATGCCCCTTATAGTCCTTTATTATTATAAAGCGTTGGATTTCTATGGCCCCATCCATTCACGCTCCATTACTCTACTCCGACAACAATCTTTATTATTATAGAGTGTGGGATTTCTATGGCCCCATCCACTTCGCACAACAACGTAAACATCGACTGAAAGATATCGAGAATTTTCTCCCACCATTAAGAGTAGCAAACAAGATATCATTCCTTTCACTGAACTCCAGATATCTATGTACTTTTAATCACTTTCTCTTCGATTTCTACCCCGACACCAATTCTCACAGATTACGTCACCTCACAGAATATCGCTCACTTTGCTGTGGAGGAAATGAAATTCGAGTCGATGGAAATGAAATTTTCACTTAGATTTCATTACAAATGTAAACATCCGGATATTCTTCTACCTGTGATAGAAACATGTCTTATCTTCGGTTTTCCTTCCCTGCAGCGTTTCTCTGTTGGAGTGTTGACTCAGAACGGAGACTTTCTAATCACTGATTTGCCCCACAAACATTTGCTTTTAAATCTTCACTTTAAACATCTACTTTGACTTGTCAATGAGTCATCACAGCCGATCTACAGATCCATCAGTTGCTGGACAGTCTTCAGACGTCGACAACTTGATCATCGCATAAATCTCTAAGATGATGAGGAAAAGTTCTGAAAATTGGAATCAGTTTTTGAAAAATGAGGAAATTCACCATGATTTTGTCTTTCAGCCAATCTGTGATGGATTTCAGAAGAAAAAGAGATGATTTATTGCCTTTGACAGAAGATTGTCCGAAGTGTCGCGAAAACACATTTGGAGATGATGTCATGAGGACCTTCTTTCAATGCGAAATCATTCAAGACATCCGGCGAAGAGGCATTACAAAAAGTAGTTAAATTACTGCCGCTAATGTTCGATAGTTTGCCATTAAAATGATGAATTGCTTGACAAGAATGGTCTGTCGCAGCACATTGAATAAGAGGATGACAACTGTTAAATCAATGCCCTTGACCTTCTTCACCAGGCCACGCCGACCGCACTCGACTGACCCAGGAATCGAACCCAAGTCCGCGGTGGAGACGAACTCGCACCTTCTTCACTAGGCCACGCCGACCGCACTCGACTGACCCAGGAATCAAACCGGAGTCCGCGGTGGAGACAAGCTCGCACCTTCTTCGCTAGGCCACGCCGACCGCAATCGACTGACCCAGGAATCGAATCCAAGTCCGCGGTGGAGACGAGCTCCCACCCTCTTCACTAGGCCACACCGACCGCACTCGCCTGACCCAGGAATCGAACCGGAGTCCGCGGTGGAGACGAGCTCGCACCTTCTTCACTAGGCCACACCGACCGCACTCGCCTGACCCAGGAATCGAACCGAAGTCCGCGGTGGAGACGAGCTCGCACCTTCTTCACTAGGCCACACCGACCGCACTCTCCTGACCCGGGAATCGAACCGAAGTCCGCGGTGGAGACGAGCTCGCTCCTTCTTCACTAGGCCACGCCGACCGCACTCGTCTGATCCAGGAACCGAACCGGAGTCCGCGGTGGAGACGAGCTCGCTCCTTCTTCAGTAGGCCACACCGACCTCACTCGCCTGACCCAGGAATCGAACCGGAGTCCGCGGTGGAGACGAGCTCGCACCTTCTTCAGTAGGCCGCGCCGACCACACTCGCCTGACCCAGGAATCGAACCGGAGTCCGCGGTGGAGACGAGCTCGCGCTTTTGTAGTCATCTCTAAGTGTAAACGACAGCTTACTGTTCTATTATCACACAATCTTTTCAAATTGTTCTTCGCTCCCGAAAACCACCAAAAACGGCGGTTCGGGCGCAGTATGTGGCAGTAAACGGGAAACACAGGTGGCATGCGCGGTGCGGGGTTGCACTGCACTCAAATACGGCACCCAGTTTCATTCTCTCACAGAAGGATAATCCGTGCGGAGATCTTGTAAAGTCTTGGAAAGATGCCAAAGCCGTCAGATTGACGCGTTTCTTGGTATCAGAGACGGATTGAATAACAGCCTGCTATCAATCAAGGAAGACAAGACAATAAGGAGAGAGATGAACACGGAGGAAGAACGTGTAAGCAGGAAGCCTCGCCTCATTGCACACCTCGCATATGGCCTTGTCCAAGCATGGTTCGAACTGTGACGTAACCAAAGTCCGGAAATGAAATCAAACTGAGAGATGAGTCAACAGAAATGATATGAGAGAGGCCAGTTTCCGGCTGTCTTCGCGCATCTTCCACACCGCCGTCCTTTCAACTTACTTTTCGTTCGAGTTCGAATTCGAATAATTGGATGGCTGATGACATGGTTTGTGTACATCAATTAAGGAAACAATATCAGTTCAATTTCATAATTGCAACTCTCTCAACATGGCAGGTAATGATACTGCGCATCTGATGATCAACTTTTCTCCGCGGGGTTTCCGCCTTCCAGACTGAGTGTATTCCTACTGTGACTTGGCATCAGCAAAGAAAGAAAAGTCACTCATCGTTGTGTCATTCGTTAAGTTCTCAACAGAGCACAATCTCAAGCCGAATCTCAACTCGAAGATGAAGTCTGCAAGCGAATTTCACGATATCTTTGGAATCATTCAATAGAAGTGATGATAATTTCAATAGAAGTGATGCTAATTTCAAGATATCTTTGCAGTCATTTCAATAGAAGTGATGCTAATTTCAAGATATCTTTGCAGTCATTTCAATAGAAGTGATGCTAATTTCAAGATATCTTTGGAATCATTTCAATAGAAGTGATGCTAATTTCAAGATATCTTTGGAATCATTTCAATAGAAGTGATGCTAATTTCAATAGAAGTGATGCTAATTTCAATAGAAGTGGTGCTAATTTCAATAGAAGTGATGCTAATTTCAAGATATCTTTGCAGTCATTTCAATAGAAGTGATGGTAATTTCAAGATATCTTTGCAGTCATTTCAATAGAAGTGATGCTAATTTCAAGATATCTTTGCAGTCATTTCAATAGAAGTGATGCTAATTTCAAGATATCTTTGCAGTCATTTCAATAGAAGTGATGCTAATTTCAAGATATCTTTGGAATCATTTCAATAGAAGTGATGGTAATTTCAAGATATCTTTGCAGTCATTTCAATAGAAGTGATGCTAATTTCAAGATATCTTTGCAGTCATTTCAATAGAAGTGATGCTAATTTCAAGATATCTTTGGAATCATTTCAATAGAAGTGATGCTAATTTCAAGATATCTTTGCAGTCATTTCAATAGAAGTGATGCTAATTTCAAGATATCTTTGCAGTCATTTCAATAGAAGTGATGCTAATTTCAAGATATCTTTGGAATCATTTCAATAGAAGTGATGCTAATTTCAAGATATCTTTGCAGTCATTTCAATAGAAGTGATGTTAATTTCAAGATATCTTTGGAATCATTTCAATAGAAGTGATGCTAATTTCAAGATATCTTTGCAGTCATTTCAATAGAAGTGATGTTAATTTCAAGATATCTTTGGAATCATTCAATTGAAGTGATGATAATTTCAAGATATCTTTGCAGTCATTTCAATAGAAGTGATGTTAATTTCAAGATATCTTTTGAATCATTCAATTGAAGTGATGCTAATTTCAAGATATCTTTGGAATCATTTCAATAGAAGTGATGCTAATTTCAAGATATCTTTGGAATCATTTCAATAGAAGTGATGGTAATTTCAAGATATCTTTAAAATCATTTCAATAGAAGTGATGCTAATTTCAAGATATCTTTGCAGTCATTTCAATAGAAGTGATGCTAATTTCAATAGAAGTGATGCTAATTTCAATAGAAGTGATGGTAATTTCAAGATATCTTTGGAATCATTTCAATAGAAGTGATGCTAATTTCAAGATATCTTTGGAATCATTTCAATAGAAGTGATGCTAATTTCAAGATATCTTTGCAGTCATTTCAATAGAAGTGATGCTAATTTCAATAGAAGTGATGCTAATTTCAAGATATCTTTGGAATCATTTCAATAGAAGTGATGCTAATTTCAAGATATCTTTGGAATCATTTCAATAGAAGTGATGCTAATTTCAAGATATCTTTGGAATCATTTCAATAGAAGTGATGCTAATTTCAAGATATCTTTGGAATCATTTCAATAGAAGTGATGCTAATTTCAAGATATCTTTGGAATCATTTCAATAGAAGTGATGCTAATTTCAAGATATCTTTGGAATCATTTCAATAGAAGTGATGTTAATTTCAAGATATCTTTGCAGTCATTTCAATAGAAGTGATGCTAATTTCAAGATATCTTTGGAATCATTTCAATAGAAGTGATGGTAATTTCAAGATATCTTTGCAGTCATTTCAATAGAAGTGATGCTAATTTCAAGATATCTTTGCAGTCATTTCAATAGAAGTGATGCTAATTTCAAGATATCTTTGGAATCATTTCAATAGAAGTGATGCTAATTTCAAGATATCTTTGCAGTCATTTCAATAGAAGTGATTCTAATTTCACGATATCTTTGGAATCATTTCAATTGAAGTGATGCTAATTTCAAAATATCTTTGGAATCATTTCAATAGAAGTGATGCTAATTTCAAGATATCTTTGCAGTCATTTCAATAGAAGTGATGCTAATTTCAAAATATCTTTGGAATCATTTCAATAGAAGTGATGCTAATTTCAAGATATCTTTGCAGTCATTTCAATAGAAGTGATGCTAATTTCAAGATCTCTTTGCAGTCATTCAATTGAAGTGATGCTAATTTCAAGATATCTTTGCAGTCATTTCAATAGAAGTGATGCTAATTTCAAGATATCTTTGGAATCATTTCAATAGAAGTGATGCTAATTTCAAGATATCTTTGGAATCATTTCAATAGAAGTGATGCTAATTTCAATAGAAGTGATGCTAATTTCAATAGAAGTGATGCTAATTTCAAGATATCTTTGCAGTCATTTCAATAGAAGTGATGCTAATTTCAAGATATCTTTGCAGTCATTTCAATAGAAGTGATGGTAATTTCAAGATATCTTTGCAGTCATTTCAATAGAAGTGATGCTAATTTCAAGATATCTTTGCAGTCATTTCAATAGAAGTGATGCTAATTTCAAGATATCTTTGCAGTCATTTCAATAGAAGTGATGCTAATTTCAAGATATCTTTGCAGTCATTTCAATAGAAGTGATGCTAATTTCAAGATATCTTTGCAGTCATTTCAATAGAAGTGATGCTAATTTCAAGATATCTTTGGAATCATTTCAATAGAAGTGATGCTAATTTCAAGATATCTTTGCAGTCATTTCAATAGAAGTGATGCTAATTTCAAGATATCTTTGGAATCATTTCAATAGAAGTGATGGTAATTTCAAGATATCTTTGGAATCATTTCAATAGAAGTGATGGTAATTTCAAGATATCTTTGGAATCATTTCAATAGAAGTGATGCTAATTTCAAGATATCTTTGCAATCATTTCAATAGAAGTGATGGTAATTTCAAGATATCTTTGGAATCATTTCAATAGAAGTGATGCTAATTTCAAGATATCTTTGGAATCAT
The DNA here is from genome assembly GCA_907163375.1 of Prostheceraeus crozeri. Classification (NCBI taxonomy): domain Eukaryota; kingdom Metazoa; phylum Platyhelminthes; order Polycladida; family Euryleptidae; genus Prostheceraeus; species Prostheceraeus crozeri. Next base: position 150,302 of record CAJQUW010003277.1, read on the forward strand.
TTCAATAGAAGTGATGCTAATTTCAAGATATCTTTGGAATCATTTCAATAGAAGTGATGCTAATTTCAATAGAAGTGATGCTAATTTCAAGATATCTTTGCAATCATTTCAATAGAAGTGATGCCAATTGATGCAAAATTGACTTCGAAAGTATACAATAACCAGAAATCTGAAGTAGGTATTATTGTTAAATTAAATTTGACTTTCATTTAATTGAACTTCATCGCATTCCAATGTGGGTGACGTTTTGTCGATTATCGACTTCATAGCTACTTGATATATCTAGAACAGAAGTGGGATGCACAATCTGAAGTCGAGAGCATTTTTTGAGCGCCATCAGCTTGCACATATTTTCTGTACACTTTTGATTTCCGTTAATTTTGCCTATAATAGTGAAGTGCTTCGGAAGGATCTTTCTAGGTCCTGCCATTTCGTGTATTATTCTTGCAACTCAGCTCCGACTTTCCATTTCTTCATCTCACGCTATCTCGAGGAGTCTCCGCTCGCCAGCACATTCAGTGATCTCGAGATGAATCGAATTCACAAGGAGACAGCAACGGGAGAGAGAAAAAGTCCTCGTCCTTCATACAATTACGTTGATTGATTGCCCTGAAGCATCCCTGGGCTTCTGTCCTATCTCTATGGCACTCTCGGGCGCAGGTCCTCCGCCTTCATCGATCAATTGTCTTCTAACAAACGCCCCCAAGCCAAACATCTCTCCTTTATTTCCAAAACAGCATCCACGGGGAGAGATGGAACTAAATTTAGTGTAAACAAAGTGGAATTCTTGAAAAAAGGGAAGAATTCTCAGTCCACAAGGATATGAATGAGGAGCAAACTTGAAATGCTGTTTGAAATTCTGCGTCGCGTAGCGGCAACATTTCTGTTCTTCAAAAATGTTTATTTCTACCTCGTTTCGACGTTCATTTCACCATTCACTTGGAGGGGGGAGAACTGATGAACACCAATACGGTGAATGATGTGAAACAAATCAGGTATGTGATTATCATGAAACAAGGACTACTCTCCTCGTGAAGGCGATTTCTTGTGGCCGTTCATTTTCATCATGAATCTCAAATGAATTCTAAAGGATCTAAAGGTTCCTGCGAAACACAGCTAGACGACTACCTGCTGATGACTGACGGACTGCAGTATTATGTTTTATATCCCTTAATCGGTAGCTGAAGTAGTGGTCGATGTATTCTAATTCAAATGAAGAAATATGGAATTACATGAAGTACTATAGACGGATGAAGAAACTGGCGATAACAAATTCAAGTGAAGAAATAGTATTTTCCATGTGTAGTCTTAGGTATAGTGTATAGTTCCCTATCCACAATTATCCACCATGTGTAGTCTCAGATATTATAGTGTAGCATTAGTTCACTTGTAATCGGTGTAGTAGCATCATTGTATTTCCATGTTTTACCTCTACTTTTCCAATTTTCATCCATCGGTCTCCTGTTGTTTTATAATTGATCGCTATTGTTTTCAGTTTCAATTAATTGATTGATTTTTTAACATCAATTAATTGATCGCTATTGTTTTCAGTTTCAATTAATTGATTGATTTTTTTAACATCAATTAATTGATCGCTATTGTTTTCAGTTTCAATTAATTGATCGCTATTGTTTTTAGCATCAGATTGTTGTTTCAAACAATCAAATTGCAATCAATTCTTCCTATTTCCCATCCGACCTCTATCCGTCGTCCTTTCAAAGATATTCGCCTCCCTCTCGTGCTGCCGTTATTGCGGAGTCATCTCCAGATGATGCTCTTAAATGAAATGAAAACAAATGAAGCTGACATACAATATGATTCCAGTGCGATACTAAATATCCCTGCAGTGTAGAAATTAAATCAGCTCAGCAATTAATTGCTGCACGTACATCGCCTTGCTCGGTAGAGAAAGTGTCTCGTCGACAGACGGCTTCTGCTCAGCTGTCTCAATGAACATGCAGGAAATTGTCCTGTCAACTTAAAATCATAGGCTGTCGAGTCGTTGATTAGTGTTTGGCAAAACCTCTTCATTCAAAGTCAATTTGTAGAAGCAGTGAATGTAAAACGAGTGTCACTAACTCAACATAATGTTTCTAATAGTTTGAAAACGGATTGTCACAATTTTGAGAGCGAATAATCAATTTTGAAAGTGTTTTCATTGGAAGACATGTGAGATAGTCAGGTCGGTACCTGACTAAGTACCTGGAGTACCTGGACAAAGTACCAGTGGAAAAATATCTTCACAGACAAACGCTGGACAAAAGGAAATATATAAGAGAAATATGGAGTCAATGGTTGTGGCGACAGCTTTGATAGTAAACGATAGCTTTTCAGACAGCGCTTATAAGCAGTTTTGTACACTGTAAACCGTTGACTGACAATTGACAGACATTTATCCTTCAAAATCTATTTTGTCGGTCATTGTTAGTTCTTGTAGGATGATTGCCACTGAACACCTACAATATGTGACAAAAAGCGACAAAATGAATAGCAATGAATTATAGCTTAAATTTCATCAAAAATGTAGGTAATTAATTGCATTATGTCAAAATATATCATCGTTTTGCCACACAATAATGCAGACTTCCCAAAAGTCAAGCAATCACTAATCGAAAAAATCAATCAACATTCAACAGTTTTTGTTTAGTTAATTTGCATACAAAGCATCTGTTTCGATGTCGGAGGAGAACCTACAAATTCGTCGGATATCGCAGGATATTGGAGGTGACAATCGTCGGTTGATTTTGTCAGTAATTTTGTAGGATAATTGTCGGTCTACGGTTTACAGTGTGGTAGCATATTACCTGGTTATCTAAAGTATGCTCACACATACATTAATCATAGAGATGGCAGAGTGCTACTTCGCCTGGGCAGAGATGTCCTCAAAATTACAAAATTAAGGCACAAACATTCCTTGGCGGCGGTGCAAGCTGTGTCGCCCTACAAGACATTGTCATTATTCAGATCCAAGAAATGAAACATGATTTTAGTGAATCATAAAATCATGCCGGTGAAAATTGAATTAAAAACTTGAAATTTCAGCCAAGAAAGCAGAATAAAGTCTCGTTTTTTTCATGAAGACTTCCATTGTAGCTAACTTTTGATGTTTATACTGCTTTTTATTGACCAGCTATGGCGTGATATAAACCGAGCCGTGGAAGTGTTCTATCAAGGAAAAAGTCAGAGCAGTGTACTTAAAAGAGAATAATACACAATAATGAAAATGTACACAATCGTTAATAATGTTGTTAGTCCTAAAAAGGACTGATAGGCGTTCACACCGGTCAACGAGTGAGGTACTTGTACACTCCTACATATAAAGAATTAAACATTCGGCGCACAGAACAATAAATCGAAATATATACAAGTTGTGCACAGTCCAGGAAGGCTAACAAAAATCGAAAAGAAGGGGCTGATCAGCAACATGACCAGCTAGGTCGCGTTTCGGGTCGTTTAACATCTTGTACGCTCAAACCCTAGCTGGCGGACCCCATACACAGTAACACTATCGATAACAAATTTAACCAAAGCCCCACAGGATAGACAACTCTTTGGCAGAATGCAAAACAAACTTGAATAAAACAAAAATATGTATGTTTAACCATCTCTCCATACACTTGATCAGTTTATAAGCTTTATAACCACGCTTCACGAAAATATCAAAAATACCTTTAACTTTAATAATGGCATGATGTAGATGCGAGCAAATTCTTACATACCTTAAAACTTGACTGGTAAATTCATTCGCACCGATGTGAAGAGGAAGAAGACTTTCGGGAAAGTAAATATTATAGCATTAAAAGAAAATTGTTCCACTTTATGAAAAACGAATGTGTGCAATCCATCATGATTCACGTTCAACTGAACATCAAGGTATTCAACAGACCTGTTATCGGTCCCATTTCTTTCTGCTTTCAAATCAGGGGGATAAATTCCAGTTAACAAAGTATCGAAATGTTTGTTGTTGAACAGATATCATCTACGTAACGTGTGGTGTCCGACAACAGTCTAGCTAATCCAAACTTCGTATCCGAAAACAATGACTTCACAAAAATAAACTCACATTGACACAAGAACAAATCAGCCCATAATGGACTACAGTTGCCCCCCATAGGTATACCTTTTTCTTGCTTAAACAGTAAGCCGCCTAAAAAAACAACAAACACCTCCGAAATAACAAACTTAACTGCGGCTTTAAACTTTTCCAAACGAAAACAATTATAATTTTTGTATGTTTCACAAGCAAAAATGTCTTATTAAAACCAACACAGAGGAATTTTCTTGACGTGGAGTTGAAAACTAGCTCCAATAATTCAAACAAATGTACAATAATATCATCATGGTTAAGGTTGGCATACAATGTAGAAAAATCGAAAACCAGTATTGAAAAGACATTACTATTATTTGGTATATTGAAAAATTCTTCGGTCGATTTTACACTCCAAAAACAACGGAAAATACTATTCTTTCTTATGGTTTCACAACAAAGTTTAAAATAGTCTCTTATCAACGACAGGCCTTTATTAAGAACAATAGACAATTGCGTACTCGCATATTTGCCCGCTCCAGCTATGAACCTGAACTTACAAGGAGATTTGTGAAACTTAGGGATACAAAGCAAATTCGGCAACTTTTTACAATCATCAGAATAATTTATGTTAAAGGACTTAATAAAAGAACAGTGCCTTTCTACAACTTCCACAATCTTTTCCGAAGAAACAGAATATGTCATATTGCCCACAGGCGTCAAACTTTGCAAATCGAAACCTAATTCTTCTAACATGATATTCATATACAACTTTTTACAAAGAATGGCAAAATTGCTGTCAGCAGGTACAGTAACAAAATGATGATGTACATGGTCAATACTCTCGTTGAGTGATCTTATCGATGAAAACTCTCGTACGAATAATCCGCTTACAAATGAGGGCAACAACTTCCTCCTCCCAAGCATGAAAAGAATCACGATCGATTTTATACATTTTAGACAGTTTATCAACTTGAGATTTTCCACAGGAAACCAACTCAGTTTTCACACGTTTCCACGGTAAAAACTGAGGAATACGAAATTTGGTACCACGTGACATAGCGTTGCTAAGATTAACATCATCAATCACATTCAAATCACCTGTCACAATATGTCCACAATGGGAGTCAATGAAATTAGATTTATTAGAGAAAATACAAGTAGAAGTTGAAATAATAATGATAATAGGCATTTATTGAAGTGTAGACAGCTGTGGCTGATCATAATACATACAAGAAGACAAAGGCATGTAAAAAGACATAAGTTAAGTCATACATCCACGTCCTTATCATTAGATTCCTCAAATTATGAGGCAGAAATATCACGAGACAAGAAAAGTCGCACAACTATACGATCTTGAACTGTCTTTTATCTTCTATCTGGATTATCTCTTCTGAATATATGATAGCCATTGTTGACGTTGGAAGTCCAAATTAAATAGTGTAAATCGGAATTAGTTGTATTGCTTTCTCATATTCTTCTTGAGTCTATTTCATACATTTTTTGATGACTGAGATCTTCCTTTCTGAATGACTTGAATGGCTAGTGCTTTGACAATGATCTTAAGAATAAAAATCTGTCTTCTAATTGATCTTTCTAATCCAAAACATCCAAGATATCAAACAAATTTCACGCAGCATTTCTGGGTTTATGTTATGCGTGACTCAGATCATATCCATGCTCAGATAGACAGAGACTCATAGATATTCAAGATGGTAAAACAGCTTACGAGCTACATGCACAGATTGCAGAGCCGCAGAGCTATCCAACCTTCTACCTTGAGGGCAGCCGATCGAATGAAATATTGGTAATATCAGCTGGCGACAACCCAGATAAAATCTACTGTAATTGCAAATACGTAAAGATATCGGTTTTACAAGTTTGTGGAACATTCTAGGAGGGTGAGTGCGTTGAACCTCGCCTGGCAGAAGACGACGAATTCTCTTACTACCAAAAATAGACGGAAGATTCAAGAACACAATATTTCTACAGTCATAAGACACCACAATGATAGCTCTTTCGACATTTGTTTCCTTTTTGTTACCATTATTCATGCTGAAAACATGAGCCAAAAAGGCTGAAACTGGACTAATTCTGGAGCAATTTGCGGGAAGCACTTCTGAGAAGTTTTCGTAAACAACAATAGAAGTCAACAAAATTACAATTATCAAAATAAGATTGCAAACAATCAAAAAGGACACTGCTATCAGGATAAAATCTATGAATTTTTCTACCAGAACGTCTTCTACCATGTCTCCTTCTCTTTCGTAGAATAGGTGCTGTATAAAAAGGGGTAATATCAATAGAATCATTAGAAACACGTCCTTGGCCAAGTACTCTATCATTCAAGTCCAAAGGATAAACAGTATTCAGAGTTTTGATGTAAAAGTCTTACTTAACATCAAGTTCACGTTTGGCCTCATCAAGTGACATTTGTAAAAAGTCAACACAATCTATGATTTGTACACTAACATCACAAAAAGAATGTCCGCTATTATTAAAATGCTGACAAAGGTGAATTGACAACCTATTTTTGTTAATTGAATGACGATGCCCATTCAAACGAGTATGCAACTCTTGTCTGGTCTGACTAAAGTGCTGCACGCCACATTTCATACAAGTAATCAAATAAATGACAAACTTAGCTTTACAATTAAAATTACCCGATTCATCAAATACAAACTTGCGACCGGCACTAAAAAGACTTAAAAGACTTATCACTGTCAAGTGATTTACAGCCTAAACACTTCTTGTAACTACACAGACTTGTGTTGCTCTCATTAGGTGCGGCTATCCACCTATTCGTGGTAACTGAGAATACTTTAGCTGACATATTTCCATAAGTTTACATGCCAGAGCCCCATAGAAGCAGAGACAATTTACAGAATCAAAAAAGTTATCAGTTAGCCAAGCTGCTGTATTAATTCAATCTTACAAATTTTCACCGATATGACTGCCTGTTCACGTAAAAAGGATTTTCAAACTACATCTTACATAAAAATCAAAATATCAATGTCTGATAAGTTGAACATTCATATTTGTTATTGAGGCTTAGTTTCATAGACTTTATTAATATGGGCCTCTCTGCAACGTAGGTTAATGCTGTTTGTATCAAACGCTATGATTTTGACTGTAAACGGGAAAGCTATGTTAGGAGAGCAACTTAGGTGATGTTTGAGTACACTTGAGTCTTTGTTTGTGGCATGTTCTTTAATACGTGTATGGAGTGAACGGACTGTACTCCCGATATAATTACTTTTACACGTTTTGCATGTTATTTCATACACTACTATAGCTCTGAAACAGATGTTGCTGTCAGCAATAACGCACTGATTCAATTTACACTTATGTTTGGAATGTGATTTTCTCAAAGCCATTCGTAGCGTGTACGACTGATGAGATACGCGCACAGGTAAGTCAAGATTACGAAAAATTCTTAACACCTTGTTATCGAAGCAATCAGATATGAAAGGAATTTGCAAATAAAAGAAGTATTTCGCTTTCGTTCTTAACGGGGCAGATTATGGACGCTTTTCAAATTTTTAGAAAAATGCTCAGGATAATCATTTAAAGTTAGTAACTTATCAAATTCACTTAAGCATTCTTATTATTTTGTGTCGAAATCATATTATTATTATTTACAGTCAAAATCATAGCTTTTGATACAAACAGCATTAACCTACGTTTCAGAGAGGCCATATTAATAAAATCTATGAAACCAAGCCTCAATAACAAAGATGAATGTTCAACTTATCAGACATTGACATTTTGATTTTTATGTAAGATGTAATTTGAAAATCCTTTTTACGTGAACAGGCCGTCATATCGGTGAAAATTTGTTAGATTGAATATAATACAGCAGCTTGGCTAACTGATAACTTTTCTGATTTAATTTAAATATGCTGCTTAAAGAAAATTATATCTCACAATTTACATAGGTTGAACTTGGAAGCTTTGCTATCTATACGATGGCTTACGCCTAACCAACTATACAACAAAGTAGGCCTACACAGTTGAGACAGAGCCAAAATGGCCAAACAACGAGGACCAGTAGCGGAGAATACATGTAGTAGGACTCCACCAATCATCTGAAGACCAGTTGTTAATGCACAATCAAGTAAAAAGTCAGGTTAGTGTTCTATGTAGATCTTTAATCTGATAATTTGCAATACAGTAATTGTTCCGGGAATACTATGGCATTCACAGCAACATAATACTTCTATCTATGGCATTATCTACTTTCTCCATACATTTCATATATTTCATATATCGAATCCATATATTTCATGCATTCGAGTGCATCGATAATGATCCTTTTCTAAGACTTTTTTCTGTCGATTATCAAAATTGATATCACTAACTCAAGCGGTTGATGTTGCTTGATGTCAACTGTTCCAGATAGTGATGTCATATTATGCAATATCAACCACTTCGTCTAAGTGTCGGTTGATAATATCGATATAGCTAGCTTTTTAGGTATATACTGCTTTTATTGACTAGCTATAGTAGACACCTCGCCTGCGGCTCAGTTTATTGTGTAGGGAATTTTATTTGACGACGTACTATGATGATCAAGGTCAGATTGTGATTGACATGCCTATGATTATCAAGAGTATTTGAATAGAAAATAGGCCTGACTGATATTGCAAATATCTATTCTCAGGTCTAATACATACTAAGCCTGTCAAAAGATCATAGGTTACGCTCCTTCCCGAGCATTGGAGTGATATTATTTCCGCGCGGGCAATAATCTGCTTTACAGGTGAACTAAAGCGACAAGATATCTATATTTTGCTCCCGGAGACAATAAGCAGCATAAACCTCAAAAGCTAACTATCAGATTAAAGATTTTAAGCTATTCTATGGATCAAGTGAACAAGAAAATCGTAGAAATCTTCGTGCGTTGCGCGCTCGGATATCTTCAAATTTATGCCTTCGACAGAGAGCTATAATTCCTATATTCTATGGTCAGAAGGGCACGAAAATGTAGAAATCTGAAGCCGCGAAGCGGACGAGGATTTCTAGGATTTTCTTGCCGACTGGATTCATAGAATAACTTATCCTCTGAATCTATGACAAATATCCAATAACCAATGTGATTATACGTACATTTCTATGAAAATTTATCATGCCCTACCAGGAGGGCAAGGATAAAAGATATTGCCCTGCGACATTTTTCATATCATGGCAGATTGCTTTCACAGATTTAGATGATAATTGTCTTATGACCTCTCTTGACTTAGATGGCTTTGATATTAAACTTCTATGCCCAGCACCCATGCCCTAACATATAGATGTTCAAGGATTTAGGTCACAAATTGTCGATAATGTTACCGAAGAAGGAGCTAGAAGATGCCCATTCAACATCTACCGTTCATTCAATGTCATTATACAGTGAAAATTCGACTGCTGAAGGTTTTACTCCAACAAAGCAACGAAGCAGAGCTATTTCAATGGTGGTCAGATGTCCCATAGCCAGTGATTCTGAACAGGACACACTGATAGATGACATCGAAGAAACACTTCCAATTTCATCGGTTCCCATATCTGACAATTTCAGTACAACGGAAGGAAAATATAATTTTATTGCTCTTCTGTTGACAGTGGTGCTATTTCAAACCATAAAATATGGACACCTATCACTAAATACAATGTATGTCAGCGAAATACTTTGCTATACTAATCTGCCAGCGGCAATTATAATTCATGCAATAAGATCATTGCGTGTGATTGGTTTATTGATTGGAATGGCAGTAATTGACAATACCATCGGACGGCATAAAGGCTTGCTTCTTTTCAGTGCCTTAGCCATGATAGCAATGGCTGGTGTGACATATTCGACACACTTGCAAACAAAAGAACTTTATATTGTTTGTCTCTGCTTCCATGAATTATTAGATTCATTGTTTGATGTGTGCTATTATTACATATCCTTATATTACTTGATAGGATCATCGAATGAATTGAGACCGAACAGAAAATTTGTTGCAATGTCGAGTTGTATGCTGCTATCCGAAATGGTTGCACTTATTGGATTTCCATTATTCAAGACTATAATAGCATTGAATTCAAGACCAAATCCAAAAACTTACACGTACGCTTATGGTTGCATCACAGGACTCAAGATTGCGCTGTGTCTAATTTTGCATATAGGGATATATTGTCGAATTGATTCTATAAAAGTATATCGCTGCGAATCGTCCACCAGTGTCTATTTGATAATTTATGGGATCACCAGATGGCTCAAACTGAGAAAAATAGATCCAAAAGTACATTTTTTGGATTATGGAAATACATCATTTAAAAAGCACATCATTTCAAATACAAAGAAAGTGACGGCAATTCTGCCGATATTTTTTACTTTTCCACTGTTTTTTGCATCAATTAACCAACAATCTACAACATGGGCTCTATTAGCCAATTTGGTTGACAGAACTGTAGCAAATCGAATTGAAGTATTTCCTGAACAAATTCAATTGATGGGTACGATTACTAAATGTCTTTTAAACCCTTTCTTATTTTGTGTTCCTTTGAGAAAATGCTTCTTTTGTAAAACCTTGTCCAGCAAGCTTGTGACCAGTTACTTCTTAGCTGGAACAACATATTTCACGCTTGCGTTACTCGAAAACTTTATGATGATGGAAATGAAGTCCGCATTAGGAGAAAAGAGCATTTCCATGCGCGTGATAAATATCGCGCCTTGTGATGTCGATACAAGCTCAATGGATTTTGAGAAACTCAAATTACAACAGAATATTCCGTCAAAATGGATATCACCAAAAACGAACAAGTCAGATCGTAAATATCAAATCAAAGGATCATGTGGCGGACTGAAATTGAATGAATCTATTATTTTCAAAAAACCGGGATACTATTCTATGATCATTGATGCCAATATGAATAACACAAAACTATTGATCACAGAGCCTAATATGCTGTCATCCAACATGGCTGGTGCTGGTTGGATACGGTTTATTGCGTCCAGAAGCGTACCAGAGAGTGGACAACTGAAAATATCTGGTAAAATAACAATATCGCTTGAAGTAGTAAAAAAGCCAAATGCTATATGGCAAAGCGAGTATCAAGCACTTCAAACCGGCTTTTATAAAATATATTATGGTGACAAATTCCCCTCTAAAATTATTGGCAACGTCACAGCAAAAATGGGGAAAATGGTAACGTTTGTTATCATGAAAAATGGAAGTCGAGAATTCACTGACATGGACACTAAAAGACCGACAGTGTTTGTATTTATTGCACTCTACTTGATGCTAGGTATTGCGCAAACAATTTTCCATTCAGCAATATTTACAATTTTTGTGCTAGTGCCTACGACTCTTGTGCCATTGGTGGCATGTTTATTGTCATTCTCATCAGCTTATGGTGATCACTTCCTGTCGTTGTTCAAGTGTCTAGCTTACTATATGGGGATTTATGCATGGGATCCAATCATTTTTAGCTGTCTTCTCTTTGTAATAGGTATGATAAGTGGTCAGTTAGCATATGAACATAGCTGAAAGCATAATGATTTTCTATGACAATTTTTGAGTCGTTCGAATATAATTTTTCAGCCAGCATTCTGGGATCAAATTGCTAATTTTCAATTAAACTGGTGAATTTGAAACCTCAAGTGTAACATGAAAAATATGCAATCATAAGTATAACTCTAGGGATGATCTGTGCAAAAATGATGTGAATTGAATTCTATGTATTTTCAAGAATACATAGCCCTTTCCATCGAACTTCAGGTTGTTGACAAGCGAAACTTTCGGAATCTTTGGAACACCGATTGTGGTTCCCTAGACAGCATTCACACAAGTACAAAGGTGCACCGTCGCTTGCTAATTTCTTGACTGCGGGGTGGGTCAACATAGACCGTCGACAATGTTTCCTTTTAATCCAAGACATTATTCATTTCATTGAGGCATTATTGTCCATTAGTTATTTAGCCAGATGGATTCTGGATATTTTCATCATGCTCTTACAGTTCAGTTTGGCTGGTAGAGTTAAGTTGCACCTTATTATTGTAATGATAATGATAATAATCTCTGTATTTGTTCACTTTTGCATACAAATACAATTCTGTGAACCATACAAATTAAGCATCCATTATATGACATCGTTGTCCACTGTGTAATAGCTTCTCTGAGTAATCATCTGACCGGACGCAATTGAAAACTAACGAATGAATGAATCATTTGTGTCGAATCAGCACACACTTATCCAATTATTTAATCATTTCGCGAAAGTGATTGCAAAATAGCTTCGTCAGAAACCCTGATAGCAGTCATAATGAATGAAGCACAAAGTATGATAGCAGCTACATGGATCATATGAAAGAAAAAAGTAAATAAATGCTCACGTGTGAAACCTCAAAATTATCTTCAGTCATTCTAGAAAATCATTGATGACACCCAGCAACTGCTTCCCTCTACCACTATATTGTGAACTGCAACCAGGCAAAATACCAACGACAATGATGAGACAATTCCAACACACAACCTCAGACAGTGGACAGGCAAAAGTGGCTGCTGACAGCAGACAATTAAAAGCAAAGATAAGGGCTAGGGCAAGGACTTGTGGTACCACACACTTTCGCGATGTTTTGAGAAGAGTTTTGAGAAGAGTTAGAATGTTTGCTAGTCGATATCCGCACCGGAAGTGGTCCTGCGGGCCCATCAAAGTTGAGGAACCACATTTTCAAAAAAATCCCAAAATTTGAAGAATCACTGGTTTTTCTCGATTTTTGCCCACTTCCCCTGTCGCAAAAAATATGCAAAAATATGTTTTAAAAACTTCATGTAATGCCGGTTATGCTGAGACAGAGAACATAATTAAAAACTTCATAGATATCGGAACCACACGGGGCCAAAGTTAGAGTAGTGCTGTCCCGAATTTTCTAGTGTTTTCTCAATGGTTCCACATGATTCCACAGCGTCTCATTAAAACTTGTCGGCACCCTTCAATGCCGGGCAATGATGCATTTCATGACCTCCAAAGCCATCGAGAGTGAAATACAATATTTGATATCGCAACTGACAAGAGAGTATTATTATATAGAGTACAAGAGAGCATGGAAGGGAATGAATAGCTATGTCAAAACTATGAAGCAGTGAAAAATTACATAATTATCCGCAGATAGACAAATACATATACATGTATGAAGGTGCATTTCTATGGTTAGTAGAACGTTGATACATAGAAGTCTGTGGTTGATACAGGATTGATTTGACAAAGAAATTAATTCTTTGCGAAGAAATACTTTCTGTAGCTTCCTGCAATCTCACACTTCAATCTGCTAATGCAGAAGAAGAGAGACATTTTTGAATGACAAAGTCTTATTTCAAAATGCGACTTTGAATGTGCATGTGCACCAAATGATTGATTCTTGAAAAGCTTTTGACTAATCCTCTCTCGCATGTCTCTGATGGACTGTGTCACCCATGACCTTGAGTTTCTCAACAGTCAGCTAAATTGCCATCGAAATGCGTCATCTGTTTGCACAATGGTACTCCTGGATTGTACCATTTTACAAAGGCACAATGGCTACACAAAAAGATGCAAAGAAGGATTGCTGTTCTTCAGAGATTTTCCAATGTCCTTTAACTGAATACTCTGTAAGCAATTACTCTACTTCAGCTAGGAATTAATATTTGACAACCCTTTCATGGAAATTGACCAGCTCAATAAATTATCATCGAAATCTCCGATCACGTTGCATGGTGAAATAACTCGTGTATTTGTTGCACATGAATTCAATACTGTTGATGTATCTTGTATATCATGGTTATATTGCTATTATATTATGGTATTATTATTCTAAGTGTGTGATTTCCGATAGTGAGATACAAATATCAGAAGATGATATTCAAAACCTTCACCAATGCATGGAAATCTCTATTATGGAACAGCCAACGACATTGGTAAGATACTTCAGTTTGTTGAGGAAGTGCAGAGGGTGCAGGGTTGGTGTCTGTCCACATCCGGAGGTACCACCGCTCTCACTACAGGTTACTAACTCTTATCTGGTGAGAATTGCGAGTGTGTGAAGTGCAGAGGGTGCAGGGTTCGAGTCTGTCCACATCCGGAGGTACCACCGCTCTCACTACAGGTTACTAACTCTTATCTGGTGAGAATTGCGAGTGTGTGAAGTGCAGAGGGTGCAGGGTTCGAGTCTGTCCACATCCGGAGGTACCACCGCTCTCACTACAGGTTACTAACTCTTATCTTGTGAGAATTGCGAGTGTGTGAAGTGCAGAGGGTGCAGGGTTCGAGTCTGTCCACATCCGGACGTACCACCGCTCTCACTAGAGGTTACTAACTCTTATCTGGTGAGAATTGCGAGTGTGTGAAGTGCAGAGGGTGCAGGTTCGAGTCTGTCCACATCCGGAGTACCACCGCTCTCACTACAGGTTACTAACTCTTATCTGGTGAGAATTGCGTGAAGTGTGTGAAGTCTGCCTTGCCCCTAGCCTGCTAGGATGTGCTATGGATAGGACAGGGCTGAGTAAAAAACGTCCATGGATAATGATTCAATCACCTCACACTTGACGCACAACACACTTCTTAATATCACTCAACTCTTTATAAACCTTCACACAGGCTGCCGACTTTACCAATTACATCGACCGAGAGAAGGCGCTGGACGCCGAAGGCCCTGTCAAAGCCATTTTAACTTTTAACTTATAACTTTCTAACTCTGACCATAAAAGTATCTCGAGAGAACTGCTATTTTTGCTATCATTTTGGACAAACGATAATGACTAATCTCTCTCGCCGCATGGTCAACTACGTAATGATTCACAAAATCTCCAATGAAAGATAGATATTTGGCAGAAATCAAAATTGTTCATTTCTATGTCATCATTGATTGCGCATCGCTGGATTTCCATGACAAATAATAGCGCATAGACAACCAACTGATTCTCACCTCCCTCTGACTCGTCAGTTTGAGCGCAATCTCCTGCACATAGATAGCTGTCTAATATTTGAATTATCTGTATTTTGTTTCTGCAGTCTAAGAATTCACAATTGAGAGCATCTTTCTCGAACAGTCCAATACATTGGACCGATGAGTAGGAGGATTCTTTTCCTCTGCCTTCGCATGTTTCAAGTGTCATTTAAATGACTAAAGAACTGACAGTGATTTGAATCACCGCACACCGAGTTTTTATAGAAGCACCGTGTGTGAATCAGACAAGACATTGCAGTTTTTCCTGAGAGCCTTAGAGTCGTTGCCTAACTGTAAATATTCTGGAGATATCGCCTCCTTCAAATTGTCAAGAAGTTCCGTATCAATGTCCCTGTAAACTTGGATTGCGAATATTTAGATGCGCTCGCTGGAGATAACGTTATCGATAATGTATCGCCAACACGTCGGTCTGTTTCCTGTTCAAAAGAAATGTTTCTACAGAGAAACAAAAAACTATCAGTAATAAAAGACAGCAATGAAAGTTAAACTGAGTGAAAGAGGTTACATTTCTAATGTCTTTCGAGTTTATTGTAATTCTTTGATACATCGTAGCTAGAGTGTGCTTTTTATTGCGATCAAAACGCGCTTTCAATGTGGCAAGGCAACAGATCAAGTGCTGCAGGTTTTACAGTGATATCTGATGATAATTTCAGTGATGTTTCAATGATACAAGATACTAAGTGTCATTCTTTCAACACAGGGTGATAAAGTACTACATATGACGATGTGACGTACACACACGGTTAAGATGATTGAAAATAGGTTTGGAAGAGAGTCAAGTTATCTATTGTAAATTTATCAAAGTCATACAAAAAGTTTGTCAATATATTTCGACTGTTTACACCATAGCCATTATCAATAAAAGACTGAAATAAGCAAAATCCATGGTATATACAACAGATTTCAAATTTGATGTAGAGAATCATAGAATTAGCACTGTATTGACTTAGAAGCATGAATTATCTCTATTATCTGTAGAATGGAAGATACTGACTAACTTTTAGTACGACATTGATAAAATTACAATAAAAAACTTGTTTGTCCTTCTAGTAAGTATTTTTGAAAATCTTTAGACATTTTAGGACATAAACATTTTCTTTTCAAATCATATTTTGCAACTGCTAAAAATAAACTAGTGATTAAGCTTGTTTTTTTTAAAGTTTGTTACCTTGGCGCACTTTGCTACGTTGAATTGTTTTTACAGCACGTCTTGAGTTGAAGGTGGATTATGTCCCCGCCTCTTGACCTCTACTGGCTGGACTCTGTCCTTCTTTCAAATGCCTGAGGTACATTTCAGTCAATAGTGACTCTATTTCTTTTGATAGATGCTAATCTTTCTCTATTATAAATTCAATTTTTGAGGCTGTGCACCTTAAATGTACAGGACCGCGCTTGGTCGGGTTTGAGCGTCCAGGATTAAGCGGTCGAAACGCGATCGTCCTGACCAAGTTCCTGTTGATGACTTCATTAAAAATAGTCAAATAATTTGAATGCATATTTTTTAAAAATTTTATTTCACGTTTTAGTTTAAGGAACTAATATCAATTCTCTTACACACTTGGTAGGTTTTAGATAGCGTAATCCCGCTGTGTTATTAGCTAGATCTGGTATTTTGATTGGAAACAGACCTGTCCTCTTATCATCTGAATGGGTAGAATGTTAAATAGAATCTTTTTAATATATAAGTGATAAACATAATTTTGAACAGAACGACTTACTCGCCAATTCATTACACATGAGGAGAGGAGAACTCTGTCGTCAACAATTAAACAATAGAAATGAGAAATTGTATACTTGAAATGAGATTCATGACAGCAGAAATTAGCAATTGAATGCCTGAATTGAAGAACTATTGTTGATCTGAGTAATCTTAACATTGAATTTAGCGATTCGATACATGAACTGGAAAAGGAATCATATTTTGTACCTATTGAAAATTAACTCTAGCTTGTTTTTTGTTATTTTGACTCTCTTCCAAACCTATTTTCATTCATCATGAACCGTAAAATTTCCTCAACACCGTTAAGGTCCTCATTGGCAACTTCCTGGAAGATCTCTGACTCTCGACGGAGGATTCAATAATTCGAGATTCTTCAGTGACAGTGACAAAATAAAGAATGAACTCTTCTTATTAGAATTTATTGATTGTTATCTCATTGCAATTCCGGTGTCTAGAAAAAGTCAGGGAATTCTAAGATAATTTCACCCTTGAGCATTCCCGCTCTTAAACCAGAGAGCAAACTCAACCGGAGAACACGCAGCCACCAAAATTAGCTCATCTCTAAAACATTATATTGCTTGTTAAAACGATGACAGAATTTTGGCACGGTGACCAGATTTCTTTCCTGTTGAGATTGGTTCTATGACTTGTGGATGAGACAAAATGTTAATCTTTACCTGAAGAATCTGCACCTCAAAGAGAATGTCTGCTAATATAACATATGGGGCTAATTACAGTTCTGTTTCAAAGCAGCAGTTGTCTATCGAACTAGGACTCAAACTCTTTAAAATCGATCGAGTGGAAGACCCTGCCCAACGCACAGATATTGACACTGAAGTGCCTACTCCTAAATATTTTCCTAAACTACATTAGGAATCTAAACGAGAGAATTCCATTATCAGATCCAAAATAATTAACCTTCAAGGAAACATGCTCACACTCGTGGAGGAATTCATGAATGTACAAAAATGCATTCTCGTCCTTTCAGATGTCTGTGGCAACCCGCAATGTAATGTGGATGCATTCTCGTCCTATCAGATGTCTGTGGCAATCCGCTATGTAATGTGCATGCATTCTCGTCTTATTAGATGTCTGTGATAAGCCCCAATGTAATGTGCATGCATTCTCGTCCTATCAGATGTCTGTGGCAACCCGCTATGTAATGTGCATGCATTGTCGTCATATCAGATGTCTATGGAAACCCGCAATGTAATGTGCATGCATTCTCGTCCTATCAGATGTCTGTGGCAACCCGCTATGTAATGTGCATGCATTCTCGTCCTATCAGATGTCTGTGGCAACTCGCTATGAAATGTGCATGCATTCTCGTCCTATCAGATGTCTGTGGTAAGCCGCAATGTAATGTGCATGCATTCTCGTCTTATCAGATGTCTGTGGTAAGCCGCTATGTAATGTGCATGCATTCTCGTCCTATCAGATGTCTGTGGTAAGCCGCAATGTAATGTGCATGCATTCTCGTCCTATCAGATGTCTGTGGCAACCAGATATGTAATGTGCATGCATTCTCGTCCTATCAGATGACTGTGGTAAGGCGCAATGTAATTTGCATGTATTCTCGTCCTATCAGATGTCTGTGGTAAGCCGCAATGTAATGTGCATGCATTCTCGTCCTATCAGATGTCTGTGGTAAGCCGCAATGTAATGTGCATGCATTCTCGTCCTATCAGATGTCTGTGGTAAGCCGCAATGTAATGTGCATGCATTCTCGTCCTATCAGATGTCTGTGGTAAGCCGCAATGTAATGTGCATGCATTCTCGTCCAATCAGATGTCTGTGGCAATCCGCAATGTAATGTGCATGCATTATCGTCCTATCAGATGTCTGGGGTAAGGCGCAATGTAATGTGTATGAATTCTCGTCCTATCAGATGTCTGTGGTGAGCAGCAATGCAATGTGCATGCATTCTCGTCCTATCAGATGTCTGTGGTAAGCCGCAATGTAATGTGTTTGAATTCTCGTCCTATCAGATGTCTGTGGTAAGCCGCAATGCAATGTGCATGCATTCTCGTCCTATCATATGTCTGTGGTAAGCCGCAATGTAATGAGCATGCATTCTCGTCCTATTAGATGTCTATGGAAACCCGCAATGTAATGTGCATGCATTCTCGTCCAATCAGATGTCTGTGGCAACCCGCTACGTAATGTGCATGCATTCTCGTCCTATCAGATGTCTGTGGCAACCCGCTATGTAATGTGCATGCATTCTCGTCCTATCAGATGTCTGTGGTAAGCCGCAATGTAATGTGCATGCATTCTCGTCCTATCAGATGTCTGTGGCAACCCGCTATGTAATGTGCATGCATTCTCGTCCTATCAGATGTCTGTGGTAAGCCGCAATGTAATGTGCATGCATTCTCGTCCTATCAGATGTCTGTGGTAAGCCGCAATGTACTGTGCATGCATTCTCGTCCTATCAGATGTCTGTGGTAAGGCGCAATGTAATGTGCATGCATTCTTGTCCTATCAGATGTCTGTGGCAACCCGCAATGCAATGTGTATGCATTCTCGTCCTATCAGATGTCTGTGGTAAGCCGCAATGTAATGTGCATGCATTCTCGTCCTATCAGATGTCTGTGGTAAGCCGCTATGTAATGTGCATGCATTCTCGTCCTATCAGATGTCTGTGGCAATCCGCAATGTAATGTGCATGCATTCTCGTCCTATCAGATGTCTGTGGTAAGCCGCAATGTAATGTGCATGCATTCTCGTCCTATCAGATGTCTGTGGTAAGCCGCAATGTAATGTGTATGCATTCTCGTCCTATCAGATGTCTGTGGTAAGGCGCAATGTAATGTGCATGCATTCTCGTCCTATCAGATGTCTGTGGTAAGCCGCAATGTAATGTGCATGCATTCTCGTCCTATCAGATGTCTGTGGTAAGGCGCAATGTAATGTGCATGCATTCTCGTCCTATCAGATGTCTGTGGTAAGCCGCAATGTAATGTGCATGCATTCTCGTCCTATCAGATGTCTGAAGTAACCCGTAATGTAATGTGCATGCATTCTCGTCCTATCAGATGTCTGTGGTAAGCCGCAATGTAATGTGCATGCATTCTCGTCCTATCAGATGTCTGTGGTAAGCCGCAATGTAATGTGCATGCATTCTCGTCCTATCAGATGTCTGTGGTAATCCGCTATGTAATGTGCATGCATTGTCGTCCTATCAGATGTCTGTGGTAAGCCGCAATGTAATGTGCATGCATTCTCGTCCTATCAGATGTCTGTGGTAATCCGCTATGTAATGTGCATGCATTCTCGTCCTATCAGATGTCTGTGGTAAGCCGCAATGTAATTTGCATGCATTCTCGTCCTATCAGATGTCTGTGGTAAGCCGCAATGTAATGTGCATGCATTCTCGTCCTATCAGATGTCTGTGGTAATCCGCTATGTAATGTGCATGCATTCTCGTCCTATCAGATGTCTGTGGTAAGCCGCAATGTAATGTGCATGCATTCTCGTCCAATCAGATGTCTGTGGTAAGGCGCAATGTAATGTGCATGCATTCTCGTCCTATCAGATGTCTGTGGTAAGCCGCAATGTAATGTGCATGCATTCTCGTCCTATCAGATGTCTGTGGTAAGCCGCAATGTAATGTGCATGCATTCTCGTCCTATCAGATGTCTGTGGTAAGCCGCAATGTAATGTGCATGCATTCTCGTCCTATCAGATGTCTGTGGTAATCCGCTATGTAATGTGCATGCATTGTCGTCCTATCAGATGTCTGTGGTAAGCCGCAATGTAATGTGCATGCATTCTCGTCCTATCAGATGTCTGTGGTAAGCCGCAATGTAATGTGCATGCATTCTCGTCCTATCAGATGTCTGTGGCAACCCGCAATGTAATGTGCATGCATTCTCGTCCTATCAGATGTCTGTAGGAAAACCGAATTCTTCTCAAAAAAGAACCATTCATGACCAGAATAGTTTGATTTTGAATTAATGTTTTCGTCTATAATGTAGGAATTGTCTGAATTATGAAACGAAATTCTTATCGCAACTCTAAGACAATCTAAAAGCCGGAAATCGCCGGTTCGCTCTTTCTTTTACCAAAATCGAGCGTTGAGAGCTCGGATCTTCCTGTCAACTTTCTTCTCAGGACAAAGGAAGCGCTCTCTGGTCGGGGCCTGACGTCTCTCCTCGCAAAGACTTCCTAATAGGATTACTTCTCTCCCACATAGAATACGAGCCGAAGAGAAGGAAGAAATGCCTTCGACATCTTTTGTCCGTTGAAGTACCGCAGAGTCGTCTCCAACAGAGTGACAATGAGGAAATTGTCCAAGGAGAATGTGAGGCCACAAATAGAGTTAGTTATTGACCTTATCGATGAGAAAGTTCGTTAATTTGATCCACAATTAGCGATTTTACATTTATACTTCAAAACTTCTCCGAATTGAAAGAAAGATAATTTTTCAAAGTTAAATTGGAAATATCGACTACTATGCGAAGATTGGTGTTGATCGATTACATCAAGCGATAGTGCTCAAGGAATTGTAATGTTTATATGCGTCAGTTTATTTAGAAATGCACTCAATGCGACCATTGAATGGTGAAAACGACACAAACTTTTGCCGCTAAAGTACACCTCTATGGTTAACAGTTCGGAAGATAGCAAATGGATACAGAAAACTACTCTGCAGAATTTCCGCTGTGAGCTTGATAATAACACGGTGTGCCGATCATTAACTTGACTCCCCGTGCGAAAGCTAAAGGGGTTCCATGGTAAAATTGAGACAACAAAAATGACTTTTTTAATGAGCATGGCTGATGAGACCCCTTCATGGGACGGTGATTTTTCTGCAGATTCTTCACGCAAAAGTTAACTTCAAATTTGGTCTCAATTAAGTCCATGGGACAACATCAGACTGTATTTCTAAGGCGTATATTCATACTTAATTGTTTAAAAGAAAGAGCGACCTGCTATCAAGGAATTATTTGACATTTTACGTATCGACTGCTGTCTCGTTCCATTATCCTCAGCATCCAAGGCGCCCTTTCAATAACGTTATCGAAAGGAGCCCATCCAAGGTGAAGCATATTCGATGGGCCACTTCCGAAGTCTTATTTGTGATTACTATACACGGGTCCTCACGACAATTTCAAGAGACTGAGCTTTAATTAGAATATTTCAGAGGCCTTATCAAACGAAATTAAAAATAATAGGAATTATAAAATGTCACCAATAATTTACGAGCAAATTCGGAATTGCGGAAAAGTTTCATGCATGCTAATTATATTGAGAATTGAGAGTTCATTTTGAATTCCGGAGAATTAAGAGTCACATTGGTCGAAGACAGAAACTCAGAATCTCAGTCCACAACCCCCGCAAGCTTCCATTATCTTTTTCAATGTCATAGATTATATATTCTCCTAACTGATGACTTGCATCATGTGATGAATAGATCACTGAGTGCGCGAGCCCTACACAAGAACAACTTTATAAACTTCGCAGCTCGCCGAGTTGAGAGTCTCTCCTGTAATGAGACAACTGATGCAAAACCTCCAAAATCACAGATATCCTGCCGCCGATTGTCAAAATATCAATTTATATTTCCAACTTAAATCTGCTGATGAGAGGAAGATTTGAGGTAAGAAAATTCCTGTCTTTGAGGTCTTGTTGAGGCGATTCACATTTCAGAGGCGACATTTATCGCTGCTTGTGTACACGACGTTGAGAAGATGGTACGGTCTGACAAACAAATGGTCCTACTGGCTTTTATCTTTCCTAAATTCTCTAATTGCAGCCGACAGACACCATTTTGCTTTCTCTCTGTCTGTCGGCGAATGCTTTCATGTTCGCTCACAGAGAGTTGCCTGATAGCCAACCATTCCGACTGGAAATACTTCCTCTGAACGAGTTTCACAACTTCCTGAATTTTGCTCATCAAGCGATCGATGAGCGTGATCATGGGGCAAAGTTCCCAACCTCTCCCGACATTTGCCGCACATGAATTAAAGACATGAGAAAAGAGCACTTGTTGCAGACATGGAACCGCATGTGTTGGTATATCAGCGTGACAAGGGGTTCCACACAATCACATGTGTTGGTATATCAGCGTGACAAGGGGTTCCACACAATCACATGTGTTGGTATATCAGCGTGACAAGGGGTTTCAAACTCCCCACAATCACATGTGTTGGTATATCAGCGTGACAAGGGGTTTCAAACTCCCCACAATCACATGTGTTGGCATATCAGCGTGACAAGGGGTTCCACACAATCACATGTGTTGGTATATCAGCGTGACAAGGGGTTTCAAACTCCCCACAATCACATGTGTTGGTATATCAGCGTGACAAGGGGTTTCAAACTCCCCACAATCACATGTGTTGGTATATCAGCGTGACAAGGGGTTCCACACAATCACATGTGTTGGTATATCAGCGTGACAAAGGGTTCCACACAATCACATGTGTTGGTATATCAGCGTGACAAGGGGTTCCACACAATCACATGTGTTGGTATATCAGCGTGACAAGGGGTTCCACACAATCACATGTGCTGGTATATCAGCGTGACAAGGGGTTCCACACAATCACATGTGCTGGTATATCAGCGTGACAAGGGGATCCACACACTCACATGCATTGGTATATCAGCGTGACAAGGGGTTCCTCACACTCACATGTGTTGGTATATCAGCGTGACAATGGGTTCCACACAATCAAATGTGTTGGTATATCAGCGTGAGAAGGGGTTCCACACAATCAAATGTGTTGGTATATCAGCGTGACAATAGGTTCAAACTCCCCACAATCACATTTGTTGGCATATCAGCGTGACAAAGGGTTCCACACAATCACATGTGTTGGTATATCAGCGTGACAAGGGGTTCCACACAATCACATGTGTTGGTATATCAGCGTGACAAGGGGTTCCACACAATCACATGTGCTGGTATATCAGCGTGACAAGGGGTTCCACACAATCACATGTGCTGGTATATCAGCGTGACAAGGGGATCCACACACTCACATGCATTGTTATATCAGCGTGACAATGGGTTCCACAAAATCACATGTGTTGGTATATCAGCGTGACAATGGGTTCCACACAATCACATGTGTTGGTATATCAGCGTGAGAAGGGGTTCCACACAATCAAATGTGTTGGTATATCAGCGTGACAATAGGTTCAAACTCCCCACAATCACATTTGTTGGCATATCAGCGTGACAAGGGGTTCCACACAATCACATGTGTTGGTATATCAGCGTGACAAGTGGTTCCACACAATCACATGTGTTGGTATATCAGCGTGATAAGGGGTTCCACACAATCACATGTGTTGGTATATCAGCGTGACAATGGGTTCCACACAATCACATGTGTTGGTATATCAGCGTGAGAAGGGGTTCCACACAATCAAATGTGTTGGTATATCAGCGTGACAATAGGTTCAAACTCCCCACAATCACATTTGTTGGCATATCAGCGTGACAAGGGGTTCCACACAATCACATGTGTTGGTATATCAGCGTGACAAGTGGTTCCACACAATCACATGTGTTGGTATATCAGCGTGATAAGGGGTTCCACACAATCACATGTGTTGGTATATCAGCGTGACAATGGGTTCCACACAATCACATGTGTTGGTATATCAGCGTGACAAGGGGTTCCACACAATCACATGTGTTGGTATATCAGCGAGACAAGGGGTTCCACACAATCACATGTGTTGGTATATCAGCGTGACAAGGGGTTCCACACAATCAAATGTGTTGGTATATCAGCGTGACAAGGGGTTCCACACAATCACATGTGTTGGTACATCAGCGTGACAAGGGGTTTCAAACTCCACACAATCACATGTGTTGGTATATCAGCGTGACAATGGGTTCCACACAATCACATGTGTTGGTATATCAGCGTGACAAGGGGTTCCACACAATCACATGTGTTGGTATATCAGCGTGACAATGGGTTCCACACAATCACATGTGTTGGTATATCAGCGTGACAAGGGGTTCCACACAATCACATGTGTTGGTATATCAGCGTGACAATGGGTTCCACACAATCACATGTGTTGATATATCAGCGTGACAAGGGGTTCCACACAATCACATGTGTTGGTACATCAGCGTGACAAGGGGTTTCAAACTCCACACAATCACATGTGTTGGTATATCAGCGTGACAATGGGTTCCACACAATCACATGTGTTGGTATATCAGCGTGACAAGGGGTTCCACACAATCACATGTGTTGGTATATCAGCGTGACAATGGGTTCCACACAATCACATGTGTTGATATATCAGCGTGACAATGGGTTCCACACAATCACATGTGTTGATATATCAGCGTGACAAGGGGTTCCACACAATCACATGTGTTGGTACATCAGCGTGACAAGGGGTTTCAAACTCCACACAATCACATGTGTTGGTATATCAGCGTGACAATGGGTTCCACACAATCACATGTGTTGGTATATCAGCGTGACAATGGGTTCCACACAATCACATGTGTTGGTATATCAGCGTGACAAGGGGTTCCACACAATCACATGTGTTGGTATATCAGCGTGACAATGGGTTTCAAACTCCCCACAATCACATGTGTTGGTATATCAGCGTGACAAGGGGTTCCACACAATCACATGTGTTGGCATATCAGCGTGACAAGGGGTTCCACACAATCACATGTGCTGGTATATCAGCGTGACAAAGGGTTCCACATAATCACATGTGTTGGCATATCAGCGTGACAAGGGGTTCCACACAATCACATGTGCTGGCATATCAGCGTGACAAAGGGTTCCACACAATCACATGTGTTGGTATATCAGCGTGACAAGGGGTTCCACACAATCACATGTGTTGGTATATCAGCCTGACAAGGGGTTCCACACAATCACATGTGTTGGTATATCAGCGTGACAAAGGGTTCCACACAATCACATGTGTTGGTATATCAGCGTGACAAGGGGTTCCACACAATCACATGTGTTGGTATATCAGCGTGACAAGGGGTTCCACACAATCACATGTGCTGGTATATCAGCGTGACAAGGGGTTCCACACAATCACATGTGTTGGTATATCAGCGTGACAAGGGGTTCCACACAATCACATGTGTTGGTATATCAGCGTGACAAAGGGTTCCACACAATCACATGTGTTGGTATATCAGCGTGACAAGGGGTTCCACATAATCACATGTGTTGGTATATCAGCGTGACAAAGGGTTCCACACAATCACATGTGTTGGTATATCAGCGTGACAAAGGGTTTCAAATCGTTAGCTACTACAAAGTAATGAAGTATGCATAGAAATCCGTTGCTCAACAATAATGAATGACTAAGTCGGCCATAGACATTGAAAACTATAGTACGCATTGGAGAATGCCAGGCAGCGCAGTGTGCTGTGAATCCTACCATGCCGTGAATTGGTTGATGCTGAGAGAAGGACCACATTCGTCTTCTCCATGGGGAAAGGTTTCAGTTTTATGCTGCCGTATACGCAAAATCCTTGAATACATTTGTCAAATGTTCTATAAACAATTAGTGAAATATGTGCGATTATCGAATCATTTGTGTCAATAGATGGGACTTCTTGCTTTTTCCAGCATTCATGAGGCTCTGCATTTAATAAAAGTCGAATTACTCGCTGATCCCCGAAACAATTCTCATAGATCGTCTTCGAATTCTAACCAGTGGCTCTCAGCGGTGATTTATCCCTCTTGTAATTTTTATTTCAATGGAATATCCATCAATAACATTTACACAACACCCCTTGAACGCAGAGGTTTTGTTTGCTGCGTGTTTCTGTATCTTCTACTGATTGTTGACTTCGTTAGAAACGCCACAGCTTCATCTATCTGTAATATTACGGTTGGTGATGCCGGTTGATGTGAAACCGCGGGATCAGATTGTCAATCCTTACACTTCTGGTTGTATCCATGGATCCCGCTACTGTGCGATTTGTTGGAGGCTCCTGTAGGCCTTGCTGGAACATCCAGGGTCATGTAGAGGTCAACTGGGCCAATTGTTTGCCCGCGACCTTCCTTCTCATTCATCAGCGGCCGGATCATCTCCTGTATCATGCAAACCTTTAACTTCCTACTTAGCCATGTCAGGTGTTGTCATTTATCACCGACTGCCAGTCCACAGCAGATTGGGCATTTATTTCCATGTCCCAGTCACGTTAGTGATGACAAGATCTCTCCCATTTTTCTCCGTACTGACAACAGTTGACCGTCAAACCTCTCTCCCACTTCCTCGCTCGTGTTTCAAACCTCCTGGGACACGGACTTGCCCATCGCTGACACAGTCACTGCATTATCGACAGGCCGTTGTGATTTCCAAGTCGCCATTAGGTCATTGACCGTTCGACCGGCGATTGTCACCGTGAGACAGAATTACCTGAAATATTAGTGAAGCCTCGCGTTTCGGGGCGATGTTCGACTCAAGCACACCAAACAAAGCAGCTATTCGATATCTATGGAGTTCGAATCAACAATGTGATGTCTATGAGGTTCGAATCAACAATGCGATGTCTATGGAGTTCGAATCAACAATGCGATGTCTATGGAGTTCGAATCAACAGTGCGATGTCTATGAGGTTCGAATCAACAATGCGATGTCTATGGAGTTCGAATCAACAATCCGATGTCTATGGAGTTCGAATCAATAATGCGATGTCTATGGAGTTCGAATCAACAATGTGATGTCTATGGAGTTCGAATCAATAATGCGATGTCTATGAGGTTCGAATCAACAATGCGATGTCTATGGAGGTCAAATCAACAATGCGATGTCTATGGAGTTCGAATCAACAATGCGATGTCTATGGAGTTCGAATCAACAGTGCGATGTCTATGAGGTTCGAATCAACAATGCGATGTCTATGAGGTTCGATCAATAATGCGATGTCTATGAGGTTCGATCAGCAATGCGATGTCTATGGAGGTCGAATCAACAGTGAGATGTCTATGGAGTTCGAATCAACAATGCGATGTCTATGAGGTTCGAATCAACAATGCGATGTCTATGGAGGTCAAATCAACAATGCGATGTCTATGAGGTTCGATCAACAATGCGATGTCTATGGAGGTCAAATCAACAATGCGATGTCTATGAGGTTCGAATCAACAATGCGATGTCTATGGAGTTCGAATCAACAATGCGATGTCTATGGAGTTCGATCAACAATGCGATGTCTATGGAGTTCGAATCAACAATGCGATGTCTATGAGGTTCGAATCAACAATGCGATGTCTATGGAGGTCAAATCAACAATGTGATGTCTATGAGGTTCGAATCAACAATGCGATGTCTATGGAGTTCGAATGAACAGTGCGATGTCTATGGAGTTCGAATCAACAATGCGATGTCTATGAGGTTCGAATCAACAATGCGATGTCTATGAGGTTCGAATCAACAATGCGATGTCTATGAGGTTCGAATCAACAATGCGATGTCTATGGAGGTCAAATCAACAATGTGATGTCTATGAGGTTCGAATCAACAATGCGATGTCTATGGAGTTCGAATCAACAGTGCGATGTCTATGGAGTTCGAATCAACAATGCGATGTCTATGGAGTTCGAATCAACAGTGCGATGTCTATGGAGTTCGAATCAACAATGCGATGTCTATGGAGGTCAAATCAACAATGTGATGTCTATGAGGTTCGAATCAACAATGCGATGTCTATGGAGTTCGAATCAACAGTGCGATGTCTATGGAGTTCGAATCAACAGTGCGATGTCTATGGAGTTCGAATCAACAATCCGATGTCTATGAGGTTCGAATCAACAATGTGATGTCTATGAGGTTCGAATCAACAATGCGATGTCTATGGAGTTCGAATCAACAGTGCGATGTCTATGGAGTTCGAATCAACAATGCGATGTCTATGAGGTTCGAATCAACAATGCGATGTCTATGAGGTTCGAATCAACAATGCGATGTCTATGGAGGTCAAATCAACAATGTGATGTCTATGAGGTTCGAATCAACAATGCGATGTCTATGGAGTTCGAATCAACAGTGCGATGTCTATGGAGTTCGAATCAACAATGCGATGTCTATGGAGTTTGAATCAACAGTGCGATGTCTATGGAGTTCGAATCAACAATGCGATGTCTATGGAGGTCAAATCAACAATGTGATGTCTATGAGGTTCGAATCAACAATGCGATGTCTATGGAGTTCGAATCAACAGTGCGATGTCTATGGAGTTCGAATCAACAGTGCGATGTCTATGGAGTTCGAATCAACAATCCGATGTCTATGGAGTTCGAATCAACAATCCGATGTCTATGGAGCTCCGTCTACATTGTGCGAAGCACAACCAAATTTCTTTCCATTACATAGTTGATGTCCAAACACTCGAACAAAGGCAACTATGCGATGTCCATGGTGATTCGGTCATATTGGCCTGTGAAGTCTTGCGCTAAACAGTGGCGGATCCAGAGGGGTTGAAGGGATTCAAGACAGCCCATGATTTAAAGATGATGTGATATGATAGAATTTCATTTAATGTCACATTCTGCCAGTGGCCCATTATCAAACAGTAGATGACAAAGCCTCATGTGTTAGAACATGGAATTTTGAGTCGGCCAAAGGCTCTTAGAATGTTTGGAAAACAAAGACTAGCAATAACTCATGACAAGTTAACAAATCTATATTTCCGTGCCATTTGGAAAAATTCGGAGAATCTTGATACCCCTACCCCCCTCACTAACCCGAGCATTACCAGACCCGACAAAATTTTTAACTGATTTTCGGAAATGGCTGAAAATTGCAGTCCCTGATACAGGCTTAGTCAGATGATTGTCTCAACAGATTGATGTATGTTATTAATATTAACCTTGATATTCATACCAATGCCAAAAAGAGCTACGTATATGACTATAGAAAATATATAAAACTTATTTCTCATAATTTGGTCAAATGTTCGAATTGTTAAAGTTAAAGTTAAAAGCACGTTTAAAGTTTTTGTGAAACGCGGATATGAAGCCTGCAAGTTAATCAAATGTATGGAGAGACTGTTGAAAAAGAATTTTTTAGTTTTGTTTAAATTTGGTTAGCAGTCAGCCAGAGAATTTTGTATTTTGTGTGGCTTCATTTAAGAGTGTTATCATTGTTAAGTCATGTGTGGGATCCGCCAGCTAGGGTTTGAGCGTACAAAATGTTAAAGGACCCGAAACGCGACCTAGCTGGTCATTTTGCTGATGAACCCCTTCTATGTTGATTCTTTTCTGGTATGTCTTGTATAAAGATTGTAAATATGTTTTATTGTTCGGTACGCCATCTAAGTATTATTTCTTTCTTTTATATTACCCGATGACCGGCGTGAACGTTTTCAACACTTATTAAGTATTTATTGAGTTTCTATTGTATATTATTGTTCATTCGAAGTGCACAAACCTAACTTTTCCCATAATTAATAAACATTGTTTTATTTACTTTTTGTTTAAGACTAAAATTGTAGCAGATTCTTGTGATTTACACAGCTTCTAACAATAATCGGTAACGCAGGAAGTGGATAAACAGAACTGAAGTGGGATTATGAATTACATGAATAATTATGTAACCAAGGAACAAATGACCTTGAAGAAGGAAATTCACAAGACAAAAGGTTATCCGAAAAAGCTAGTAAACACCACAGCTTATGATGAAATCTTGAAAGCGAATTACATTGGAAATAATGATAATTATACACAATTTGCACATAATTAAATAACATAACTAAATAGGTTTAATGTTGTATGCGTTACATAGTTTATGAGATAACATGCAAGATTTGTGAATGCATCCTTTTGTTAGAGATAAAATGAGCATCATCATTCGATTAATAAGCAAAACTAAGAATATGACTAACGATTAATGCTTAAAACCCTTTAGTGTGGGATTCTTGTGACATAGGTTTCAGTGTTAATTTGATCGGATTATCTTAGTGACAGAAAACAGAATATCTCTACGGCCACGATGTCTATAGGAACAATAAACTTGTTACTTTAATAGATATCTTGATTGAAGAAGTATTCTGTTTTCTGTCACTGAGATTCGCGAAACTGAATGTCCTGTGTTGAGGCATAGAAAATTTGATAATTTTGGTGCCGTTGATATGTTTTCATTTATCTATGGTACTAGGGGTGTAAGGAGCCGTTTCAGATTCGATCCGATTCGGCACTAAGTTTGCCGATTGGCAGTTGCCTATACGATCTGTCAAACACTCATTATCTGCGTTAATCTGAAACTTCACAGGATACTTTCAGAAATGAAAAAGAAGATATGTTTCACGACCGTTTTAATTCCAAGTTAAAATGAGATATGTGCAAACAATGTACAACAAAATTGTAGAAATTTTACAAAATTGTCATAGAAATCTCATCCTCTTACGGATGACGTCGTTTTGTTCTATATTCTTTGTACGTCTCATTTTAGCTTCGAATTAAACGTTCTTGATCTGATGTTCATCATTAAGGAATGTACATGACACTTTCAGTCCGAATGTCCTTCTTGCTAACCTCCTATGATACACTCGGGGATCGACCACACGACCTCACGATCGCAAGGCCAAGCACTTAACCACTGTGCCACGGAGGCAACGATGTGTCAGCTGAAAACCACTGAGAGCATTCCTCTCTCCGGATACCCTCCTCCTATGGCACACTCGGGGATCGACCACACCACCTCACGACCGCATGGCCAAGCACTTAGCCACTGTGCCACGGAGGCAACGATGTGTGAGCTGAATACCACTGAGGGCATCCCTCTCTCCGGGTACCCTCCTGCTATGGCACACTCGGGGATCGACCACACCACCTCACGATCGCATGGTCAAGCACTTAGCCACTGTGCCACGAAGGCAACGATGTGTGAACTGAATACTACTGAGAGCATCCCTCAGTCCCCCTGTAATCACTCTCACCCTGATTCACTGCCGTTTCAGTTGTTTCAATATTTAACGCTTCCTTTCAAAGTGTGTGGGAAGTCGTTTTGAATTTTCTGAACATTCCCTTCC
Source organism: Prostheceraeus crozeri (assembly GCA_907163375.1). NCBI lineage: Eukaryota > Metazoa > Platyhelminthes > Polycladida > Euryleptidae > Prostheceraeus > Prostheceraeus crozeri. The sequence goes on from CAJQUW010003277.1 coordinate 182,022, forward strand.
TCGTCCATCATTTCTCCCATCCCCAGAGCTGTCAACTATTTCATTCAGGACTAAAATAGGTTTCGAATTGATGACTGTTGACCCAATTCGTACAGTTGAGGTCACCTCCCTTGACTCTCAATGACCTCATCTTCGACTCAGTGAAGCACAAGTCTGATTAACAAGCGTTTCTCAACCGTGAGGCATTCCTTTGTCTCATTCTTGGAAGTCAATCAGACGTATGATATCTCGTGCGGCCAGTTCGACGCCACTTACCCCTGTAGGATCCACACTGCTGCTGTTCTGATGGAAGATTCCGTTCACATAAGTGCCCTTGCCGACGAGAGGATGTTTGAGGAGTCTGCAAGGAGAGGAGATTCTCGTGAGCATCGAAGCATTCTACTCAGCGAGTTGGATGTCCGAGGGATTTCGGACTGAATATAATTAATTACATGACTACTGCATCAACGAAGTGTTTATTTCTATGCATGAGTTGAAAAATGGATATTTCTGTGTAAAATAGGATGTGACAATTTCCATGTTTCAGTTTCTATTTAGTTTAAATTGATAGCAAAGCAACTCCAAACCAACGACGGATCATATGACGATGCTTGGAAAGCATTTAATATTTCAATGGTGAAAATCAGCTGATCCAACACTTCATTCGACCGGTTTCGGATAAGAGTCAGTCAACCGCTCATCATCGTCATCAGGAATAGAAGGAATGGTAGGAATAGAAGGACACGTTTCACAAAAATTCAAATACTGCAAGTTGCTATGAGCATAGACCTAAAAAGAAATTCATAAAAAAGGAATAACATAGTGTCAACTAGATAGTAGCTATATGATTCACAGAAATAGGAGCCGTTGGGTCAGAAATGGGAGATCTTTGTATAGCTATCTCTCGAGGGCATAAAGATATCCGAGGGAGCGCAGCGAATTGATGCCCGACGACAGATAACTGTAATTTCTATTCATGGAGAACTATCATGGATGAAAAACCACTTGTGACGTAGTCCATAGATGTCGATGAATGAGTAATAGCATTGAAATGATCATGTTTAAGATCATAGATGTAGATAATAGTACACTTTCTATGGTATTGTTAATTTATATGTTTAAGATAGATATATGAAATTGGCGGAATTAAGAATTTTCCATTTATACCCGGCAACTTTGATAGAAGATGCTATGATGTGACGACATGAATGCATATGAAGACTATGAAGATAATTGACTTATGAATTTGATTTCTTTTATTTTCTTTGTATTTCAATTCCATCGGTTGACCGAATCTTATAAAATCAATTTCGCGTTTTGTTAAGAAGAGTTTTAAAATTCAAACCTTCGAAAACAGTTCACACGGTTGACTTTCCAATTGAAAATACGCACAAATGGAAAAAAACGTCGTAGGTCGGCCGGCCCAGTTTAACGTGGACCACTGCAAAAATGCGACAAGACCGACCCCTACCATCCTTTCGATAGGACAATTATCAAGCGTTATCTTGCCAAGCGTAGAGTATAACATTGTAGTTTTCTCATTGAACGACACACTGAGAAGACGACCTAAATCTACAGGACTTGGGGTTGCCAATAAACGACTCTTGTTGATACAAGCTTGTTTTACATCTTAGATCACAAGATTATAGACCAAAGTTCAAGCCAATAAATGCGCTGGATGAGAAATACAAGTGTCGAGTTCACTAAGTTCCTCATTAGAAGATTATCATCCTGTCTAGATGACTATTCTATCACAAGATGAGAGTGGGATTTCTACGTGATTTCTCATCAACTAGTTTTGCTCAACTAACCGCTGTCTAGCAACAAGCAGAGATATGCGAGTTTGAAAAACATAGCGCGTCACATTTCCTGTGTTATCTGACGATCTGTCGACTTGTGAACTGGGATGACTCTGTCAACATGTTCAATGTCACACCTTTATCTTGGAACACATCAAAAGTATGATGTTGGAATGCTGTTCTGAAAGTCTACGTGAACGAGATCAAGTAAAAAAAAGCGAAGATATGAAGGAAGAATGAATTGAAGGCCAGTTGAAGCGCTAGGCTCTTCGGTTTTGCTAGTTCTCAGCAATTAGGAGACGTGAATCCTTCAGTTTATTTCTCTAATGCAGGGCATTGAAAATCATAAACTCCGAAGGTAAGAATGTTAAGGTTCAGATATGCCTAAGAATGTAGATAGTAATTAAACAATTCAGTAGGAACCATGTAGCTGTTGGTAGCCTACTTCCTACTTTTAATAGAACCTCAAAAGTTCGTCTTGATGGTCTCCGTGGCACAGTGGTTAGGTGCTTGGCCTAGCGATCTTTTGGTCCAGAGGTCGAGCTCACAAAGTGTCTTTGTAGGTCGGAAGGAAAGACATCCGGATCAATAGATTAATAGATCATAACCGTCCAGAAAGTACGTACAAACCACTGATGAGGGAGTAGTGACTTTCAAGCTTTATTCATGATTCTAGTTCATTGACATCACTCCATTTACCAATCTATTTATGTTTATGAAGCAATAGGAAGAATGTCATCATTGAATATTGGAAATAACGCGGAGATTAACAAGAATTAAATAAAAGTTCTTCTTGATAAAATTATCAACGATCTACAAAGTGATCGATTATCGAACTCTCACCCAAAATTTCCTCCCGACTTCGCTGCAAGTTTTTTGAATCCCTCAAAGCCTTCAGTTTCCCAGAATATCATTTATGTATCGAAAATGGCCGAAATTTGATGCTAATTTCAATATAATCAATTATGGGACAACTCTGTCAGCATAGTCGCCATTCTGATTGTCAAGTATTGAATCTTCGAATGTTGAAAATGTCTCTAACATCAATAAAAGTACAGTGTAGTACAACATGTTCGTAATTTTGACATAAAAAGATAAAAAGCGGCGCCGCTGAGATTCATCAAGTACAATCTTCTTTCAAAACGGTAATAGCTCCTTCAATAGACGAAATACGACGACAGAGGTGCTACAAATTATCATGAACTTTAAATCTGACGAACGCGTCTTCGGTGGAATCAAGGCAACATCTCGCATTCGAACTGAATCAACTTCAAAGCTTGTTAATGTCTGCAACCAGCAGTCTCTAACATGACAGTCAACAGATCATACAAAAGTACGAAAAAAGTAAACCGTCAGGTTTTTCAATTCACTTTTTCTACAGCAACAAGGAAATTATTACTATGACTTTGGAAAGTTATGAAAATGAAGTTGAACTCGTAACATTCATCAAAAAGCTATCCATTTCATGTTCGTTCGTGACTTTAAAAAAACATAGAAGGGAAAATGATCGTCCAAGCCTCCAGTGTGAGGAGCAGTGACCCAGTCAGCTGCACCGTCCAAGCCTGCACTATGAGGAGTAGTGACCCAGTCAGCTGCACTGTCCACGCCTCCACTGTGAGGAGTAGTGACCCCGTCAGCTGCACCGTCCAAGACTCCCCTGTGAGGAGTAGTGACCCAGTCAGCTGCACCGTCCAAGCCTCCGCTGTGAGGAGTAGTGACCCAGTCAGCTGCACCGTCCAAGCCTCCAGTGTGAGGAGCAGTGACCCAGTCAGCTGCACCGTCCAAGCCTCCAGTGTGAGGAGTAGTGACCCAGTCAGCTGCACCGTCCAAGCCTCCAGTGTGTGGAGCAGTGTCCCAGTCAGCTGCTCCGTCCAAGCCTCCAGTGTGAGGAGTAGTGACACAGTCAGCTGCACCGTCCAAGCCTCCAGTGTGAGGAGTAGTGACCCAGTCAGCTGCTCCGTCCAAGCCTCCAGTGTGAGGAGCAGTGACCCAGTCAGCTGCACCGTCCAAGCCTCCAATGTGTGCAGTAGTGACCGTGTCAGCTGCACCATCCAAGCCTCCAGTGTGAGGAGCAGTGTCAAAGTCAGCTGCACCGTCCAAGCCTCAGTGTGAGGAGTAGTGACCCAGTCAGCTGCACCGTCCAAGCCTCCAGTGTGAGGAGTAGTGACCCAGTCAGCTGCACCGTCCAAGCCTCCACTGTGAGGAGTAGTGACCCAGTCAGCTGCACCGTCCAAGCCTCCAGTGTGAGGAGTAGTGACCAGTCAGCTGCACCGTCCAAGCCTCCAGTGTGAGGAGTAGTGACCCAGTCAGCTGCACCGTCCAAGCCTCCAGTGTGAGGAGCAGTGACCCAGTCAGCTGCACCGTTCAAGCCTCCAGTGTGAGGAGTAGTGACCCAGTCAGCTGCACCGTCCAAGCCTCCAGTGTGAGGAGTAGTGACACAGTCAGCTGCACCGTCCAAGCCTCCACTGTGAGGAGTAGTGACCCAGTCAGCTGCACCGTCCAAGCCTCCAGTGTGAGGAGTAGTGACCCAGTCAGCTGCACCGTCCAAGCCTCCAGTGTGAGGAGTAGTGACCCAGTCAGCTGCACCGTCCAAGCCTCCAGTGTGAGGAGTAGTGACTCAGTCAGCTGCACCGTCCAAGCCTCCAGTGTGAGGAGTAGTGACTCAGTCAGCTGCACCGTCCAAGCCTCCAGTGTGAGGAGTAGTGACCCAGTCAGCTGCACCGTCCAAGCCTCCAGTGTGAGGAGTAGTGACCCAGTCAGCTGCACCGTCCAAGCCTCCAGTGTGAGGAGCAGTGACACAGTCAGCTGCACCGTCCAAGCCTCAGTGTGAGGAGTAGTGACTCACTCAGCTGCAACGTCCAAGCCTCCACTGTGAGGAGTAGTGACACAGTCAGCTGCACCGTCAAAGTCTCCACTGTCCAAGTTACACGTAAGGTGGGTAACAATGCTACTAATTTACTCCATTTTTTGCTCCATCACTGCAATTCTGAAAGGGCATAGATAATGCCATCATTCTCCGTGATTCAAGCAAAATAGCTATGGGATCTGGCATGTTTCTTCAATTTTGAAAGGCATAGATATTGCCATCATTCTCCGTGATTCAAGCAAAATAGCTATGGGATCTGGCATGTTTCTTCAATTCTGAAAAGGCATAGATATTGCCATCATTCTCCGTGATTCAAACAAAATAGCTATGGGATCGGACATGTTTCTTCAATTCTGAAAGGGCATAGATATTGCCATCATTCTCCGTGATTCAAACAAAATAGCTATCGGATCTGACATCTTTCTTCAATTCTGAAAAGGCATAGATATTGCCATCATTCTCCGTGATTCAAACAAAATAGCTATGGGATCCGACATGTTTCTTCAATTCTGAAAGGGCATAGATATTGCCATCATTCTCCGTGATTCAAACAAAATAGCTATGGGATCTGACATGTTTCTTCAATTCTGAAAGGGCATAGATATTGCCATCATTCTCCGTGATTCAAACAAAATAGCTATGGGATCGGACATGTTTCTTCAATTGTGAAAGGGCATAGATATTGCCATCATTCTCCGTGATTCAAACAAAATAGCTATGGGATCGGACAATGATATTTTTGGCAAATACATGGATGGGAAAATGTGGAAATATTCACAATGTAAGACATCGGCAAGTCACTCTCATTAAAATCCGACGAAAATAGCCTGTGTCATGGATACACATTTGAGGGCAAGCTTACGTCTCGTGGATGAGAGGAAGCTTCACCAGATATTCTTCTCTGCGACATTTCCGCCTTGAATATCGCCATTTTCAAGCATTGAAAGAAAAGCCAAGTATTTCTATGACACAGAATCTTTGTGTGACAGGGAATGGAATGAGCATGTCAATTGTTGACAAGTCTTCAACCTCGAAGACACCGTCTTAAGACAAGTTTTCTCTAATCAAGACAGAGAATTTATTGAAACTGACGAAAATGTTTCTCCAAATGACAGTGGAATGAAATTGCATTCTAACGTGCCAAATCATTATCGTACAGACAACAAGTATTGGCGAAACGTGCATATAAATCACTCCTCAGATTGGCCTAGTGACTCGAATTATTGACATTTTTTCTGCATTCCCGTCTCGACAGGAATCAAGCTAACAAATTTCACAAATTTGAGGATGCTAGTATCAAATCAAGGTATTTTCACCTCATGAAAATTGCTGTCTCGTCTGCTCCTGCTGCGTGGGATATTTCACATACTTCTAGCTTGGCTAGAACCGATGTGGTTTAGTACTCGGAAACCGGCCTTCTTGGACATCGCTTTCTGAATCAGAGTTAAGTCCGAACCTAATGCTGAAATCTTTTGTCGATTTGAATAGAGAAGATGCGACTTGGATAGAGATGAAGTGTGCGGATTTTACTTATTATTTGATGTTTTCTTGACTCCGTCCACAAAACTTTCTTCTCCATTTTCATTTAAGAAGAAAATTTCTTCAATAAATATTATATTCTTATTGCTGATGACTAGAAATGCGACACTCTGTAATAATAAAGCACTAGAGCGGACAACGGCTTGCAGTGGTTGACAATGCGACGGTGCAGGTCACTGAATAGACAGGGGCTTGTCGTAGAACGCGTCAATTATTTTCCTTCATTTGACCGTCGTATTCTTTTGATAGAAGGCTGTGCACGAACGCGTCATAAAAATTGTCATTCATTTATGGAACCGAAATGAAAGCAGAATATTTCAAAGGAGGGTAAGGTCTTCATTACCGTATAAATGACCGTCATATCGAACCAGAGTTCGGGATGTAAGACAACAACTCTTATTGAATTGTCACTGTCAAACGCATAATAGAGTCCATGAGATGATTTACTTTCAGAATCAACTAAACCAAGATCAAATCTTGTTTTTGGTTATACCTACGTGTACATGTCCATGTATGTTGTCGACCCATAGCATTCACACGGACCTAAAACATTCATTTTCAAAATAACAGCTTTCTAATTTCGCTTTCAATTGATCCACGATAGCATTATTAACCCAGCGAGTTCGCATTTAGCGAATCTTACAGACAAGACCTTTCCTTATTAATTGTTTCGATGTCCATGGATCACAGAATTAGACAGGTCGTCTCTTCTTCTGTTTGACTAGAAAGGAAACATTGGAACATGTAACGTTAATGAAATGGCACAATCTCCTGACTAAATACCATAGCAATCGAACAATGAGCAGTCAATTCAACATTAAACACGCCAAATTGTGCTAAGTTTCAATGACTGTTATCAACCGGATCACACAGCAAAGAGACACAGTCGGTGACAAGTTCTACAGAGAAGTTTGTGAACGTTTTTTCGTGCGCCTGCCAACTTTTTTAATAATCATCGGAAGGGCCAACATTATCGAGAAAACTTTTGCGCAATGATGTGAATTCTTCGAATCTGAAGGAATCGTGGCGATCCGAGCATTTTAAAGGAATTCAGAGCAATCCGCAAGCGACGCACGACTATTTTTCCTATCTCTGTAAGGTATTAAAAATTTCTTTTTGCCCACTTAGTAAGTTCCTGCATGTGCCATTATTTTGATTCAGTTTGCACTTCTAGCAAAGTGATACGATTAAACAATCTAATTGTGTGCTACATACAGTAGTAGCAGTTGCGTCCAGGCGACCTCTGAGAATCGATTACACAATTCAGTGCCGCTGGCTTTTCATGAGGTCCAAAAAATATTTCTATGCGCCGTGTTCCTTATTATCCTATCCGGCTATTATCATTTCTCTTTAAATATGAAGTCATTTCAATAAGACAACTTTCATTATATCGCCTTACGAGATAATTTGTCATTATTACTCAAACAGAAGATGTGATCTCGCTCAGTTATTGTCTTTCAATACAAAATACATAGATGATTTGTGCATTGCAAACTACAAACATTTTGAGAGCTTGATACCGCAAATTTGCGCCAACGATTTCTATACAGAAAGGAATGCTGAGTTTGTACATATTTACTTTGTCAAGCACAAGTATCCAACCTGTTGTTTCTGCACGAGTGCACGCAGCAAGTACTCCTTTTTTCTGTGTAACTAATTGCTATATGTTTCCTATCATATTCTTTCTTGACACACAACTGGGCGTGAGTTCTATTATGTAGAATTTACAGTCTGTTCTTCGACACTCTCTATTTGAGTGGCATTTAGCACATAGCAAATGAGATGGCCTTAATCATGCAAAATATCGGCTGACAAACCTACTTGCTCAGTAACAATGTCACTTGCGTCCATCTGCAACAGACACTCAAAGAAGATATCTTTGAAAGAAGTGAAATTCTAATTTTAACTGCTATGTACAACGTCTGCCAAGATATCTGCTCACAGGCTTGGATTATCGATTAAACGTGTTGAAAAGTTCATTTCTTTGTTCCCAATTGCGTCAGATCGTCCTTCACCAAAGTGCATGAGTTTCCATTGTCCATCTGCATTCTGCTGTTAGAATCTTATCTGATGGTGAATAGTCTACGAGTTCACTTCCTCACCCAGCATGTCGGTACAGCTCAAAGGGACATTATCAGTATTGTTTTGACAAAATGAGGTAGCGGCAGGACATTCTGCATTCCTAAGAGGACAGACAGAGACAGTACACTGAATCAAAAGCGACGAAAAGTATGTGAATTTCAGAACTTGTTTTTGAGAACACTTGCCAACATGTGCACGAAGAGCAGCCAAAACTTCCTTCATGCGATTAATAAGGCGGCGGCTGCTGTCTTAGAAGACGTTTGGAAAGATGCCAGTGCGAGTCCGCCGAATTCATGAGTCGTCGGACAGGGGAGGCATGATGATGCGCGTGATAAAAAAGTTTTCTTTTCAGCTAGCATCCTATCGATGGTCATGTTTATCTCTAGTCTCTAAATAAAAATAATAGCACCCGTGCATATCATATATCTATGACAACCTCACTTCTAAAAGGATCATAGATATGTTTTAGAAGAGATATAATTCTTCTATTCTGTCTGTGTGTTCCAGAGAGGGTTAATCTATCTATTTCCTCTGTAGATTGTACTTATGGAGGGTAGCAAAAGCAATATGGATCAAGCTCTCGGTCCGTAATAGACAATAATTCATGAGGTGTCAATACTACCTGGTTAATATAACTACATTAGAGTTACATCACTGGACCAGAAAGTCAAGAATCCAACCTGTATTTCTGCATTATCGATCAGATGTTGTTCCTGAATATCATTTTTCTGTTTAGCTATATACAATGACAGGTTTAGAAACATCTGTTGTCCGCGCTTCGTAAAATCATTGCCAGTCGCTGACATGTGCAGAGAAGTGAGGTCTCAAACGTGATGTTTAACATCAGCAATATGGACTTAGATCTTGGTCCGTAAGTGCAACGCGCCCTCGGATTTGTTGTATATTTTGAACTTCCATGCTAGTTCATTTTACTACATTATTGTCTAGTGTATTCAAACATGGAACATCATGCAATAGCTTGGCAGATACTGCAGATAGCCATGGTTAAAGCTATGCGAAGGAAGAGAGGTTGATTCTCTGTCTACCAACGAACAGATAACTCTCGAAATAACGATTTCATGGACGTTTTGCTCAGTGTTCCAGCCTGATTCTGTGGATAGATGAAGTAGTGGATGAAACATTCATAACAACTCCGCACATTTTCCAATTCCGCTGATAACGAACCTGATGATTCCGTGGTCTCTAGGACTTCGTTGTTTCATGAGAGATTTACTTTCTGCAGTGGGGAATGACCGCATTATCAACCGCAGTTCAGTTGATCCTGCCTGGTAAAGACTCATCAACAGGCAGAGAACGAGGTTGATGGGTCAAACTGGGATGAAAGCGAATGTTTCTCCGAGACAACGCCCTGCTCGACTTTGATCTTCTCATGACTTCACTTTGATCAACTACCGGCGCGCTAATCGTTTCTCGGTCATCCCGCTGATTAAAGGTGAACAATTCAACAAAAGAAAGAAATATGGAATGCGAACACCAGAACCTTCATCCCTCACAACACGTTGAAACAGCGATGGTAGTAAAACTGACAATAAACCGCTGGTACATGCATGATATGCATTCAAAGACCGTGGAGCACAATGCACAACTCGCAACAATAAAAGGAACTCAACAGGTTTGTTGATTTTTTTCTATTTAATGAATGAGTCCAAGCCTCCAGTGTGAGGAGTAGTGACCCAGTCAGCTGCACCGTCCAAGCCTCCAGTGTGAGGAGTAGTGACCCAGTCAGCTGCACCGTCCAAGCCTCCACTGTGAGGAGTAGTGACCCAGTCAGCTGCACCGTCCAAGCCTCCACTGTGAGGAGTAGTGACCCAGTCAGCTGCACCGTCCAAGCCTCCACTGTGAGGACTAGTGACCCAGTCAGCTGCACCGTCCAAGCCTCCACTGTGAGGAGTAGTGACCCAGTCAGCTGCACCGTCCAAGCCTCCAGTGTGAGGAGTAGTGACCCAGTCAGCTGCACCGTCCAAGCCTCCACTGTGAGGAGTAGTGACCCAGTCAGCTGCACCGTCCAAGCCTCCAGTGTGAGGAGTAGTGACCCAGTCAGCTGCACCGTCCAAGCCTCCAGTGTGAGGAGTAGTGACCCAGTCAGCTGCACCGTCCAAGCCTCCAGTGTGAGGAGTAGTGACCCAGTCAGCTGCACTGTCCAAGCCTCCAGTGTGTGGAGTAATGACCCAGTCAGCTGCACCGTCCAAGCCTCCAGTGTGAGGAGTAGTGACCCAGTCAGCTGCACCGTCCAAGCCTCCAGTGTGAGGAGTAGTGGCCCAGTCAGCTACACCGTCCAAGCCTCCAGTGTGAGGAGTAGTGACCCAGTCAGCTGCACCGTCCAAGCCTCCACTGTGAGGAGTAGTGACTCAGTTGTCTTCCCAGATGGATAGAAGAGTAGAAAGGTGACTCGTTCTCTCTCGATCATCTTCGGTAGACGATAATTTCATGCCTGACTGGATCTGTCCTCCCTCTTGTAAGTGGAATCTCTGCATGTCAATAAACATTGAGGACCCCATCCTAGGTGTGTATTCATTCTCTCAGCTTGAGAGACAGGTCTTGGCGACGCCATTCGACATCACCCGTCATGACGTACTTGTGATAAACACGCGTCACGGCTGGTTTCCAACTGCGGAGGATCACGGCGTTAATTGGCATGTGACAATCACAAGATGTTGATATCAAACCGACGAGCGATGATTAGATAACACGCCTACAAGCCTGATAATTAGGCGATAGAAGGATGCAAGTCAAAGGTCGACTTCCCCGCTTCTCAAGTATATTCCCATTCAAGTGCACTTCCATTATCACCGCTTCCCAGCTGATGGCCTCTGTCAGCGTATCGGGGAATACAACTCACTTACCACCGTACGGAGGAAGAAGCGAGGTGTCATGCAAATCACGATGTGCAAGTTACCGAAGTCTCCGTGTAATTGTTGTATTACAGATCTAAATTCTACATCTTTGATGAATCATCTCCCTGTAACAAGCAAAAATAGCCAATTTCAGCAAATTCCCTTTTCGATGTATTGTCAGAAGTCATTGGTAAATACTAGATTCCGAACCTCACTGAGATACAGAAGAAAATGTTCAATTGTCTTCCCTTTCTAACATGCTGTCTTGAATGTCAACGATTGTCATTTCAGAACTATGGAAGGTCATGGGCTTCAATATGACCTACACTCCCTTTAATTCTATGTCACATTTCTTCAGCTTGTTCACTTGCTTCATACAGAGTTCATTGTCTCTAGCCTCATTAGTTTGATCTATTTTTCCCTTCTAGGGACTACGTTGGGTCGACTAAGTCCTACTCGACACTAGGGTATGGATCTCTGTATCAATTGCATTTATGCGCGCTAGAATTTGAATAATCTTGCGCTAAAGTATTTGTCTAAGCTTGCATTCTTACGCTTCCAAGATTTAACCATGTGTTTTGATCTAACCTGACATTATCACAAGATTACACATTATCACTGATATTATCACAAGATTTACAGACAATTGAAAAATCACGCACAGCTATGTTCTTGATAATAACAACGTGTGCATAGATATATCAGTCGCTGCTATTTGCTGACTATCATAGCGCGTCGACAAAGCAACTCGTGGGCTTCTTCCATAGCTTCTAACTCGTCAGATTGAACAGCTATCATTAATAGAGGTCGGAAATCTCTCGCGCTGACGGCCGCAAGAAGCAGATAAAAGATCGCTAATTTGATGCCCTCACAAGCCCACATTTCTGCTGCCTCACCGATCACGGCGGTTTGAGGAGGAAATCTCCTTCAGTTTGAAATCCGCTTGTATTCAAGGCCCGAAACGTGCAGCCGCATAGCGCCTGTCAATAAAGTGAAAACAGTTGTGGGATTTCTCTCTCTTTGCAAGGATGACAGGGAAGTTTTGTGAAGGACAGCAACACCTGGTCAAACACGCAACTCCAAGATGGAAACATGCAATGTAAAACGCAGATCATTAGCTAAGCGGAGATCATGAATAATTCACAATCTGAAGGGGAACTCGGGAGAAATGTCTGAGCGATTGAAAATAGAAAAAATGGCTTCAAATCAGGCAGAAATGGATAATAAATGAGATAATGATTTGTAAATTGCCAATGCAACAAGGACAGATGGAGAAAAGGACAAACTTCGTTCCTTTATCGGATTGTGAGAGAAAATAAGCTGAGTGTACTCTTAGGAACTTTAATTTGCCGATTTCTGTGACTATCTCAAAGACAGTTGAAGTCGGAATAATTCATTTGATGTCGGAACAATTACCGCGGTTCAAGACAGAGTTAAGGCAACCGATGACTTATAAAATGCTAATTAATTAGACGGGAGTCAATTGGCTTGCCAGCTAATGTCTGCGGCATAGTATTGGATGATCAACATTCACATGAGCAGTGTAAAGATCAAAGGATTTCTTCAAATGACCATCATACGAAAGTATTCATGACTTTGTGCTTCGAATATGAACATGTATTTCAGCAAGTGTTATAGATTAAATACGATGGCAATGAATAGTGCAGTATTTTGAGATATAGAACGGTTTGATACAAGATATCTTATGAAGAGACAGTGATATAGGTCCCATTGCATGGATTCCGAAACAGAAATTGCTATGATACCAGACAAATAGAAGCAGAACGCTCTCTTTTGCTTTTTATTCGTCTTTTTATCTGAGTCTTTGATGCAAGAACTGCCTTGATAGCACTTCGATAGCGGGTTCGATAATACATGTACTCCTAGTTTACGTTTTTTACGTTACATTAGAGTACAGAATTACATAGAAAGTTCCCAAGAAGTTGATAGTACACATACAGATACTCCATGCTTCCTGTCTTCAAAGACATAGCGCTCGACTTCGCATGTATAACTATGCTGCAAAGAACATACGAATGCGACAACTGTTGGCAATATAGTCCAGCAGCCAGTACGAGATTCTGCAGAGAACGAGGCCGAAAATGAGACTTTCACAGAATGATGTGCACCTCATAGTCCGGCAGCCAGCACGAGTTTGTGCAGAGAACGAGGCCGAAAATGAGACTTTCACAGAATGATGTACACCTCATAGTCCGGCAGCCAGCACGAGTTTCTGCAGGGAACGAGGCCGACAATGAGACTTTCACAGAATGCTGTTCACCCTATGCCTACTACGAATCGGCACGTCTGCCGAGTTCTAGTGAGTTCCTCTTCTTGTCAGACAGGATCAAAGAAAAACACATGTAAATCCAACGCAGATTGCAGTGTTTGGCTAAAATGAAATTTTCTATGTTTTCTCTGATTAAACGAAAAGTACTCAGCCCTGAGTCATAATTTTTGGCATGGAATGTCTTCAGGTCATTTCCTATAATGTGCATGTGCTTTTGTCATGCATCTAATCGGCAATGTATGTGAGAATGTGGTTGAATGTGGATAAAGTAGCTCAAAATGCTTGTGTATGCCGACATTTAGAGGCTCGCCAAATCTAAATGGGCTTAGCTATATAGACAGGGGTGCATGAAAATGAAAGGAAATGACCTGAAAACATTTCATGCCAAAAATTATGACTCTTGGCTGAGTACTTTTTGTTTAATCAGAGAAAATAAAAAAAAATTAACATAGAAAACTTCATTTTAGCCAAAAACTGCAATCTAGGTCCCATTGGATTTACATGTGTTTTTCTTTGATCTTGTCTGACAAGAAGAGGAACTCAGACGTGCCGATTCGTAGTAGGCATAGGGTGTACATCATTCTGTGAAAGTCTCATTCTCGGCCTCGTTCCCTGCACAAACTCGTGCTAGCTGCCGGACTATGAGGTGTACATCATTCTGTGAAAGTCTCATTCTCGGCCTCGTTCCCTGCACAAACTCGTGCTGGCTGCTGGACTATGAGGTGCACATCATTCTGTGAAAGTCTCATTGTTGGCCTCGTTCCCTGCAGAAACTCGTGCTGGCTGCCGGACTATGAGGTGTACATCATTCTGTGAAAGTCTCATTCTCGGCCTCGTTCCCTGCACAAACTCGTGCTGGCTGCTGGACTATGAGGTGCACATCATTCTGTGAAAGTCTCATTGTTGGCCTCGTTCCCTGCAGAAACTCGTGCTGGCTGCCGGACTATGAGGTGTACATCATTCTGTGAAAGTCTCATTCTCGGCCTCGTTCCCTGCACAAACTCGTGCTGGCTGCCGGACTATGAGGTGTACATCATTCTGTGAAAGTCTCATTCTCGGCCTCGTTCCCTGCAGAAACTCGTGCTGCCTGCCGGACTATGAGGTGTACATCATTCTGTGAAAGTCTCATTCTCGGCCTCGTTCCCTGCACAAACTCGTGCTGGCTGTCGGACTATGTGGTGTACATCATTCTGTGAAAGTCTCATTTTCGGCCTCGTTCCCTGCACAAACTCGTGCTGGCTGCCGGACTATGAGGTGTACATCATTCTGTGAAAGTCTCATTGTCGGCCTCGTTCCCTGCACAAACTCGTGCTGGCTGCGGACTATGAGGTGTACATCATTCTGTGAAAGTCTCATTGTCGGCCTCGTTCCCTGCACAAACTCGTGCTGGCTGCCGGACTATGAGGTGTACATCATTCTGTGAAAGTCTCATTGTCGGCCTCGTTTCCTGCAGAAACTCGTGCTGGCTGCCGGACTATGAGGTGTGCATCATTCTGTGAAAGTCTCATTTTCGGCCTCGTTCCCTGCACAAACTCGTGATGGCTGCCGGACTATGAGGTGCACATCATTCTGTGAAAGTCTCATTGTCGGCCTCGTTCCCTGCACAAACTCGTGCTGACTGCCGGACTATGAGGTGTGCATCATTCTGTGAAAGTCTCATTTTCGGCCTCGTTCCCTGCAGAAACTCGTGCTGGCTGCCGGACTATGAGGTGTACATCATTCTGTGAAAGTCTCATTCTCGGCCTCGTTCCCTGCACAAACTCGTGCTGCCTGCCGGACTATGAGGTGTACATCATTCTGTGAAAGTCTCATTCTCGGCCTCGTTCCCTGCACAAACTCGTGCTGGCTGCAGGACTATGAGGTGTACATCATTCTGTGAAAGTCTCACTTTCGGCCTCGTTCCCTGCAGAAACTCGTGCTGGCTGCCGGACTATGAGGTGCACATCATTCTGTGAAAGTCTCATTCTCGGCCTCGTTCCCTGCAGAAACTCGTGCTGGCTGCAGGACTATGAGGTGTACATCATTCTGTGAAAGTCTCACTTTCGGCCTCGTTCCCTGCACAAACTCGTGCTGACTGCCGGACTAATATCCATACACGTAGAAGAGAAGAAAGCTGACTAAGTATAGTTTACTACAGCTAGCTATGGCGTGACCGCTGTCACCTTAATTTCCATTATTTCTATGCCATTATTGAACATGTCGATGACAGAGACCATGAATATAAATAGCTGCAATTTTGAAAGAAGCTTTTGCATGATAAACAAGACAGCAACTGACATTGATATAAGAGACATTTGAAAAAGATAGAAGTGGAGAAGACGGTCACAGAGCAGACTCCCTCCTGCCATCATCAGTCATGGTGACCTTACGTCATCAACAAGAAAATTGGCGAAGCCGGGAGCGCATCTCGCTCGCCGCTTCAAGTCAAGTAGGCAAGGATGGGAGGGTCAAGCGGTCACTGCGAGCCGCCCTAAAGTGCAACTTGTGACTTTCAACTCACAGCGGTGACCTCGAGGCGAATCCTCCTTCATTCTGATCTCTTGTTATTTCTTCCTCGATAGCCTCCACCATTAATTTCATCGTTTCCTCCTCTACATTCGGTTAATAGCCCAACTCTCAACTCGTTCTCGTGCGCGACACATCGGGAAGTTCGACCATCATCGCCGCTTGTAATGAGCGGACACTTTTACTCTGCCACTGTAACTTCTTCAACAGATCTCTTGCGCAACGCAAAGGTCATCTCATCAATTAGCAGGAACTGTTATTTCAGATTTGTATCAAACTTCCTCGAAATTCGCATTTCTCGATGTCTTGTCGGATTTCCGACAGAGAAAATTGTCCATTTTGAGGTCTGGTGAGACACAGAAACTCCTTCAAGTTGGTGAGAGCGCTTTCATCCGCGAAGAGAAAGTCATGGTAGGAATATGACATTCGAACAATGCACATTTCAACGTTTCCGGTCAGATATTGTCCGTTCATCTCCCTCTTCCACAGTCCATAGGCCGGTGCGAACGGTCCATAGGCTAATTAAGGTTCTGAACGAAACTTCTGACGCGTGAGGAGTGTGAGGAACCTTAAGAACTTCTGGCCACGCCATCATGCAATGTGTTTGACAGAGGAATGAGCAAGCAATGAGTTTCATCAGTCATGAATCACCACATACTATTTGCCATTTGAAAAGTAATCTTGAAGATACCTGCATCTTTGAATCTCTGTCTATCACAGGCAACTTTCCCACTTTTTCCGACGAAAAATTTAATGTCTGAAATTTGCGTCAGAATATTAGAGAGTATAACTGATTTCAGAGAACGATTTCAACTTGTCAATAAGAGAGAGAATCCCTGCAGTTTGACACATTGTCAAGATTTATGTTACATTCTCCCATTCAGTTATTAAAAAACGCAACATTTCCATGATTTCCATGATTATAAGCGAAAGCTATGGTAGTCAGGCATTCATGCATGTGGTGAACATAGGAAAAATTATTCCAAGTCTATCAAAATGTCAACTGCTTTCAAGACATTTGTTCTTTCCATGATTAGTCTTCTTTCTCTCCTCATTGAATCAGGTATGGTTTTCGAATGAATTACTGTACGGACACTCTGTGAGTTCATAATTATTATCTCTGCTCAATAAATGCGAAATTCTTATGATTAGCAATCGTCTACATTTTGAAATTTTCATTCTCTGGAACAAGGGCTTCATATATTCCCGAATTTCAGGGAACCGGTTCCGGTACTGCTCCTTTGAAGGAGATAATGCATCAGATTTGGTGATATATAGGTCACCGATCTAATAATAGGCTTTATTGAGAAATGACAGACGCATACAAATGTGGTACAAGAAGATAAAGTTAATGTGGATCATTCGATTGATGAATGTCCTTCTAAGCGTCTTTCTCTGGAGCCGGTGCAGTCTTGGTCTGAGGTTCAGTTGGTATGTAGATGCAGCCGGTAATTCGCAGTGTAGTAGGTGCTCTTTTTGCATCATGTTTCGGATTACTATTTTTGCATTATTACTATGTATCTTGACTAACATGACCAAGTATTGATAGCTGATGCACTATAAATTATAAAATCAGAGCTGGACCGCTTTTGCCGATCGTCTGAAACATATCAGGCCCGCGCCAGGCCCGATGAATTTTGTATTTGAGCCCGGCTCACAAAGTTGATTACTTTTCTTACTTTATCATCCTCAATAAAAGTATCGATTCCGTTAGTAGAATGTAATCGCCTTAAATCATTCTTAAAAAGTTGATTATTGATTGCATGATCGCATGCTGTAGGGCCTATATTCCATCTGTTCCATCTGTAGGTAAATTGATTACTGTTGAGCAGCAAAGTGAGTTTGCGAACATTTAATACTTGCAGTAAATTTTCAGTTGCTTTTATATAGTGCATAACGCATTTGCCTATCACAGATAAATTGGATATTATTTGATGCACTGATAGCTGCATATTCTTGCAAGTTATATTTAAGTCTATTAAAACAGGTAAAAGATTCAGAGAATTTAAATAATCAAATGCGGAAAATCTTTTTAAATTCAAACACAATAAATATTGGCCCGGTCGGGGAACCGGTTATGAAACGGTACAGGGGTTGAAGTATATTCAAGTATAAATCAAATGAAAACAACTAAAATCAATTATTTGTTTCATTGGCCGTGTGTATCTGAATAAAAACAAGAATATTAAGCAGAAACACAGTACAACTGCTGCTAGGAATTACATTCTCCAAGTCAGACTTCTCATAATATATCAACGTAGAACCTTGCGTAACAGAGAATGAATATAGTTGAGGTCATTATTTGCTGATGACCGAAGAAACCTATACATTATCTGTTGTAATGCATGACTCTTTTCATAGAAGTATACACAGGTAAATATTTTCCTGCTTGGAAATGATTAACCTGCTTCGTGGAACTTATTAACCTGTGGACATAGAAAGCTTTACAATAACAGCACAGAGAGTGTCTGATCAGTATCTAACATAGCACGCAATCAATGATAAGACTACTGTACACACAGAATTAGATTGTTTAATCGTGTTACTTTGCTAGAAGTGCAAACTGATTCAAACAGATGTCACATGCAGGAACTTAATAAGTGGGCAAAAAGAAATTTTTAATACCTTACAGAGATAGGAAAAATAGTCGTGCGTCGCTTGCGCATTGCTGTAAATTCCTTCAAAATGCTCCGATCGCCACGACTCCTTCAGATTCGAGGAATTCAGATCATTGCGCAAAAGTTTTCTCGATAATGTTGGTTCCTCCGATCATTTTAAAAAAAGTTAGCAGGCGCATGAAAAAACGTTCACAAACTTCTCTGTAGAACTTGATATCGTCTGTGTCTCTTTGCTGTGTGATCCGGTTGATAACAGTCACTGAAACTTTACACAATTTGGTGTGCTTAATGTTGAACTGGCTGCTCATTGTTCGATTGCTATGGTATTATGTCAGCAGATTGTGCCATTTTATTTACGTTCCATGTTCCAATGTTTTCTTCTTAGTCAAACGGAAGAAGAGACGACCTGTCTAATTCTGTGACTGTGCAGTAAGAAGGTTTCTATTTATTGTAATCTTCATCGCGTTCTTCACTGTGCACGTCTTTGATGCATTCATCCTATTGTTTTAAAAACGGATGAATCTCAGAGTATTCGATAGATCTATAGTCGTTTCTGCCGCATTATTGCGCAGTTATTTTCTTATCACTTTGTTTTGCGTTTCTGCTTTATAACTCAGTGATTTCACGCTGTTAATTATCAAATACAACTCTACTTGCTTTCCCAACCAATCGTTAACACCTCATTTCAAATGTTTTACTGAGAAGAGTGAATATTGATGGATATACTCGAATACATGAACTGCATAGTTATAAGGCCAAGTTACAAGCAATGTACAGCATAGATTAGCTACTGGAGAAGTCGCAGATCCAATACCTAAAATGTTTTATGCATTCTGGATATCGAGATACGATATACGATTCTCATAATTATAGTGCTTTTCAACTGCTTTCTTTGCGTTACAACTAATATGTAGCATAGATAAGCTACTTGAAGGCCTTGAATTCTGCCTCGAAGATTGGCAAAAGCATTTGAGAAATGAATACATTATGTGTAGGTTTGTAGAACATGGAAAGGTTCACTAAACGGTACTGACCATTTTATGAATACAAATTCTAGACTTAAGGTCTCTTAAAGGGAAGACAATTTCTCAACATCTGCGTACATCAATAGGTTTGTTCCATTCGCAATTTTAATCATTCGGATTTCAGCACTCAAAACGTTGCTTATTGGATGCAGGCGCTTCTATCTACTGAAGTTCTTGTCTATCTGTCTGTTCATGTAGAGGATTGCTGGAGCACTTATAGATCTATACAACTTAGTGGACGATGGATTCTAGCAAATTTACAATAGAGTGTTTTATGAAATCACAAAGGAACGTTCAGGCGATCTATCTGTAATTGAACGGCGTGACCTCGAACCGTGAACCTGCCGCATCTGTAACCCGAGGTGTGACCATTTGCCTACTGCGCTATCCAAACATAACTGCGAACTAACGCGTGCTCAATCTGTACAGTTGACTATCTAAACACCGGCTGCAATAGAAATCGGATTGTTTCATTGTCACTGTTGTCTGGACAGTGTGAATAATTCAGTGATGAGTCATAGATGTCGGAAAGTGGGTCAGATCTATAACAACACTCAGTTATGCGCCTTACATCTACATTGGTTCAGGGTGTCAAATTGGAGCATGAAAAACATTTTTCTGCGAATTTAAGATTATTTCCAACCTTGTCTGTTCAGAAAGGTGGCGTATGAGCGATAGAGAATAAAAGTACAGACACGTCAAATCTCTAGAAGAAAGAAATGCAAATGATTTATGTGGAGTGTTTGTGAGTTGTTGATATGAGGATGATTTACGAGAATTCTCGCTTAATTCTATCAATAACAGATCTCATCGTCTTTGTTTTTCTATCTCCTCCATCTTCCTGTACTCATTATCAGCCGTATTCTGGTGAGAACTCTCCACCTAGCAGGTGTTACTGACCTAGAATGGCCTACACAGGAGTTGCAGGGTGGAGCTGACGAGAGTCAACATGTTGATCGAACGGCAGCACTGTGGGAGAGATACGGGTGTTTGCGTAATGATTAATGCAAAAGGGTTAATGAGAAGACGAGAGGGGACGTCGATGCAGTGCGTCAAATGTGAATTCTGGCAACGCGTTCACTTTCCGAGACGGTTTCCGGTGGCGTGGGAGTGAAACTGAAGCAGGTTTTATGAAAATAATGAAAGTCCATCAGAGTCAAATTACAGCTTGACCAGCAGTCACTGAACTGGGTTCCTCCCAAGGGGACTCGAACGCTCGACCAACCGGCAGCTGTCAACGGTCATTCGAGCTGTTCCAACCGGCAGCTGTCACCGGTCATTCCAGCTGTTCCAACCGGCAGCTGTCACCGGTCATTCGAGCTGTTCCAACCGGCAGCTGTCACCGGTCATTCGAGCTATTCCAACCGGCAGCTGTCACCGGTCATTTGAACTGTTCCAACCGGCAGCTGTCACCGGTCATTCGAGCTATTCCAACCGGCTGCTGTCACCGGTCATTCGAGCTGTTCCAACCGGCAGCTGTCACCGGTCATTCGAGCTATTCCAACCGGCAGCTGTCACCGGTCATTCCATCCGATCCAAACGGCAGCTGTCACCGGTCATTCGAACTGTTCCAACCGGCAGCTGTCACCGGTCATTCGAACTGTTCCAACCGAGAGTTGTCACCGGTCATTCGAACTGTTCCAACCGGCAGCTGTCACCGGTCATTCGAACTGTTCCAACCGGCAGCTGTCACCGGTCATTCCATCCGATCCAACCGGCAGCTGTCACAGGTCATTCGAGCTGTTCCAACCGGCAGCTGTCACCGGTCATTCGAACTGTTCCAACCGGCAGCTGTCACAAGTCATTCGAACTGTTCCAACCGGCAGATGTCACAGGTCATTCGAGCTGTTCCAACCGGCAGCTGTCACCGGTCATTCGAACTGTTCCAACCGGCAGCTGTCACAGGTCATTCGAGCTGTTCCAACCGGCAGCTGTCACCGGTCATTCGAGCTGTTCCAACCGGCAGCTGTCACCGGTCATTCGAGCTGTTCCAACCGGCAGCTGTCACCGGTCATTCGAGCTGTTCCAACCGGCAGCTGTCACCTGTCATTCGAGCTGTTCCAACCGGCAGCTGTCACCGGTCATTCGAGCTGTTCCAACCGGCAGCTGTCACCGGTCATTCGAGCTTTTCCAACCGGCAGCTGTCACCGGTCATTCGAACTGTTCCAACCGGCAGCTGTCACCGGTCATTCGAGCTGTTCCAACCGGCAGCTGTCACCGGTCATTCGAACTGTTCCAACCGGCAGTTGTCACCGGTCATTCGAACTGTTCCAACCGGCAGCTGTCACCGGTCATTCGAACTGTTCCAACCGTAAGCTGTCACAAGTCATTCGAGCTGTTCCAACCGGCAGCTGTCACAAGTCATTCGAGCTGTTCCAACCGGCAGCTGTCACCGGTCATTCGAGCTGTTCCAACCGGCAGCTGTCACCGGTCATTCGAACTGTTCCAACCGGCAGTTGTCACCGGTCATTCGAACTGTTCCAACCGGCAGCTGTCACCGGTCATTCGAACTGTTCCAACCGGCAGCTGTCACAAGTCATTCGAGCTGTTCCAACCGGCAGCTGTCACCGGTCATTCGAGCTGTTCCAACCGGCAGCTGTCACCGGTCATTTGAACTGTTCCAACCGGCAGTTGTCACCGGTCATTCGAGCTGTTCCAACCGGCAGCTGTCACCGGTCATTCGAGCTGTTCCAACCGGCAGCTGTCACCGGTCATTCGAGCTGTTCCAACCGGCAACTTCACTGTCACCGGTCATTCGAACTGTTCCAACCGGTTGCTGTCACAGGTCATTCGAACTGTTCCAACCGGCAGCTGTCACCGGTCATTCGAACTGTTCCAACCGGCAGCTGTCACCGGTCATTTGAACTGTTCGAACCGGCAGCTGTCACAAGTCATTCGAGCTGTTCCAACCGGCAGCTGTCACCGGTCATTCGAGCTGTTCCAACCGGCAGCTGTCACCGGTCATTCGAACTGTTCCAACCGGCAGTTGTCACCGGTCATTTGAACTGTTCGGACCGGTTGCTGTCACTGGTCATTCGAACTGTTCCAACCGGCAGCTGTCACCGGTCATTCGAACTGCTCCAACCGGCAGCTGTCACCGGTCATTCGAACTGTTCCAACCGGCAGATGTCACCGGTCATTCGAACTGTTCCAACCGGCAGCTGTCACCGGTCATTCGAGCTGTTCCAACCGGCAGCTGTCACCGGTCATTCGAGCTGTTCCAACCGGCTGCTGTCACCGGTCATTCGAGCTGTTCCAACCGGCAGCTGTCACCGGTCATTCGAACTGCTCCAACCGGCAGCTGTCACCGGTCATTCGAGCTGTTCCAACCGGCAGCTGTCACCGGTCATTCGAACTGCTCCAACCGGCAGCTGTCACCGGTCATTCGAGCTGTTCCAACCGGCAGCTGTCACCGGTCATTCGAACTGTTCCAACCGGCAGCTGTCACCGGTCATTCGAACTGTTCCAACCGGCAGCTGTCACCGGTCATTCGAGCTGTTCCAACCGGCAGCTGTCACCGGTCATTCGAACTGTTCCAACCGGTTGCTGTCACCGGTCATTCGAGCTGTTCCAACCGGCAGCTGTCACAAGTCATTCGAACTGCTCCAACCGGCAGCTGTCACCGGTCATTCGAACTGTTCCAACCGGTTGCTGTCACCGGTCATTCGAACTGTTCCAACCGGCAGATGTCACCGGTCATTCGAGCTGTTCCAACCGGCATCAGTCACCGGTCATTCGAGCTGTTCCAACCGGCAGATGTCACCGGTCATTCGAGCTGTTCCAACCGGCAGCTGTCACCGGTCATTCGAACTGTTCCAACCGGCAGCTGTCACCGGTCATTCGAGCTGTTCCAACCGGCAGCTGTCACCAGTCATTCGAGCTGTTCCAACCGGCAGCTGTCACCGGTCATTCGAGCTGTTCCAACCGGCAGCTGTCACCGGTCATTCGAGCTGTTCCAACCGGCAGCTGTCACAGGTCATTCGAGCTGTTCCAACCGGCAGCTGTCACCGGTCATTCGAACTGTTCCAACCGGCAGCTGTCACCGGTCATTCGAGCTGTTCCAACCGGCAGCTGTCACAAGTCATTCCAGCTGTTCCAACCGGCAGCTGTCACAGGTCATTCGAGCTGTTCCAACCGGCAGATGTCACCGGTCATTCGAACTGTTCCAACCGGCAGCTGTCACCGGTCATTCGAGCTGTTCCAACCGGCAGCTGTCACAAGTCATTCCAGCTGTTCCAACCGGCAGCTGTCACAGGTCATTCGAGCTGTTCCAACCGGCAGATGTCACCGGTCATTCGAGCTGTTCCAACCGGCAGCTGTCACCGGTCATTCGAACTGTTCCAACCGGTTGCTATCACCGGTCATTCGAACTGTTCCAACCGGCAGCTGTCACAAGTCATTCGAGCTGTTCCAACCGGCAGCTGTCACCGGTTACTCCAATGCGAGAAGTTTCTTCCTCCACGCTCTGCATTCTCATGTCTACTTCCATCACTTGTCTCACCAAACGACTCCAACAAAACACCTCAGCTTCCTGTCATACTTCACCTGCTCGTCAAACGTGCTCATTAAATCTCAAAGTCATCTCAATATAAGACGAGCCTCCTCCGTGACGGCTGCCCATGAGTTCCCTCTATGATAAGAACTGCTGCAAATCCGTCGAGAAATTCCCAGTTCATTGCACCAGAGCTGCACCGTCCACGTATTATGAGGCAATTAAGAGTTCATTATGGCATGAATACTGCGGATCATGTCACAATGTTGAATAATGGGATGACGTCGCCAACAATAAATGACTGCAGTAGATTCAGAAATCATATTTAAAGTACGAATCCATCATTATGCGATGTCAGAGCCATGAGCATGCAGAATCCGACTGATTTCTGGAGATGAATGCGATGAATTTCTCAGAATCTGCGAGTATGCTTTCTCAGAACCGAAGGTGTGAGGGTACCCGACAGCTTGAGTGGCTAGATGCGAGTTGATTCGACATTTGAACTGCGTTCAAACAGTTAAGTATCTAAGAGCCTCCTCAGCAACCTTACTCATTGCTTACGACTTGTCAATGACGTGTTGGACAGTGGGGCATTGTTGAGTGGGAAACATAGAACACTCTCACTGGAAAGGACACAGACCATACATATTTTCCTCAGTTGTCAGCTGATGACACACTCTGATTCCCACTCGAAAGAGGACACAGACCATAGATATTTTCATCAGTTGCCAATTGAAGACACACTCTGATTCCCACTCGAAAGAGGACACAGACCATACATATTTTCCTCAGTTGTCAGCTGATGACACACTCTGATTCTCACTGGAAAGGACGCAGACCATAGATATTTTCCTCAGTTGTCAGCTGATGACACACTCTGATTCCCACTCGAAAGAGGACACAGACCATAGATATTTTCCTCAGTTGCCAATTGAAGACACACTCTGATTCCCACTCGAAAGGACGCAGACCATAGATATTTTCCTCAACTGTCACCTGATGACACACTCTGATTCTCACTGGAAAGGACGCAGACCATAGATATTTTCCTCAGTTGCCAATTGAAGACACGCTCTGATTCCCACTCGAAAGGACGCAGACCATAGATATTTTCCTCAGTTGCCAGTTGAAGACACACTCTGATTCTCACTGGAAAGGACGCAGACCATACATATTTTCCTCAGTTGCCAGTTGAAGACTCACTATGATTCTCACTGGAAAGGACGCAGACCATAGATATTTTCCTCAGTTGCAAGTTGAAGACACACTCTGATTTCCACTCGAAGGGACACAGACCATAGATATTTTCCTCAGTTGCCAGTTGAAGACACACTCTGATTCTCACTGGAAAGGACGCAGACCATAGATATTTTCCTCAGTTGCCAGTTGAAGACACGCTCTGTTGAATCAGTTATGCTGATGTCAGAGCCATGAGCATGCAGAATCCGACTGATTTCTGGAGATGAATGATCAGGATCTGCGAGTATGCTTTCTCAGAACCGAAGCAGTGAGGGTACCCGAGAGCTTGAGTGGCTAGATGCGAGTTGATTCGACATTTGAACTGCGTTCAAACAGTTAAGTATCTTAGAGCCTCCTCAGCAACCTTACTCATTGCTTACGACTTGTCAATGACGTGTTGGACAGTGGGGCATTGTTGAGTGGGAAACATAGAACACTCTCACTGGAAAGGACGCAGACCATACATATTTTCCTCAGTTGCCAGTTGAAGACACACTCTGATTCCCACTCGAAAGGACGCAGACCATACATATTTTCCTCAGTTGCCAGTTGAAGACACGCTCTGATTCTCACTGGAAAGGACACAGACCATAGATATTTTCCTCAGTTGGCAGTTGAAGACACGCTCTGATTCCCACTCGAAGTGACACAGACCATACATATTTTCCTCAGTTGTCAGCTGATGACACACTCTGATTCTCACTGGAAAGGACACAGACCATAGATATTTTCCTCAGTTGCAAGTTGAAGACACATTCTGATTCCCACTCGAAAGGACGCAGACCATACATATTTTCCTCAGTTGTCAGCTGATGACACACTCTGATTCTCACTGGAAAGGACACAGACCATAGATATTTTCCTCAACTGTCAGCTGATGACACACTCTGATTCTCACTGGAAAGGACGCAGACCATAGATATCTTCCTCAGCTGTCAGCTGATGACACACTCTGATTCTCACTGGAAAGGACGCAGACCATAGATATCTTCCTCAGCTGTCAGCTGATGACACGCTCTGATTCTCACTGGAAAGGACACAGACCATAGATATTTTCCTCAGTTGCAAGTTGAAGACACACTCTGATTCCCACTCGAAAGGACACAGACCATAGATATTTTCCTCAGTTGCAAGTTGAAGACACACTCTGATTCCCACTAGAAAGGACGCAGACCATAGATATTTTCCTCAGCTGTCAGCTGATGACACGCTCTGATTCCCACTAGAAAGGACGCAGACCATACATATTTTCCTCAGTTGTCAGCTGATGACACACTCTGATTCTCACTGGAAAGGACACAGACCATAGATATCTTCCTCAGCTGTCAGCTGATGACACACTCTGATTCCCACTAGAAAGGACGCAGACCATAGATATTTTCCTCAGTTGCTAGTTGAAGACACACTCTGATTCCCACTCAAAAGGACGCAGACCATAGATATTTTTTCTCAGTTGCCAGTTGAGGACGCACTCTGATTCTCACTGGAAAGGACGCAGACCATAGATATTTTCCTCAGTTGCCAGTTGAAGACACACTCTGATTCACACTCAAAAGGACGCAGACCATAGATATTTTCCTCAATTGCCAGTTGAGGACGCACTCTGATTCTCACTGGAAAGGACGCAGACCATAGATATTTTCCTCAGTTGCCAGTTGAAGACACACTCTGATTCCCACTCAAAAGGACGCAGACCATAGATATTTTCCTCAGTTGCCAGTTGAAGACACACTCTGATTCCCACTAGAAAGGACGCAGACCATAGATAATTTCCTCAGTTGCCAATTGAAGACACACTCTGATTCCCACTAGAAAGGACGCAGACCATAGATATTTTCCTCAGTTGCCAGTTGAAGACACGTTCTGATTCTCACTCAAAAGGACGCAGACCATAGATATTTTCCTCAGTTGCAAGTTGAAGACACACTCTGATTCCCACTCGTAAGGACGCAGACCATAGATATTTTCCTCAGTTGCAAGTTGAAGACACACTCTGATTCCCACTCGAAAGGACACAGACCATAGATATTTTCCTCAGTTGCAAGTTGAAGACACATTCTGATTCCCACTCGAAAGGACACAGACCATAGATATTTTCCTCAACTGTCAGCTGATGACACACTCTGATTCCCACTCGAAAGGACACAGACCATAGATATTTTCCTCAGTTGGCAGTTGAAGACACGCTCTGATTCCCACTCGAAGTGACACAGACCATACATATTTTCCTCAGTTGTCAGCTGATGACACACTCTGATTCTCACTGGAAAGGACACAGACCATAGATATTTTCCTCAGTTGCAAGTTGAAGACACATTCTGATTCCCACTCGAAAGGACGCAGACCATACATATTTTCCTCAGTTGTCAGCTGATGACACACTCTGATTCTCACTGGAAAGGACACAGACCATAGATATTTTCCTCAACTGTCAGCTGATGACACACTCTGATTCTCACTGGAAAGGACGCAGACCATAGATATCTTCCTCAGCTGTCAGCTGATGACACACTCTGATTCTCACTGGAAAGGACGCAGACCATAGATATCTTCCTCAGCTGTCAGCTGATGACACGCTCTGATTCTCACTGGAAAGGACACAGACCATAGATATTTTCCTCAGTTGCAAGTTGAAGACACACTCTGATTCCCACTCGAAAGGACACAGACCATAGATATTTTCCTCAGTTGCAAGTTGAAGACACGCTCTGATTCTCACTGGAAAGGACGCAGGCCATAGATATTTTCCTCAGTTGCAAGTTGAAGACACGCTCTGTTGAATCAGTTATGTTGATGTCAGAGCCATGAGCATGCAGAATCCGACTGATTTCTGGAGATGAATGATGATGATCTGCGAGTATGCTTTCTCAGAACCGAAGGTGTGAGGGTACCCGACAGCTTGAGTGGCTAGATGCGGGTTGATTCGACATTTGAACTGCGTTCAAACAGTTAAGTATCTTAGAGCCTCCTCAGAAACCTTACTCATTGCTTACGACTTGTCAATGACGTGTTGGACAGTGGGGCATTGTTGAGTGGGAAACAGCAGTGATGTAGCATAGTAATCAAGTCGTACATTAATGAGATTCTCTTTGGTTGGCCGGTGATGTGGCACAGTGTTCACTCTGCGTCCGAAAGACCTGGGCTCAAATCTGTGTAAGCCAGTTTCATACACAATGTATTTTTGATATCTAGAAATACCATTAAATCCCTTGTTCTAGTAATAAGTCTCTCACTGATTCTTTGAATCAAAAGTTTGTGATACAACTCGATTGTGATTTTATAGAGGATCACTTTATAAAAGGCTAGGAAATGTATAAAAGCAAAGGTTGCAATCCTTTGAGAAATGGTATGTAAACTAGATGACACCCTTTAATCTTTGGAAAATTGAATACGTTCCACAACCAAGAGCTAATGGCAGTCGAAGATGCAATGAAATATAATAGCAGTACTTTCAGTATTATAAGCCTGAAATTGCGTGTATCTACTATTAATGCTGAAGACTTAAAATAAACTAATAAACCACAATATATTTTGTCTATGTTCATCACACATTTTTAGATTTCTTTGCACTTTCTTTGGATACGAGTCATCTAGTCGGCATAGTATGAACAGTTGAAAGATAAAATAGTAATCTCATTATTGTGCGCATGTGTCATAGCATTATATCAACATAGATATCTACATATAAGCCCTTAGATGTACTTCACTGTGCCCTGAATAACCCATGTTGATGTGATACAATCCACAGACATCCTCACACATGATACTACAAGACCATGTTGAGATAACAAGCCATGGACATTTACAAAAGTTACGGAAGTCAGAAGTACACGAGCACAACGACAGAGTGTGACAGAATGCATATTTGCATTGTAGAATGCTAGACGGAAGATAAGATTGATATAGAGAGATTATGTCTGCGCTCAAGTACTTTATTGAAGAAACCACGAGAGTATGTTTGTAGTCTTACAAAGAAGCTAGGCGGCTAACATCAAAGACTTGGAAATTTGAGACATTACGCGAAAACAGAAGAATTGATAGAAACAAATTCATTAATTCACAATCGCTAACCGTTGTATTCGAGGAGAAAACAGGAACGAATTCTCACGTTTGGGGTTGTGGACAAAAAATACGCCAGTGAATGCATTTCCTCATGAAAGAAACTCTCATTTCTTCAGTGACCTTGGTTTAATAATCGATTATTGATGGAATACAAAACGAAGCTCTAATTTTTAGTAAATAGGAGACGTTGTGACATGGAGTTAATCTCCAGTCATGATGAGATCTAAAAACTTGTGAATGACTGCTTGGGGTTCTAGGTTGTGCGTTTGAGGCCGATTTTGGTCAAACTCACTCGAAGGGACACAGACCATAGATATCTTCCTCAGTTGGCAGGTGATGACACACTCTGATTCTCACTGGAAGGGACACAGACCATAGATATTTTCCTCAGCTGTCAGCTGAAGACACGTTCTGATTCTCACTGGAAAGGACACAGACCATAGATATCTTCCTCAACTGTCAGCTGAAGACACACTCTGATTCTCACTCGAAGAGACGCAGACCATAGATATTTTCCTTAGCTGTCAGCTGAAGACACACTCTGATTCTCACTCGAAGGGACGCAGACCATAGATATTTTCCTTAGCTGTCAGCTGAAGACACACTCTGACACTTTCACTCGAAGGGACGCAGACCAGATATTTTCCTTAGCTGTCAGCTGAAGACACACTCTGATTCTCACTCGAAGGGACGCAGACCATACATATTTTCCTTAGCTGTCAGCTGAAGACACACTCTGACACTTTTACTCGAAGGGACACAGACCATAGATATTTTCCTCAACTGTCAGCTGAAGACGCACTCTGACACTTTCACTCGAAGGGACGCAGACCAGATATTTTCATCAACTGTCAGCTGATGATACGCACTGATTCTCACTGGAGAGGACACAAACCATCATAGAAATAAACTGTTTATCTGAAGTCGACTAGAATGGAAATTGACTCAAGGTCGCGGCACATCCGGGGGAACTAAGTTGGGGCATGAAGAACCAATAAAAGGCTTCGATTTACTCATGTGACTGATTCTAACCCAATGATACAGACGTTGGCAGGTGCATCTAAGTGAAAATGCGTGCGATTTATGTGCCGTTATTGTGCATTGCATGAAGCTTAATTCCCATTCTAGAGGTTTTATTGTTGTCAATTTCTATGCAAACCATAGATATTTTCCTCAACTGTCAGCTGAAGACACACTCTGATTCTCACTCGAAGAGACGCAGACCATAGATATTTTCCTTAGCTGTCAGCTGAAGACACACTCTGACACTTTCACTCGAAGGTACACAGACCATAGATATTTTCCTCAACTGTCAGCTGATGACACTCTCTGATTCTCACTCGAAAGGACACAGACCATAGATATTTTCCTTAGCTGTCAGCTGAAGACACACTCTGACACTTTTACTCGAAGGGACACAGACCATAGATATTTTCCTCAACTGTCAGCTGAAGACGCACTCTGATTCTCACTGGAGAGGACACAGACCATAGATATTTTCCTCAGTTTTCAGCTGAAGATGCGCTCTGATTCTCAATCTGAAACCAAATACCCTATTATTTTTATCATTATTAAATATGCTCCTTCACAATTCTGTCCATTTTCATACACGTTTTGAAATTCATAAATATGTTTGACTCTCTCTTTGAGGCGGCAGGTTACCGTTGATTCATTTATCCGTCATGAATTGCATCGTCTGACAATAAATCTTCACATTTGAACTGTCAACTCTGTGAAGAACCAAAATAACAAACTTGATCAGAAAGGAAATTGAATTAGTAAATCATAGCTATCTCTCGAATGCAGCAGAGCGCATGTGAATGAATCAATGTCTATTCTTCACATATACATTTCACAATTAATGTATTTTCGCTTCATTTTCCTTCCATTTCTTTCAATATTGCAAATTCTGCCTGCTACAATCCTTGATGACTATAAATCATGTGTGATGATTTATCGACATCCGTTTGGCCTGGTGAACACATTCCTTCGCTATTCACTCTGTCATCCATCTTCAAATCTCTAATGGTAGTAGTGCCAGAAACACTATGTCAAACTTCTTTGTACGCCCTGACACTCTCTTCCGGAGTTTTTCAAAACCAGTTGAGACGGAGGCTGCCGCAACGAGTCCTCACCTGCGGGAGTTCTGCACGATATCTATGGAATGAGATTTGATTGTTGTAAAGCTTTCCAGAGAGTGTCGGCCGGTTTTTCTTATTGGAACGTCTTATGAATGCAGAATTCGAGTGTCAGTTCATGCAATTTAAAGCGTGACGATCTTACAACAAGATCAACAGAGAATTGTGATGTACGGAAGCGGGTATCTATGCGCGTATCGAGGATGCAGGCTCATGAGGTTCCTACAACGATCTGAGATAATTGATGCAAGCCCGCTTTCTATGTGGCAGTGTTCATTATTCTATGAGAGCATCATCTTCATTACAAACACAACCTAGATATTTGATCATCGTAGATGACCATGGAAATCTGACTTCTCACTTTTGTTTGCATAGAAATAGATTGTTTATCTGAAGCTAACTAGTATGGAAATTGACTAAGGTCGCGCCACAGCCGGGGGAACTAAGTGGGGCATGAAGAACCAATGAAAAGCTTATAATTACATATGTGACTGATTCTAATCCAATCATGCAACCGTTGACAAGTGTATCTAAGTGAAACCAGGAGGAACGCTTGCGCGTCCTCAAAAATCCGTATTGATGTTGCATTGCTCGAATATTGTTTACAAAGAAGCAAATTACTGAAGGACGCAACACTCGCAGATTCTTTCCGTAAGGCCATTTATTTGAAGTGATATATTTTATCAAAATGATTTTACATACAAACAGAAATGACAATAACCATGAACATTTGCAAACTATTATAAATAGTACGGTAGAGTGGGGTAAGATTCCCCCTTAAGCGAGATTCGACTGTTCAGGCGCTTCTTTCTGCCAGATATTGCCATTATTAATTATTTCAGTGTATGCACTAGTTACATGGACAGGGACTACAGCTATAAATTCGGAGAAGATCCTATTTTTTTTACTTTCAAAGAGTACCAAAAAGGGCGTCTTCCTGGGCGCAACCCACTCCCAACTTTTAAAATTATGAAATATCTTAAGGAAAGCTTGTCTATTAGGTCAATGTGATATGATCTAGTAAAACCAAAACAAATTGTCCAGCAAAACTTCCGGCTATTTATTCTATAACATACAGGGCCTATAGAACAAGACAAGCCCGAAACACTGGACTTATCAGTAAAAAACATAATTCACAAATATAACTTGGCAGATTGCCGGCAGTACTTTCCTCATGCGCCCACTGACTACATTGTATACACCAACTGTATCCACTTTTCAAATACATTTCGTTGCATGCAATGCATTCTGAATAGTCTCTTGGGACTGACTTCTTCAATGTACGAAGACCTAGTGGCAAACGATATAGAGCTACTTTCTCTTTGGCTTGTAGGTGCTCCTTATTTGGAGATGACGTGAGGTTTTGTGCCCTTTCAGCTCTCCGCTTTCTTGGACTCTGTGGTTCTAGTTTTCATAGCTGACGTCTACGCGCATGATACTTCGGATTGCATACCCAACTCGCGCGATCATAAAGCAACTGCACTGATTAACTAGTTAACAGCGAAGAAGAAAGTCGTGAGTTTGACTTGAAATCAATGCCAGTAAATTCAAAAGATATGAATTAGTGCCGTTGACAGCGAAGGCGTTAAACCGCATTATGGGGGCAAAATGCACCGGAAGGGCGTCTTGCTCGGCCATGTAGGGGGAGTCTTACCCCAAACTGCATCTTTTTTTCTTCAATCTGTTTTCGAATGAAAACGTTAAAATGAATCAAGCAGCTGTTTAAATCATATCTAGTGATGCGTTAACTTAAATTTCCTGCATTAAAGATATCAAAATGATGTCTGATTGCTTCATAATACTTCATTTAACTTCAAAATAAATTACATCAAAAGCATAGCAAATGAGAAAAGCAACATTTTCTAAACTAACGATGAAAATTCAATGATTTTTGGGTTCCAACCCATTTTTCTATGTGTATTAACCCGGAGAGGAGTCAAATGTTGTGCATTAGTTTAGACTTCTGAGAAAGCAATGGGGGGGCGTCTTACCCCACTCTACTAACTATTGTAAACACTAGAAGCCGCCATCGTTTCAGTATACCCTTGTCTGGAGGCGATATACTGCAAATCAGTTTATCAAAATGATTTTATAATAGAATTTTTATTTCAAGAAAAAAACATTTTATAAAAGGATGACCACTATAAGTAATAAAAGTTCATATTTTATAATTATGAAGAGAAATGATGAAAGATAGACAAAACAGCTGTTTCATCATTTAAATATATTCCGCGAGACCTTTCGACGACTCTCGTCAAGCGGTACGTCGTATTTACAGACAAATCATGGTAAAACGTTTATATACAAATTGAAATAAAAGAAAGTAAGTGAGCTAAAGTCAAAAGTCAAGTCAGAACCACTTAGAAGCTTACTTAGAAGTAAGCGAGCTTGGTCAAGCGGTAACACCGTGTGATGACACTCGTACAAAGATGTCGTATTTCAAGAAGGTCGCGAAAGCTCGTCACACAGCGTTACTTCCATTCCTAGAGGCGACAATTATCAACGTCACAAGACCTCAATTGTGTGTGCAAAACAAACAGTGATGACGCTCGCGCTACCGTGGTTCTGACTTGACTTTTGACTTTAGCCCACTTACTTTCTTTCATTTCAATTTGTATATAAACGTTTTACCATGATTTATCTGTAAATACGACGTACCGCTTGACGAGAGTCGTCGAAAGGTCTCGCAGAATATATTTAAATGATGAAACAGCTGTTTTCTCTTTCATCTCAAATGCTACTTCGGTCTCACGTTGCTTTAGAAATGATAAAAACTGTTGTTTATTACAAAGTGACCACAGATTGTCCGATAATGCAACCACTCCGTGACCTCATGTACAAAACTGAACATTCACTTTGAAAAGGAATTTCGAAGGTCAAAGAGAACACAAGAAGAACTGAATTCGTCAATATGCATTCTATGAATTCTGATAAAAAGTTTTCTACCAGTTAAAGCCGTAATAAATCAGCTTAGATGCATTGAAATCTCGACGTATACATGTGAACATACCGATGACAGTTTCTCAAGGGAGTTCTTCATTGTCATCATCAGACAACTTCATTTTAATGTGCAAAAAGTCATTCACCCGAAATAGTTGAGAGCTTTTCAACGATTTGAAAATGATTTCCGCTTGACGCCGAACACTTCTCGTCTTGAGATGCTTGGCGCTGAGGAGTAAAAACTACAAAGATAGATCCTCTTGCCTTCATACGGAATGTTATTTAGTTGAGAGGTGAGATGTCTTAAAATCGAGTGATGAAAATGCTCGCGAGCATTCAAGCATTTCAGGTCATTAATGTTATTTCAAAGACTATTGAAATTTAAGGCGATCGAAGAAGCTGTAGGCATGAAAGATGAGTCCAGGAACGTTGGCAAGACGGAGAACGATCAATTCATCGCAATCAATGTGTACACAGTAGCAGCGGACGGGGCCAAGTGGAGGGCAAACGGCGAGCAAGCGGATGGCAATCTATCTGTCCATGTGCAGAGGACGGCGGGCAAGCGGATGGCAATCTATCTGTCCATGTGCAGAGGACGGCGGGCAAGCGGATGGCAATCTATCTGTCCATAAGCAGGGG
Source organism: Prostheceraeus crozeri (assembly GCA_907163375.1). Classification (NCBI taxonomy): domain Eukaryota; kingdom Metazoa; phylum Platyhelminthes; order Polycladida; family Euryleptidae; genus Prostheceraeus; species Prostheceraeus crozeri. The sequence continues at coordinate 217,090 of CAJQUW010003277.1, forward strand.
ACGCCGGGCAAGCGGATGGCAAACGGCGAGCAAGCGGATGGCAATATATCTGTCCATGAGCAGGGGACGGCGGCCAACCGAAGGGCAATCTATCTGTAGATGAGCAGGGGACGGCGGGCAAGCGGATGGCAATCTATCTGTCCATAAGCAGGGGACGCCGGGCAAGCGGATGGCAAACGGCGAGCAAGCGGATGGCAATCTATCTGTCCATAAGCAGGGGACGGCGGGCAAGCGGATGGCAATCTATCTGTCCATAAGCAGGGGACGGCGGGCAAGCGGATGGCAATCTATCTGTCCATGAGCAGGGGACGGCGGGCAAGCCGAAGGGCAATCTATCTGTCCATGAGCAGGGGACGGCGGCCAACCAAAGGGCAATCTATCTGTCCATAAGCAGGGGACGGCGGCCAACCGAAGGGCAATCTATCTGTCCGTGATCAGGGGATGGCGGCCAACCGAAGAGCAATCTATCTGTCCATGAGCAGGGGACGGCGGCCAACCGAAGGGCAATCTATCTGTCCATGAGCAGAGGACGGCGGGCAAGCGGATGGCAATCGATCTGTCCATGAGCAGGGGACGGCGGCCAACCGAAGGGCAATCGATCTGTCCATGAGCAGGGGACGGCGGGCAAGCGAATGGCAATCTATCTGTCCATAAGCAGAGGACGGCGGCCAACCAAAGGGCAATCTATCTGTCCATGAGCAGAGGACGGCGGCCAACCGAAGGGCAATCGATCTGTCCATGAGCAGGGGACGGCGGGCAAGCGGATGGCAATCTATCTGTCCATAAGCAGAGGACGGCGGCCAACCAAAGGGCAATCTATCTGTCCATGAGCAGAGGACGGCGGCCAACCGAAGGGCAATCTATCTGTCCATAAGCAGGGGACGGCGGGCAAGCGGATGGCAATCTATCTGTCCATAAGCAGAGGACGGCGGGCAAGCGGATGGCAATCGATCTGTCCATGAGCAGGGGACGGCGGCCAACCGAAGGGCAATCTATCTGTCCATGAGCAGGGGACGGCGGGCAAGCGGATGGCAATCTATCTGTCCATGATCAGGGGATGGCGGCCAACCGAAGAGCAATCTATCTGTCCATGATCAGGGGACGGCGGCCAACCGAAGAGCAATCTATCTGTCCATGAGCAGGGGACGGCGGCCAACCGAAGAGCAATCTATCTGTCCATGAGCAGGGGACGGCGGCCAACCGAAGAGCAATCTATCTGTCCATGAGCAGGGGACGGCGGGCAAGCGGATGGCAATCTATCTGTCCATGATCAGGGGATGGTGGCCAGCCGAAGGGCAATCTATCTGTCCATGAGCTGGGGACGGCGGCCAACCGAAGGGCAATCTATCTGTCCATAAGCAGAGGACGGCGGGCAAGCGGATGGCAATCGATGCATGCATAGGAGCAGCGGGTAGCGAGCAAATGGCGGCAATCAATGTGTGCAATAAGATTCATCGTAGGTATGCGTTAATAGGCAAAGATAACATTTATTATTCACTTTATTGAACTTCCTTCAATTGAAGTTCATTAAATTCAAACTAAAATGAGTAGAATACAGTTGGAATTCATTCAGGGTAGTAGTGAACACGGCAACTGACAGCAGACGGAAGCATACTGCAGCTCAGCATGTAGAGCAGCACGTCTAGGTAACCGGCATGGTCGTGGGTTCGAATGTCTTGTCAAAACCTTTGAAATGGCAGTTCAATCTGACATTCATTCATCTTGTCAACATATTTCTCCAGTGAATTTAATGAAATTTTCCTGTCAGAACACGATGAACTTGTAGCTGACTTTCGTAGAGAACTCCGCGATGATTTTCAATATTTCAAATATTTCGTTGTCATTTCATTTCGTCAGAGGAGGTCACATTACTGACCCTTTTGCCAGCTGATCCTACAGGTTGCAATCCTCAACGGCCTAATCCTACCCAATGTCGCTCAGGTTGCAGGACTACACGAGAATGTCTTCCTTTCTATCCCCCGGGGACTGCTCTGCCCGGAATATGTCGAGAGCAGCACGTCTCTTCGACGCTACATGTTTCCACATGTTGTATCTCACTCTGTCGCACGGGAAGTAATGACAAGAGCTACAGGCGATTTCGACGGAGCCATCGCTACAAGCTCCACCCTCTTTGCCTATGAATATTTTCTCGCACAGGCATCGGTTGCAACCTCACGGAGAAAAATGAGTATATTCTGAAGGAAATTCGATCTCTTCTCCCTATCAAATTCATCTCTCAGTCCATCTTTTCTACATTCTTGTTATTATCTGTCTCTTCACATCCTTATTTATTTCGGCAATAAATGATAGGATGAACGCAATATCATGATATTAGATTTCATACATGATGCACGCACTGCTCACCTCCGAACTGCAAGGATGCGATGAAAGAACCACATAGATATTGCAGACTGCACGACCGGCTGAACATCATAGATATAGCAGACTGCACGACTGACTGAGCACCATAGATATTGCAGACTGCACGACTGGCTGAACACCATAGATATTGCAGACTGCACGACTGACTCAACTCCATAGATATTGCAGACTGCACGACTGACTCAACTCCATAGATATTGCAGACTGCACGACTGACTGAGCACCATAGATATAGCAGACTGCAAGACTGACTGAACACCATAGATATTGCAGACTGCACGACTGACTCAACTCCATAGATATTGCAGACTGCACGACTGGCTGAACACCATAGATATTGCAGACTGCAAGAGTGACTGAGCACCATAGATATTGCAGACTGCAAGACTGGCTGAACACCATAGATATTGCAGACTGCACGACTGACTCAACTCCATAGATATTGCAGACTGCACGACTGGCTGAACACCATAGATATTGCAGACTGCTCGACTGACTCAACTCCATAGATATTGCAGACTGCACGACTGACTCAACTCCATAGATATTGCAGACTGCACGACTGGCTGAACACCATAGATATTGCAGACTGCTCGACTGACTCAACTCCATAGATATTGCAGACTGCACGACTGACTCAACTCCATAGATATTGCAGACTGCACGACTGACTGAACACCATAGATATAGCAGACTGCAAGACTGGCTGAACACCATAGATATTGCAGACTGCACGACTGACTCAACTCCATAGATATTGCAGACTGCAAGACTGACTGAGCACCATAGATATTGCAGACTGCAAGACTGGCTGAACACCATAGATATTGCAGACTGCACGACTGACTGAGCACCATAGATATTGCAGACTGCACGACTGACTCAACTCCATAGATATTGCAGACTGCACGACTGACTGAACACCATAGATATTGCAGACTGCACGACTGACTGAGCACCATAGATATTGCAGACTGCACGACTGACTCAACTCCATAGATATTGCAGACTGCACGACTGGCTCAACTCCATAGATATTGCAGACTGCACGACTGACTGAACACCATAGATATTGCAGACTGCACGACTGGCTGAACACCATAGATATTGCAGACTGCACGACTGGCTGAACACCATAGATATTGCAGACTGCAAGACTGACTGAGCACCATAGATATTGCAGACTGCACGACTGGCTCAACTCCATAGATATTGCAGACTGCACGACTGGCTGAACACCATAGATATTGCAGACTGCACGACTGACTCAACTCCATAGATATTGCAGACTGCACGACTGACTGAACACCATAGATATTGCAGACTGCACGACTGACTGAACACCATAGATATTGCAGACTGCAAGACTGACTGAACACCATAGATATTGCAGACTGCTCGACTGACTGAGCACCATAGATATTGCAGACTGCACGACTGACTCAACTCCATAGATATTGCAGACTGCAAGACTGACTGAGCACCATAGATATAGCAGACCGCAAGACTGACTGAACTCCATAGATATTACAGACTGCACGACTGACTGAGCACCATAGATATTGCAGACTGCACGACTGACTCAACTCCATAGATATTGCAGACTGCAAGACTGACTGAGCACCATAGATATTGCAGACTGCAAGACTGACTGAGCACCATAGATATTGCAGACTGCACGACTGACTGAACACCATAGATATTGCAGACTGCACGACTGACTCAACTCCATAGATATAGCAGACTGCACGACTGGCTGAACACCATAGATATTGCAGACTGCACGACTGACTCAACTCCATAGATATTGCAGACTGCAAGACTGACTGAACACCATAGATATTGCAGACTGCACGACTGGCTGAACACCATAGATATTGCAGACTGCACGACTGACTCAACTCCATAGATATTGCAGACTGCACGACTGACTGAACACCATAGATATTGCAGACTGCACGACTGGCTGAACACCATAGATATAGCAGACTGCAAGACTGACTGAACACCATAGATATTGCAGACTGCACGACTGACTCAACTCCATAGATATTGCAGACTGCAAGACTGACTGAACTCCATAGATATTGCAGACTGCACGACTGGCTCAACTCCATAGATATTGCAGACTGCACGACTGACTCAACTCCATAGATATTGCAGACTGCACGACTGGCTGAACACCATAGATATTGCAGACTGCACGACTGACTCAACTCCATAGATATTGCAGACTGCACGACTGGCTGAACACCATAGATATAGCAGACTGCAAGACTGACTGAACACCATAGATATTGCAGACTGCACGACTGACTCAACTCCATAGATATTGCAAACTGCACGACTGACTGAACACCATAGATATAGCAGACTGCACGACTGGCTGAACACCATAGATATAGCAGACTGCAAGACTGACTGAACATCATAGATATTGCAGACTGCACGACTGGCTCAACTCCATAGATATTGCAGACTGCACGACTGACTCAACTCCATAGATATTGCAGACTGCACGACTGGCTGAGCACCATAGATATTGCAGACTGCAATACTGACTGAGCACCATAGATATTGCAGACTGCAATACTGACTGAACACCATAGATATTGCAGACTGCACGACTGACTGAACACCATAGATATTGCAGACTGCACGACTGACTCAACTCCATAGATATTGCAGACTGCACGACTGGCTCAACTCCATAGATATTGCAGACTGCACGACTGACTGAACACCATAGATATTGCAGACTGCACGACTGACTCAACTCCATAGATATTGCAGACTGCTAGACTGACTGAACTCCATAGATATTACAGACTGCACGACTGGCTGTACTTGCTATGGACCGTGGTTGTCAGAAATTCTGCTGTCGATTGGCTGAGAGAACCCTACATTCCGCTGTAATTCTGATGAATGCTGATTAAATCCGTTAGAAATATTAGAACTGTCGGGTGGGGGGAGACATTGTCTCATTTTCATCTTCTTTCGTGTAGTGTATGAATGGTTCCGAAATGAAAATAGAGGTTGATTTTGCGTGACAAAGTCAAGTCGGGGATGCTAACATCTTAAGAAGACCTAGAACAGATTAGGTTTTGTGTTGGGCAGAAAATAAGAAGAAAAAAGATGGAAATTCCAAGCATTCATCTGTGCAAGCCTTTCGTAAGAGGTACATGATTGAGGAGGAATGTTGGAGGATTCTATGTTCCACATTTCCGTGACTATGTCATTGTTTCATAACAGAATGAAAGCTGCTTTGATTGGATTTTGCAGTCTTCATATTCACAATGTTTTATTACATTAATGACAATCCTGAATGGTTTTCCCAAGATTTTCATTGTCCGATTTCAGTTTTTATCAATTCAATGTTCATAATATCGTTCTGCAACTGAAAGAAATGTCACATAATTGCTCAGATTATCAATGGCAGATGAAATGAACAATCTGTGCATGCAGTAAGCCTACTTGTTAATAAGCTATCTATCGTAAAGTCAGAAAGATAAAATTTATTGAGCATGACCTACACGCGTATATCAAGAGTCCACGATAGGCCCGGAATGAGAGCCTGAGCCCATGGGCCGGTGGAGGCAGACAAGATCGACTAATATCACACGCGCTTTCTTGTTTTCATCTTCGAAGATTTTCGTTCGTCTCACGATTAATTCAAACTTTTATTTCCACTCAAATATCACTAAAATCGCACATTTTACTGCTTAGCTTCTACAGGTGAAGAAACAAACCAATTCGGTGACTTTTACTGATTCACTGATTCCGAAAATGTCAGATGCAGAACTAAAAAGTACAAAAATAATTCGAACTTCAAATTTCAGACATGCTTGCTGTGTAAGCAGATAAGAGCATCGATATGAAGAATCCTTTGCAAGAATTGATGCCAAAATCAGCCAAAACATTCAAATTTTAAAATGGCTCTTACGTCTTGTGTCTTACGCTCTTACGTGCCAAATTACGTAGAAAGCAAGCTACTAAAGATCTGGTGACCATGCCTTGCTTGGTCTAAAAGATATTTAAAAAAATCCCCAGGGGGCGAAAAATGCCCTTCCTCCAGTGGTGGAGGGTGAAGGGATATTCATAAAGCGGCATTGCGTTTTGTACATCACTTTCCTCCATTCAAACTTAGAATTTGGATCTTGTATCAGCGCTCTCTGTATAGATCCATCTCTATGGTGAGCATATCAAGTAAAAAGTCAATGCAATCAGCATTTTGATCATCGGCTGTTATCATAGAAGTGGATAATAGTACACTAGAATGGAAGTTTGATATCTTGCCTATGTACAATGATGGCACATGGAAAAATCTATGGTTTGTAGATCAGATTCGATCTAAAACATTGTATCATAGTCAAACTATTTGCCAAGTTGGTTGTGGAAGTTGTTGACTGCAAATTACAGGATTTTCATGAAGAGAATTGCAAGTGAGATGGCGGCATTATTTCATGTGAAATAGCCTACTATTCCATGGATTAATATAGTGTTTCTATTTGTACCAGTCATTGACAACTATTTTTCAATTTTTCAACACTGGAATACGAATTGAAATTTGGTTCACAGAGTCATAATTGAAAGTAGTCGGTGTACTGGTTGCAAGAACATTTCAAGAATTCAAAGATAAAAATTCAAATTATTGGATAATTTCTCCTTCTAGCGGTTAAGAAACCTAGCGCTTTTCTGGAATAAACACATTGAAACTTTCCTTAGCTATATACCGTCATTTATCAGATAAATTAGATATCGCTGGAACTTTCTAATTAATCATTGAATGACTCATGTGATGCAGTGTGATGATATTTTGGCAGCTAATATTCGAAAGCATGCAAAGGTCTTGAAAATTGTTCGAATATAATGAACAGGGGAATCCTTCAAAGCAAAATGAGTATTCTAAGATTTCTTGGCCTGTGATTTCAAGCTGGAGCAATGCATGCTCTGTAAATCGACATTACAAGTTGCGTATGTGTCTGATTATACTCTTGATTGATTATAGGAGCGATATTTCAAAACGATGAACGTACAGAACGTTTTAAAGGATTTCCTACTTTGTCATCCTGTCGCCGCAGTATTTCATAAATTCATTATTGCTTTTGTGTACATGGTCTTTGGACAAGGGCCAACAATCCAGATCACAAATTGGCTTCATAATTATAAATACCAACCCGAAAACAAGAAAACCAGTTCGCAAAATTTGCATTTTGCCCCAACTAAGTTCCCCGAAGTGTGCCATAATTTTCATGCAATTTCCATTCTAGGACTTTCTATGGCTGTTATCTACCATGATGGCATTATCATACAGTGTAGTTGTGAGGCATGAAAGATAGCTGACAGTTCGAGAAGCGTCTCAGATTGTTTGCAAGACATCAAATCTACCATAGAGCTTCAAACTTCAATATCTGTGGCCTCATCTCACAGTCATCGTCCGCAAATGTCTCACACAAGTCGTGTCGAATATTTCAAATTCATTGAAGAATCTGTACTGATCTCAAACTGATTTCTTTCTCCCTACATTTCCGCTCCTTTATCTTACTACTTGAAGTATCGATTTTTCTCGGTCACGGTAACCTCGTGTATCAATGAATTGACGCTTGGAATTGGAAGATCACAGCAACAGATGGAGAGAAAGATCTCTGTGACCTTATTCAGACGACGATTGTGTCTCCTCATGTATTTTGTCTGCAGTGTTGGGCCACTGCGCTGTGACCCCGCAGAAGGGAGAGAGAGGAAAGTTTCAGACAAATTCACTTTCTGTCTCCTTCCTTTTCATTAATCAGAGCGCACGAGGCGCTGCCCACCGCATAGCTGCTTTCCTACTCATGTATGTCTCTTTCCAGTCAACGCGCTCTTCCTTCCCAGCTGATTTCTGCGATATGAAGCAACTGCAACACCAGCGCAACATTCAGCAACATTAACGAAACATCCTGCAACACCAGCGCAACATCCGTGCAATATTCAGCAACATCAACGAAACATCCTGCAACACCAGCGCAACATCCGTGCAACAATCAGCAACATCAACGAAACATCCTGCAACACCAGCGCAACATCCGTGCAGCATTCAGCAACATCAACGAAACATCCTGCTGCACCAGCGCAACATCCGTGCCACATTCAGCAACACCAACGCAACATCCTGCTGCACCAGCGCAACATCCGTGCAATATTCAGCAACATCAACGAAACATCCTGCAACACCTGCGCAACACCAGCGCAACATCCGTGCAACATTCAGCAACATCAACGAAACATCCTGCAACACCAGCGCAACATCCGTGCAATATTCAGCAACATCAACGAAACATCCTGCAACACCAGCGCAACATCCGTGCAACAATCAGCAACATCAACGAAACATCCTGCAACACCTGCGCAACATTCAGCAACATCGACGAAACATCCTGCTGCACCAGCGCAACATCCGTGCAATATTCATCAACATCAACGAAACATCCTGCAACACCTGCGCAACACCAGCGCAACATCCGTGCAACATTCAGCAACATCAACGAAACATCCTGCAACACCAGCGCAACATCCGTGCAACAATCAGCAACATCAACGAAACATCCTGCAAAACCTGCGCAACATTCAGCAACATCAACGAAACATCCTGCAACACCTGCGCAACATTCAGCAACATCAACGAAACATCCTGCTGCACCAGCGCAATATTCAGCAACATCAACGAAACATCCTGCTGCACCACCGCAACATCCTGCAACATTCAGCAACATCAACGAAACATCCTGCTGCACCACCGCAACATCCGTGCCACATTCAGCAACACCAACGCAACATCCTGCTGCACCAGCGCAACATTCAGCAACATCAACGAAACATCCTGCAAAACCTGCGCAACATTCAGCAACATCAACGAAACATTGCAACACCTGCGCAAACATTCAGCACAAACATCCTGCAACACCAGCGCAACATCCGTGCAACAACAACATTCAGCAACATCAACGAAACATCCTGCTGCACCACCGCAACATCCGTGCCACATTCAGCAACACCAACGCAACATCCTGCTGCACCAGCGCAACATTCAGCAACATCAACGAAACATCCTGCAAAACCTGCGCAACATTCAGCAACATCAACGAAACATCCTGCTGCACCAGCGCAACATCCGTGCCACATTCAGCAACATCAACGAAACATCCTGCTGCACCAGCGCAACATCCGTGCCACATTCAGCAACATCAACGAAACATCCTGCAACACCTGCGCAACATTCAGCAACATCAACGAAACATCCTGCAACACCAGCACAACATCCGCGCAACATTCAGCAACATCAACGAAACATCCTGCAACACCAGCGCAACATCCGTGCAACAATCAGCAACATCAACGAAACATCCTGCTGCACCACCGCAACATCCTGCAACATTCAGCAACATCAACGAAACATCCTGCTGCACCACCGCAACATCCGCGCAACATTCAGCAACATCAACGAAACATCCTGCTGCACCACCGCAACATTCAGCAACACCAACGCAACATCCTGCTGCACCAGCGCAACATCCTGCAACATTCAGCAACATCAACGAAACATCCTGCTGCACCAGCGCAACATCCTGCAACATTCAGCAACATCAACGAAACATCCGCGCAACATTCAGCAACATCAACGAAACATCCTGCTGCACCAGCGCAACATCCTGCAACATTCAGCAACATCAACGAAACATCCTGCTGCACCAGCGCAACATCCGTGCCACATTCAGCAACACCAACGCAACATCCGCGCAACATCAACGAAACATCCTGCAACACCTGCGCAACACCAGCGCAACATCCGTGCAACATTCAGCAACATCAACGAAACATCCTGCAACACCAGCGCAACATCCGCGCAATATTCAGCAACATCAACGAAACATCCTGCAACACCAGCGCAACATCCGTGCAACAATCAGCAACATCAACGAAACATCCTGCTGCACCAGCGCAACATTCAGCAACATCAACGAAACATCCTGCAACACCAGCGCAACATCCGTGCAACATTCAGCAACATCAACGAAACATCCTGCTGCACCAGCGCAACATTCAGCAACATCAACGAAACATCCTGCAACACCAGCACAACATCCGCGTAATATTCAGCAACATCAACGAAACATCCTGCAACACCAGCGCAACATCCGCGCAATATTAAGCAAGATCAACGAAACATCCTGCAACACCAGCACAACATCCGCGTAATATTCAGCAACATCAACGAAACATCCTGCAACACCAGCGCAACATCCGCGCAATATTAAGCAAGATCAACGAAACATCCTGCTGCACCAGCGCAATATTCAGGAAACATCAACGAAACATCCTGCAACACCTGCGCAACACCTGCGCAACATTCAGCAACATCAACGAAACATCCTGCTGCACCAGCGCAACATCCTGCAAGATTCAGCAACATCAACGAAACATCCTGCTGCACCAGCGCAACACCAGCGCAATATTCAGGAAACATCAACGAAACATCCTGCAACACCAGCGCAACATCCGCGTAATATTAAGCAACATCAACGAAACATCCTGCTGCACCAGCGCAACATCCGTGCAATATTCAGCAACATCAACGAAACATCCGTGCAACATTCAGCAACGTCAAAACGAAGCGTTCTGCAACAACAGCGCAACATTCAGGAACGTCAACGAAACATCCTGCAACATCAATCAACGTCAACGAGACATTCTGCAACATTCAGCAACGTCAAAACGAAGCGTTCTGCAACAACAGTGCAACATTATGCAACGCTAGAGCAACATTCAGCAACATCAATGAAACATCTGTGCAACATTCAGCAACATCAACGAAACTTCCTGCAACACAAGCTCAAGGTCACGGCACATCCGAGGGAACTAAGTTGGGACATGAATAACCAATTAAAAGCTTCGATTTACTCATGTGACTGATTCTAACCCAATCATACAGACGTTGGCAGGTGCATCTAAGTGAAAATGCGTGCGATTTATGTGCCGTTATTGTGCATTGCATGAAGCTTAATTTCCATTCTAGAGGTTTTATTGTTGACAATTTCTATGGATTCAGCCGCTGACAAGTGTATCCAAGTGAAGATGCGTGCGGTTTTTGTGTATTGTATCCACTCTTGTGTATTGCATGAAACTTTACTTTCATTCTAGAGGTTTTATTGCTACCAATTTCTATGGTTTGCTGCCATCTCTCAGCATAGCTATTGATTCGTTATGCACAAAAGTCCTCGATTTGGACCAGAATTGGTTACATTTTTACCTTCCGATCGTCGATTTGTACTTTCAAACCCTGCCTCACTTGCAACAGTAACGTCTGTGATGATTCTTTGTTCGCACAAGACGATTCACCACCGTTGGAAATGAGCGTTTTGCTGATGTGTGGATGCACAGGAAAATGTAAGTGCTTCACGATAACATTTATTGCGGTGCGGTAAGCTGCTCACATCAACAAGGTGAAGATTGATGATATCTTGATAATGACAGCGGCATCATGTCAACGGTTTATTGCTAATCAAGAGACTTTATCATCCATCTAAGAAGCAGAGAAATCATTGACTTAATGCGCTTCTCTGGCTGACAAGCAGGTCAGTAAGCGAAGATTTCCATTCACAAGAAGCGTACTTGTCACTAATTCATTTACAATTCCATAAACTTGTAATGAATTCAAATGTAGAATTAGTAATTTTCCATTTCTGTGAGCAGAGATGTCTATGAAGCCTGATGTGAGATCGAAATTGATATTATTGTTATTCTAACATTTGAAGAAGAAATCTATGTTGATACTTCATCGCGGTTATTTGACTTCTGAAAATTTCGAAATTCACATCCTTCTGCCTGTCTTCAAAATGCTTCAGTATTTTATTGATGAATATCATAGAAATATCATACTAAAGTGTACATTTACCTGCCCATTCTGAAATTCTATTTTCGTCTCGTACAGCACAGATATCTTTCGTTTCCTTAAAAATGAAAATAGTTAAACGCTTGTGCGCTTGTCAACAAATTCTACGAGTTCAGAAGAGGATTGAAAGTGCGAAGCTATGAGTAAATTCTTCAGAGGGCCCACATTATTCAGATGACTTACAAATCTTCTTCAACCACAGATGACTCGTCCTAAATATCAAATTCCCCAATTTAAAATGAAATGTGTATCTATAATTTCATGAAAAGCGTTCTCAGATGCAACTAGAAATTGATAGATTTAAAATGAAAAATCAAATTCATCTGCACTAAAAGACATTTGTCGTCCAAATTTTCGAAATGATTTATTCCGTTGTCCAAGGAACACACGAGTGCTGATGGTATTGTCTCTCAGGTTTTCAAATTTGCTTTCCAAAGACAGTACATATATTTTCTCATACTTTGATAGAATTATCTTCATACTGGTGAGATGCTTTGGATAGTAGGCTAATATGGTCCGTCCCCTGCGATAACCGGTGCCCCTAAAATTACACGGGATTCCACGCTCGTATACAGTATCAAAGGGCTAATTCCGATCTGAACATCATTGCCAGACCTTAGTGTATAGAGCAGGTCTAGTAAATAAGTTCCACATTTTTATATTACTTACTAGACCTAGCCGGAGTCGGAGTCTTGCAGTGAACCATTATACTTGACTTACGAGTCGTAGAAATTGAGGTAGCAGCCAATAAAACGAAGAAAAAGAGAGAGAGAACAATAAGTCGAGTAGACGAAGTCAGATCAAGCTGCTGACATCACTACACTTCAAGTTATCGTCTCTAATTCAAAAGGCACATAACCGATTTCCGTAATTTTTTGCTGGTGGGTAAAATATATGCTCAACTACGTGTACGTGAAGTTTTGAGACGACTGGCTGATTTTTACTGATTTGAGATAAATTTGAGAACAAGGGTGGGGTAACCCAGGAGTACAAACCAGAAATTTGCTTTTTTACCACAGCTATTCAGTCTTCACTAGTCATTTGACTCTTATGATAGATTTGACGTCTCACGATGTTTTGCTCACTGACTTAAGACGGGTTTATTAACATAATCCTACAGACATATCAGAGAAGCAAGACACTTCGCCCGCTTGGACATTTCTATGCACATTTTCCTGCTCATTCTCAGATCACAAACTGTTGGATGAGAATTTCAGAATGATATACTTACTACTGCACAGTTCTGGACAAGACATGCTCGCGCTAATTACTCTCAAATCGAATAATGACGATGACAACGACGAAAAGGAACCCACAGATGGGCCACAGAGTCACAAACACAGTGGAATTGAAGGAGCGGACGATTTCACGAAGGCCTCTCTGACAGTACGGACACATCTGCCAAACGCGGCAAGCGTGTGTCAACGGCTCTTTCATCAGCCAATCAAAATGCGTCTCTCGATCCACGAACACCAGTCAGCGAGAGAGTTGGGAGAACAGCATAGGGAAGAGAACGAAGGATGTGGAGTTCAATACGATAACGGAATTGTCCGCATTGACCTGAACTGTGAGGACCTGAGACACATTGCCTCCTTGAACGTTATCAGTTTGTCTACAAAACAGATTTCCATGGGAACAATAATTCTGAAAATATTCACATGTTAGATCCAACAGCGCAGTATTGTAGTTCTTACTCCTCCCCAAATGATCTACAGAAATAAGGCTTCTTTCTCTATGCAACACTTGCAGGTGGGGAGGGGAGAATAGAAGTACCGAGAATAGACTAGATCTGAGAATAGAATCATCATAGCACGTCGCCAAATAATATTCTCTATGCAACTCGTGCATGAGATTGCTTCATCATAGAACCCCACGGATTCGGCCATTTAAGACATCTAATTCGAGTATGTCCCCGCCTCTTGACCTCTACTGGCTGGACTCTGTCCTTCTTTCAAATGCCTGAGGTACATTTCAGTCAATAGTGACTCTATTTTCCTTTGATAGATGCTAATCTTTCTCTATTATTAATTCAATTTTTGAGGCTGTGCATCTTAAATGTACAGGACCGCGCTTGGTCGGGTTTGAGCGTCCAGGATTAAGCGGTCGAAACGCGATCGTCATGACCAAGTTCCTGTTGATGACCTCATTAAAAATAGTCAAATGATTTGTAGAATTTTGTTTCACGTTTTAGTTTAAGGAACTAATATTAATTCTCTTACACACCTGGTAGATTTTAGATAGCGTAATCCCACTGTGTTATTAGCTAGATCTGGTATTTTGATTGGAAACAGACCTGTCCTCTTATCATCTGAATGGGCAGACTGTTAACTGGGATATTTTCAATATATGAAGTGATAAACATAATTTTGAACAGAACGACTTACTCACCAATTCATTACACATGAGGAGAGGAGAAGCATTGTTTGTCCTTCTAGTAAGTATTTTCAAATTTTTAGACATTTTAGGATATAAAAATTTTCTCTTAAATCATATTTTGCACCTTTTAAAAATTAACTAGTCGCTTGCTTGTTTTCCTTTTAATTTTGCTACCTTGACCTACTTTGCTACGTTGAATCTAGTAATGAGAGACTCAAGTTGCTACCAAGTGCATAGACATCTGATCTATTGCTACTTCCACCATCGAGTGGACAAGAATTGAGGAAGGATCTTCGTGGAAACACTGAATTAAAGCGCTATTTGCTTATCAAACCACATTGTATTTAATCGCTGCAAATATAATGATGGTTAAGACTGCAGTCACAGACTGCATGATATTAAATTCGGATACAACTGCGGCAAGGAAAGTCCAAAAATGATGGAATGGCGTCAAAAGGTTGAAAAATGTTCTATGCCATATTTGAGAATCGCATTTCCACCAGAAAGGTGAAAATAAAGATAAAAAGATAAAAATTGGGAAGTCTGTGTTTTATACTGAGGCAGGGAAGGTCAAATATCGATTCCCCATCAATTTATTTCAATTTGGAAAGTCTTAAATATTTGAATTTCGCGTAAATTCAAACATTAGAAATCTTCATACATCAGAGCGTAAAACAAAGTAGCTATGATATTTTTAATTTCTATGTTCCCGTTATATACAAAGTACGCAGCAGCAGTAGAAGTCTATGATTCAACAGACATCAATATCTCCGCTATCATTATTAGGCTGAGAATTCGACGCGTACTGCCGTGAATCTAGACAGAATAAATCAACCATTCTTACATTGTGAACTTCATTTCAGTTTTTATATTTCGCCTTTCTTGAATGGAAAGATTCGAAGGATGAGAGAACTGAGATCATAGTTTGAGATGAATGGACGCTAACTGGCCGGTGGAGGGGCCGTGCTGGCGCCGTGTTGTTACAGCATGCTTGCAGAAGTGAATATGGTCACGTTCGGTCAACATTGACGAGTCACTCGTCTGAGGTACAGAGAGAGGAGTGATAATCCAATTGCCAACGCCAACTCCCACAGGACACGAGATGGGAGCTGAGGATGGGCAAGCGCAGATTTGATGTGAGCTCACACGACAGGTAGCGAGGTGGGAAGAGGAGACTTTACAAGAGATTCACAATTCCGTCTGACCTTCAACGGATGAAGACTTCTCTGCCATTTTATCAAGTGATGAACATAGAGGTCGGATTAATGGCATGAATTTATCACGCCTATCGCACCTGAATAAATCAAATTGGGCACTCATTTGCTTGGGTACTATAATTGCTTTCGATGTATTTCTGATGCGTTCCATTTTAAATGTATGGCATACGCAACATGTCTATAGAATATCTTCTGATGCGTTCCATTTTAAATGTATGGCATACGCAACATGTCTATAGAATATCTTCTGATGCGTTCCATTTTAAATGTATGGCATACGCAACATGTCTATAGAATATCTACGGAAACATGCAATCCATTTCTATGTTGATGTAAATGCCTATTGCCGAATAGCTTACACTGCATCCACCACAGCTGAACCAACTGTCTATGGTATTTAAAACATGAGACGCGAAGCGTCTTCAAGCAACATAGATAGTGAGCTCAATTACAGGTGGAAGCACGGTAACCTATACGGTATTATATTTCGTGCATGATATTGAGTTTCTGCACTAGTGCGAAGAACCAGTGATATCTCAAAGCATTCAATACATAGATTGCAAATGCCAATGCAAGAACCACCTTCTAAATGCACTGATAAGAATGCAAAGAACTGCAATATCATGCTGGAAAAGCATGGACAGAGAACTCTACATGGCTATGACAAATACAGAACATAGAAATCGGTGGCCTAGGACGGAAACAGATATCGTGACTTTGATTTCTGAAAATGTCATGTTCTCAAAGTTTTCATCAAAGAAGTGAGGATTAGGAGTAGGAAAATGCAGTAGGAAAACTCCATTGATCAAATCTCTTGCGCCTG
Organism: Prostheceraeus crozeri; assembly: GCA_907163375.1. Classification (NCBI taxonomy): domain Eukaryota; kingdom Metazoa; phylum Platyhelminthes; order Polycladida; family Euryleptidae; genus Prostheceraeus; species Prostheceraeus crozeri. Next base: position 233,813 of record CAJQUW010003277.1, read on the forward strand.
TCGCAAACCGAAAATACAAGTTCCCAACTAGCAATGTCGCATGTTATAGTCCACTTGAACTCTGTTTCATAGCTTGCATATTCAGTGCAGGTCATAAGGTGCTGCTGCACAGAGGTCGGCCCATAGAAGTGTCAATAGTCAGTTCGCTTAAAAAATGACGAATTTATCTGTGGTCACCAAATGAAATACAAAACAATTGCTCAACGTGTATTTTCACTACGACTATAACGAACAGCCTTCTGGTTTTCACCACCAATTGATTTTTTCCAAACATCTGTCAATGTTTTTCTCATGATCGCAAAAGTAGGCCTACTGTGCTACAGCTACAGAATTACACAGGTCATCTCTTCTTCTGTTTGACTAGAAAGAAGCATCGCAACGTGTAATGCTGATGAAACGGCACAATCTGGTGACGTAACACCATAGCAATCGAACGATGAGCAACCAGCTGAACCACACAATTAGATTGTTTAACCCACAGAATTAGATTGTTTAATCGTATCACTTTTCTAGAAGTGCAAACTGGTTCTAAACGATGGCACATGCAGGAACTTACTACTTGGACAAAAATAAAATTTTAATACAGTGCAGAGATAGGAAAAATTGTCGTGCGTCGATTGCGGATTGCTGTGAATTCCTTGAAAATTCTCCGATCGCCACGATTCCTTCAGATTCGAAGAATTCATTGCGCAAAAGTGAATTTCTGTTTGCGCCATCGTTTTGAATCAGTTGACAGACTGAAGCGATCTAACTCTGTGCGTACAGCGCATTGTGATGTTTTGACTCCTACCCTGAGGAACACACGAGCGGGGTCCCACGCGAAGTGACTAACAGGCTGCTGAACACGAAGTGAAGGAAAACATAATGAAAGTCGCCCTTAACTTAACACTAGTCAGACAAAGTTCCCTTCTGGTCTCGACAATGAATGCGGAGTAGTGTCCGCTGATCTTCACTGGGCTGGAATAAGAATAGATATCATTAATATATTCACGCGCTCTATGTAAATGAAAGCAGATCCTTTTATTTGAATGTAATTGAGTTCAAACCTCGCAGACGGAACATACGACGTACACTGTCGGCTAGAACATCAAATTGCACGCAAAATTCCTCTTTCTAGTTTCTGTAGATGAGAGTGCTTTGAAACTTGTCCAAATTATTTCAATATTGATTACTAAAAAACGTTCTCGTCGGCTTCTACCAAATGTCTCTTAAGGAGCGTTCGGAACTCCTTGTAAAAGTGGAACAACTTCAAAATGTTTGCTCAGAGTCATTGAAGAACAAGTCTGGTGAAATTCCCATGCAGAGAACAACATGCCTTTAGATTCGTCTACTCAATCAAGAAAATCTCCTTCAAATACGGCTTCTACAAACAAAAAATAAAAGCCAACGAACTTGTGCGATCTGTGTCTTGATCAATCGGTTGGAAAACAAGACAAGATCAAGGAAATATCAGCGTTTCTCCTTCCAATTATACGTGTCAATTACATTTGAGCTCTGTGCGTTTACAAAGGCGATAGATTTGAGGGATTTCTCCCAGGATTGGAATTTTCCCCGGGAAATTCAGGAAGAATGGGTTGTGGATCCTCATGAAGAAAAATTAAATTAATCAACAGACATGATTTAATGACGAAAGAAGGTTAACAAGTGGCCAGAAGTTCTGTAGACGCTGCTGACTTTATGAACTTTTGACTTTGACTGACTGTAATGAAATGAGACGAAATGCAGTAATATGGAGCTCCCGAGGAATTATTTTCTATTACTGACCGATATCTAACTCCATATTGTGAGCAATTTAGCTATGGTATAATGTGGAAAAAAGAAGGCAACTAACATAGAACGTATAGTACCAGTATCTGTTTCTATGGCAACAAAGTACCCCGAATTGATGATATCTGCATGTATGCAAGCGAAAGATATTTTGAAAGTCTCCGTCAGCGTATATCTACATGTGTATTCATAGCACTGCTGTGCGCTTTTCCCCTACATTGCTGGCTTGCTGCCCAGTATCACTAGGCGACATACTAGCACCCCCAAACATTCGTGGTTAAGAGCAGTTTATACTTCTACGCGTGAACATACGCGCTGCACTAAGAGTCAGAAATCACTTGATCTCATGCTGTTAAAACATGGGAAATGTTTATGAATACGCGCGGGCGAGCGTCTACAGTTTGCGCGTCGTCTACGATTGTCTGTGTTGCCGCTTGAACCACGGATGAACCGCTAAGCATGTTCTGTCTTCCCTGAGCATGAAATTGAGGTCCTATCACATTGTTTAGCCTCTGATACATGCAGACACATGAGACGCAAAGTCTATATAACAGGACTGCCGACAGATGTTGCAGGAATGTCACCCATAGCCACGGATGTTTAGGGTCATGTGTAATTACGCGCAATTGAGCGTGGCATGTCACCTAGTGATATTTCAATTACCCAAAATACGATTAACACAGATTTTTTCAGGCAAGATTACATAGATTACGCTCCCTCAAAAATCCATGTAATGGGCAGTTTCAAAAATAGTAATGAGTGTTATACATATCAGCCATATAAGTGGATAATAGTACACTAGAATGGAAGTTTGATATCTTGCCTATGTACAATGATGGCACATGGAAAAATCTATGGTTTGTAGATCAGATTCGATCTAAAACATCGTATCATAGTCAAACTATTTGCCAAGTTGGTTGTGGAAGTTGTTGACTGCAAATTACAGGATTTTCATGAAGAGAATTGCAAGTGAGATGGCAGCATTGTTTCATGTGAAATAGCCTACTATTCCATGGATTAATATACTGTGTCTGTCTGTAGCAGTCATTGACAACTATTTTCCAATTTTTCAATATTGTAATGCGAATTAAAAATTGGTTCACAGAGTCATAATTGAAAGTGGTTGGTGTACTGGTTGGAAGAACATCCCAAAACTTCACAGACAAAATTTCTAATTATTGGATAATTTCTGCGTCAAGCGTTTAAGAAACATAGCGCTTTTCTGGAATAAACACATCGAAAGCTTCTTTAGCTACAGTCATTTATCAGATAAATGAAATGTCGGTGGAACTTTTCAATAAATCACTAAATGACATATGTGATATAGTGTGATGATATTTTGGCAGCTGATATTCGAATGCATGCAGAGATTTTGAAAATTGCTCATATATAATGAACAGGAGAGCCCTTTAAAGAAAAATGAATACTCTAAGATTTTTTGGCCTCTGATTTGAAGCTGCAGCAATGCATGTTCTGCAAATCGACATTACAAGTTGCATATGTGTCTTACCATTAGTTTGTGTGTTTTAGCATTTGGTTGGAGCACATCATTGTTAATTTGAATTGTAAATATATTGGAGTATAATTCATCCGTCAGGGGTGTCAATGTCGCAAATCATGAGATGCTTGAAAGAGCTCAACTCCGTTGTTAATGGATAACATGTAAGGTCAAAGTTACATGGAAATAGGCGATTTATCTAATCACGGTAGAATTGTCAGAGAATTCGTTTTGTGATTGCCGTTTTTCAATTCGTCACCGGACACCGCTGTCATTTTTGCCTTCATTCTGTAATAGAGATGCATCATTCGATGCCTGTGTGACCACAGACTGATGGAATCATCCAACATGACATCAGTGAGCGACCAGCAGATCTGAATGGTGATCTATGATTGCATCAGCAATTGAGTTTATCGTTCTTACATGACGACAGACTGAAATGTCGAGGTACAATCCAACGTGTATTAACGTGTATTGAAACGGAGACATTGCCCTGATTTAGGAAGCAAAATTGAGAAATTGATTTGAGAATTTACTTTCACAAGCCATCTTTTCAAATTCTAGAGAATTCAAGAAAATTAGCAAAATTACATTGGCAATAATTTTTCTCAAATTTTATATTCCACACAGAAGAAGTGAGGCGTCAATTTCTATCTGCAGTAGCACGAGCGAAGATGCTCATAATTCAGAGATGTCAGGAACAAATAGAAAAAGTGAAGGGTGATGAAATACGAAGGAGAGGAAAAGATGGCAGAAGATAAACAGGAAGAGAGGTAACAAAAGGCAAAGACCGTCAAGAGGACGGGGAGATAGAGACAACCATGTAAAGATAGAGAGACATCTCATGACTTGATGTTGACTGATATTCATCGAAGAAGTGACAGAAGTTAGATGTCAACACCAGGTTTCGGGAAACTTTCAAACATCTCGGAGACACAGGTCTTGCTGAGCACACAGATATCTCGGAGACACAGGTTTTGGTGGCAGTAAGATATCTCGGAGACACAGGTCTTGGTGAGCGCATAGATATCTCGGAGACACAGGTCTTGGTGAGCGCATAGATATCTCGGAGACACAGGCTTTGGTGAGTACACAGATATCTCGGAGACACAGGTCTTGGTGAGCACACAGATATCTCGGAGACACAGGTTTTGATGAGCAGTCAGACATCTCGGAGACACAGGTCTTGCTGAGCACACAGACATCTCGGAGACACAGGTCATAATGAGCGCATAGATATCTCGGAGACACAGGTCTTGGTGAGCACACAGACATCTCGGAGACACAGGTCATAATGAGCGCATAGATATCTCGGAGACACAGGTTTTGATGAGCAGTCAGACATCTCGGAGACACAGGTTTTGGTGAGTACACAGATATCTCGGAGACACAGGTTTTGGTGGCAGTAAGATATCTCGGAGACACAGGTCTTGCTGAGCGCATAGATATCTCGGAGACACAGGTCTTGGTGAGCGTATAGATATCTCGGAGACACAGGTCTTGCTGAGCACACAGACATCTCGGAGACACAGGTCATAATGAGCGCATAGATATCTCGGAGACACAGGCTTTGGTGAGTACACAGATATCTCGGAGACACAGGTCTTGGCGAGAACACAGATATCTCGGAGTCACAGGTTTTGATGAGCAGTCAGACATCTCGGAGACACAGGTTTTGGTGAGTACACAGATATCTCGGAGACACAGGTTTTGGTGGCAGTAAGATATCTCGGAGACACAGGTCTTGGTGAGCGCATAGATATCTCGGAGACACAGGTTTTGGTGAGCGTATAGATATCTCGGAGACAGAAGTCTTGGTGAGCACACAGATATCTCGGAGACACAGGTCTTGGTGAGCGTATAGATATCTCGGAGACAGAAGTCTTGGTGAGCACACAGATATCTCGGAGACACAGGTCTTGGTTAGCACACAGATATCTCGGAGACACAGGTCTTGGTGACCGTATAGATATCTAAAAGACACAGGTTTTGGTGAGAACACAGATATCTCGGAGACACAGGTCTTGGTGAGAACACAGATATCACGGAGACACAGGTTTTGGTGAGAACACAGATATCTCGGAGACACAGGTCGGTGAGAACACAGATATCTCGGAGACACAGGTCTTGGTGAGAACACAGATATCTCGGAGACACAGGTCTTGGTGAGAACACAGATATCTCGGAGACACAGGTCTTGGTGAGAACACAGATATCTCGGAGACACAGGTTTTGGTGAGAACACAGATATCTCGGAGACACAGGTCTTGGTGAGCGTATAGATATCTCGGAGACACAAGTCTTGGTGAGCACACAGATATCTCAGAGACACAAACAGGCATTCCTCTATTTGATTAATACCTTCTTGTTGCAAACGTTTCCTTAATTTAAGTCAATTTGGCTTTTGCAATCTCGCTTAAGTGATTTTAGATTTAGGAATCATGAGACCTTTTTTAAATTGAAAGATTAAGTAACTTTAGTGCTTCATTATCAAGTCTCTATTGTCTCTAGCCTTGTATATTACAAAAGACGTGTCTCTGACTTTCGCGAGTCAAAATTGCCACAGCAGAGGAGCATTTTGGGAGTATGATATTTTAAATTTCAAAGAAACTGTTCAATAATTTTGTAGAATCAAAAGTCATGAAGAAATCAGAGCTCTCATGTGATTCTCATCAATAACGCCAGGTGACAGTAGACATGCAAGAATTGAGGGTTGTGATATCTATTGCTTGCGGACTTGTCATTTCATAATTCACACAAATCCAATGAGTTTTTTTCATGTTTAAATGAAAAAGTTGGCATTAATGCCCGCTGTCAACAGAGTTCATTTTCGGGTTATGATGATAATAACCATCTGAATTCCGGATCCCTGGGATTATAGCAATTAAAGTCCTCTTCCGATAGTTGGTTCTAAAGTTTTGTTGACATAAATTTCTGTGATGCCGAAACTATGACATTCAGCATGATAGAAAGCATTTGGATCATAGATTGTTGCAGGGATTGTGATATCCATGAGCACTCAATGTGATGAAATTTTGATACAGCAGTTTCCAAGACTTGCCACGGAAATCTAAATTCCAAGATATCTCAGAGTAGAAAACGACGTATAGAGCCTGTATGTAACTTTTGAACCAAATGCTACTTGAAATTTGGTCAAGTTATGGATATTTTGGACACACAAAGCACACCATAGAATGTGGAATACCGGTATCTCCAATCTATCTTCCCAGGATAACTGATCAGAGAAGCAATTGACGAGACAGCAAGATCAGAAACAGGGGGAGTATGAAGGCCTGACAACCATCACTAGGAGAGACAGAGGAAGATGTTGCAACCGAAACTTATTCGCACTTGGTCTAACCCTGAACTCCTCAACACCTGGGGTCAGCCTGCACTCTACCGCACATTGTCCGATCCAGCACTGAATCCGTACATGGTACCAGCTGCGACTCCCCCTGTTCTTGTTCAAGGTGGAATTCATCCAGGTGTGGTGACAACTGCAAATTATCCATACATGATGCAGAACGGCATTTATCCGAACCTTCTCCAAACCGGACACTCTCCTATCTACGGATCACACCCATATCTCGTCGGAAGTAATCCATATCTTGCTAATACCAGCATTTATCCTCAACTGGGAAGTTTCGGTTCATATCCACACGTGGTTCAAACTAGAACACATCCAGGGCTGGTTAAAACTCGAGTCTATCCACACACAACCACGAGAACTTATCCGCGCGTTGTCCAAACCAGAACATATTCAAGTCTGACCAAGAGAATTCATCCACATCTTGCAAAAGTCAGAACATATCCTCATTTGGTTCAAGCCACAACTTACCCACACGTAATTCCAACAAGAACTCGTCGAGTGGTTCAAGCCAGCCCTTCTCCAGTCACAGTGCAAGTCAAATCTCAACCAATCAGCGTCCAAAGAGGAGATAAACCTTCAGTGAGTGTTGAACCATCCGCATCCAGCTCAAAATATGCAATATACGAAGTCTAAAATGCATTGTATCTAGCAAAAAATAGGACTGATCTACATTCTAAGTCGGACCTCATTTAGATCTGGTCCTAGTAGGGCTCATCTGCACCTGGTCCACGCCAGCGCTAATCTCCACTTCCTCCAAGGCTCGTCTCATCTCCACCTCCTCCAAGGCGCGTCTCATCTGCACCTGGTCCACGGCGGCGCTAATCTCCACCTCCTCCAAGGCGCGTCTCATCTCCACCTCCTCCAAGGCGCGTCTCATCTGCACCTGGTCCACGGCGGCGTTAATCTCCAACTCCTCCAAGGCGCGTCTCATCTTCACCTGGTCCACGCCAGCGCTAATCTCCACCTCCTCCAAGGCGCGTCTCATCTGCACCTGGTCCACGCCAGCGCTAATCTCCACCTCCTCCAAGGCTCGTCTCATCTGCACCTCCTCCAAGACGCGTCTCATCTGCACCTGGTCCACGGCGGCGCTAATCTCCACCTCCTCCAAGGCGCGTCTCATCTGCACCTCCTCCAAGGCTCGTCTCATCTGCACCTAATCCAAGGCGCGTCTCATCTGCGCCTGGTCCACGACGGCGCTAATCTCCACCTCCTCCAAGGCTCGTCTCATCTGCACCTGGTCCAAGGCTCGTCTCATCTGCACCTGGTCCAAGGCGCGTCTCATCTGCGCCTGGTCCACGGCGGCGCTAATCTCCACCTCCTCCAAGGCTCGTCTCATCTGCACCTGGTCCAAGGCGCGTCTCATCTGCGCCTGGTCCACGGCGGCGCTAATCTCCACCTCCTCCAAGGCTCGTCTCATCTGCACCTGGTCCAAGGCGCGTCTCATCTTCACCTGGTCCACGCCAGCGCTAATCTCCACCTCCTCCAAGGCGCGTCTCATCTCCACCTGGTCCACGCCAGCGCTAATCTCCACCTCCTCCAAGGCGCGTCTCATCTCCACCTCCTCCAAGACGCGTCTCATCTGCACCTGGTCCACGGCGGCGCTAATCTCCACCTCCTCCAAGGCGCGTCTCATCTCCACCTCCTCCAAGACGCGTCTCATCTGCACCTGGTCCACGGCGGCGCTAATCTCCACCTCCTCCAAGACGCGTCTCATCTTCACCTGGTCCACGGCGGAGTGCTCTCACACTTAGTTTAATCAGTTTAAGCATTGAACTTCTTTCTGCAACGCTTGCAATCGACTGTGCACATGTGAACGCAGAATTTTCCTCATTTTATCGAGAACTCTTGAGCAAAGTTGACAGAGCAGTCACAACGCTTCTTTTCGCCTCTTGAATTCGCAGTGAGCAGTATTCACAATGTTGGGATATTCGATTTTTCACCTGCGTTAATGTAATGAATGACTCAGCTGCAAATTTGTCATCCGGGTAAAATCAGGGAGTAACTGTCTGTAAATAGAGCATTTTGGAAGACTGTTCATTCATTGTTTTGACGAGCAGCAAGCTGAAACTGGCTAATTTTATTCCATACATGGTTTTGTCAAGGGAAACCAATTTCCGACGGCAGTAAACTTCGAAGCCAAGGCAAATATTGCGAGCTGCGTCGCCGACCTGCCACTCTCAAGTGTTGACACTTCTCCCATCCTGCTTACGTTTGGACGCCTCTAAAGACTCAGCTCTGCTCAGTGCGAGCGGGAGACATGCGCGGTAGGTCCTCATGTTTGCGCAGCGAAGGTAGGAAGGAGTAAATAACGGCCGTGAGACGGCGTCGCCAGCTTCTCCTCCCACTTCGTAACGATATGTCCTCATAGCATTGAGTAATTGCTCTCAAACAAATCTCTTTTGCATTACTTATATCTTACGTCTTGTCTGTTTGCTGCTGGCGCGGTATTTTCCACCTTCTTTCTACCTTTGCAAAGTACTTGACAAAAATTGACAAGATTCGGGAATGAAGTGTATCTCAATTTCCTAATCATGCTCACAATTCTATTCACGTGAAGCGAAATGGAAAAGAGTTGTCGCTACAATGTATGAATAACATTCAACAATTTAATCCAATTCATCTTTTAAACTTCCGACTGCTTCGGCAAAATTGCAAGAATCGGTGTGTTATAGCAAGATAGAGAATAAAAGCGACGATAAAATGGCTAATGACTGTTATTCACTTGTACCTGAGCCGGTGTTTACAGGCTTGTACTGAAAAATTGCGAAATGTACCGCGAAGTATTAAAGTCCTGTTTCAGCAGTATTTTTGAAAATTATGAAGGAAAACATTTAAACTTGCTGCAATAATAAAATAAATTGAAATGATTCATATTTTTCTTTCAAATTGAAATATTAACGAATCAATCTTTATGAGCATTTCTTCGCCCAACATATTTATCTTAGTCATCATCAACATTATCCTGCAAGCTTCAATGTCCACCATTTTTTAAAATAAATTACACGTCGTTACAGGAGCGCTAATTCATATCATGCGTCAGGAATGAATACTTTCATACGGTATAATTCTTGAATTTTGTATTTTATTTATGCTTCTTCATAAAATTATGCAATTCGGAAAATAGCAGAACAAAATAAAAAACAAAACCTTCATTTTCGAAAACTTCCAATTGACCAGTTAAAGCCCCCAAATGCGTGACATCGATCAATGTACAAAACTAATGTGACAGAGTAAATCAATAATTGAGCTACGTGCTTAATAATTGAGAATGTGCTTGTTACAGAACCTTTTCTTGACATAACATTCTTGACTAGTTGTGAAAGATTTGTTGGATACCAACAACATTTCATTCTGTTTATCTATTGTAAGAATTCACATTTTTCTGAAGAAGCGTGACAGGTTTTGGAGCTAAAAGGACATAGTCCGAAAATTTGAGTGAAAATCTAAATATTCTTTTAGTGCTTGCCATCAGTTTACCTTAATTTTCACATCAATGACGAACATATCAAAAAAGCAACATTATGTTTATTTTCTTAGGTTTACATGCATGTCTTTATTATACATTGCAAGTTTAAATCGGTGCCCTTCTTATGCTGTGGCCAGTGGGAGATAGAAAATGCACACAAATGTTCCCAAGCTCATAACTAAGTTCTAAGTTTCTTGGCAGCAAAGTCATGTTTGCAGATCAAGAACTGTTCAACAGGAATTTTCATCCACAATGACATATATAACTCTGACGCATCATTATGTCAATATTTTTGCATTGAAATAATAAGCCTGACGATATCTATGGACAGTAGCTGAAATAAATAGCTGTCGAAAATGAGAGAAAAATAAATTTGTGATATCAAAGAATATGAAGGTTTCCAAAATTCACTTACAAATGACACTCAGCCGAAATATTCTTCCATCTTCCTATTTATAGATAAGGTAGCACAACTTTTGAATGAAACCTTCCTCCATGCTGGTGATACATGACTAACGGAGCGTCACTTCAATTTTTCTCTCATACTTTGAGGTTTTTGTAATGATTATTGCTTGTTACTGTCCTGGATTCATTCACGTCTGAAGTATTCACCCATGATATCATTCAATACTCGTGAACGAGTAATGTTGATTACTGGACTGCTCACGAGAATTTCAAAATTTATTGATGTTTCAACATTTCATAGGTGGCCTACAATTTGACAACGACGCGACACTCCTGAAGTCTTCCACAACAGTTCGGTTGAGAATCATTGCTGGCATATGTGCTTGAAATTTCACAAATCTTTTTTGCAAATTGTTCATAAATTGAGATGCAATGAACATACATGTTAACCATAAAGATTGCACAGTGCCAGTTCGCCTGATGTCCTGTCTGCGCGGATTCATTAAATCCACTTTTAACAGCAATCTTGTCTCAGTTAGTGTACACACAACAATTAATAAATGCTACTATTCCAGAAAACAACGTCAATTCCGCCTACCACATGTCAGAAGATGAAATGTTGAGTTCTATCTTCAGTTGAAAAAAGGAACTTACTGTCAATTGGGGTAATTCAGACACCGTGGGGTAATTCAGACACCTCGTCATTCTTTATCTTTAATGATCAGATGCAAGTTGTCAAATTCCCTAAGTTGTCACATTCCCTAAGTTAACATTACATTAATCTGCAAGAACGAATTAATCATTTGGAGTAAGAAAATATTCCTAAAGTTAGAATTACATTGCTTAGCCAGAGGGAATCAATATGTGCGAAATCACCGTTATCAGTATTCGAAAGTATTCATTTCTCAATTATTGTTAATTCAGTTCTCAAAACTTCCAAAGTAAATGAAAATTATATTTTTCCAATTTTTCATAACGATCGATCAAGTATACCGGTTTCTTGTTAATCAATCTGGCCAGGCCTCTGGATACAGCATCAGAAACGTTTGAAAAATCAGCCGTTTATTAATGACTCCGCAGTGGTTGTACCCAAATGCAGACAACCAGAATTCGTGTAACTGTTGACGTCAGCTTGTGTGTAGTCTTTGACTCGTTCCATCTATTCCAACACGGGAGGATATCTCTCAGATGCTGTCTGAATGACATGACTCATTCCCTTCATTAAGTCCAGTAGACCCGACTGAATTCAATGAGTGGCGTGTGCGGAGTGACTCTGTGGACGGTGTATTGGTGGTTATCCATTTTTTGAGTGTGCCAAATGCACACAGACTTTCTTTAACGATTATTCAATGTGCTCTGACTATTTCTGTTCGTTTAGAATTACAGAATTTGTTGGGTGTCCGAATTACCCCGTTTTCTAAGTAGTCCTCGTAGAAATTATCCAGACAAATTTCAACAAAGTTTGCAGTTTCAAGCGCACTATATATTGCAAATAACCTCTTATTTGCCTTTCATATCGGATTTTAGAATACTAGCATCAATTTGAGTAACTAAAAATATAAAAAATGCCTAAAAAGGTGTCCGAATTACCCCATTTTGCTACCTGAATAGACGCCATCTACTTAAATAACTGTCACTTAATGGATGACATTAACCTGACTCAATACGACTCAATTTTGAATCATAATTGACAATGAATGCCATTTACCTTCTACTGAGCATCATCAACTGGTTCTTCATTACAAGTCCGTATAAGAACAGGCTCAGCAGTGACCTCGCGGTCTTGAGAGAAATGTCTGTAAAAGTAAGTCCGCCGGCAAATTCCAACCACAATTCAATCGAGCTGATTGCGCGCAGCATTTCTTCGGCGCGGTGGACACAAGACGAAATTAGCCGCCGGTTAGCTCTTATGATTAATCGCTTTCCCTCCTTCAAACTGCCTTCCACTAGCCAGCCGCCTTCTCATGCCAACGATAGCATCAGTCCTCCTCTTGCCGGAGTTGGGTAATTACTACTGGTGAGGAGAATCGGAGAGAAACAGACCGAGTGAAGCGATTCTTAAAACTAGAAAGATTTACGTTAAGAAAAGACAGCCGTGTAAGAATTCAACTCTTCAAATAGCTATGCATTAATGACGCGATCGTCAACATAGAAATCCATCTGCAGTTGAATTGCATAGAAATTGTAAACATCAACAGTTGAGGTCGGCTACGTTCCATGAATTAAACTTCCGTTCTATTGCCATCAGGGGGCAAATGCGAATCACATTATGGCTGTCTGAATTCATTGATTTCAACTAAAGAATATAGAGGAAATATAATCATGTCCAGAGTGTCATAGCACTTGAGAATCACGCTCGATTATTCCAAAAACCGGCACCAATCAATTCGTGAGGGCTCGCAAACTTCGTGATCTCGGCAACATTCTTGTCGAAATGCAAAGAAATTGCAATTTTTTCAATTTTTTGCGATCGGCTGTAATTGAATTGCACAAGTAATTGCAAATTTTCCTCTGTAAATTCCCATGGTTCGTACAAATGAATGGTCAAATTATGTTCAATTTCGCCACCTGAATAGCGAAACGAAGGTTCAAATTCATATCAGTAAGCCAAGAGCGTTGCAGCCTTCAAACACTAAATTCAGACCAAGTTAGTGAGTTTTCAAGTTATGGGTTGGGAAAAGTCAAGATAAATATTGATGTTTGCTGTTAATTTGTATTCAGCAATTAATTTCGATCTTCGAGAGAAGATCACCGTCAGGCATAGACGAAATAGACAGGCACCAATCAATTCGTGAGGGCTCGCAAACTTCGTGATCTCGGCAACATTCTTGTCGAAATGCAGAGAAATTGCAATTTTTCAATTTCTTGCGATCGGCTGTAATTGAATTGCACAAATAATTGCAATTTTCCTCTGTAAATTCCCATGGTTCGTACAAATGAATTGTCAAATTATGTTCAATTTCGCCACCTGAATAGCGAATGACGAGTTCTATTCCACGTTTTACTCATTCCTTACTCACCTAAGGTTCAAATTCATATCAGTAAGCCCTGAGCGTTGCAGCCCTCAATTGCAATTTTTTCAATTTCTTGGGATCGGCTGTAATTGAATTGCACAAATAATAGCAATTTTCTTCTGTAAATTCCTACGACGAAAATTTTTCCATAGACGAAAAATATTTGCATGTAGAAAATTCCAAATTCACATTACACAGAGAGTAATAACAATAAGACAGCATGAGATATGGGTATATTGCTCATGATATGCATGCATAGTCAAGACATTCACAGGTGACAGCCGTCAGACTCGAACCCCGTACCTTCTGCACCTCCGCACAGAAGCGCAGTCTTTAGTCGACTGAGCTATCTTACCACCATCGCTACCCATGCACTATCCTGGCTCACAGTGGACGCCAACCAGAACTCTCCGCGGTTGCATTGTTTGACATCAATCATTTCCGACGAAGTCTTAAACATGTTTGGAAAAAGCTTTAAATCAACAGAAAGTCTCTGCTTTCTTTAAAAACACTGACTGACTTCTAATGATTGAAAATCAGAACATCTTTCATCGCTTGTGATATTTGACTGGGTGAGGAAGCGTGTAATTCGTTCTGCTCACAAAAAAGGAACACAAATTCTGATCGTTTTAGTTAGTTAATGATGGGAATATTTTCGCCCCTTTGAAGAATCTTTGAATCGGGGAAATATTTCGCTTGTCCCCGCAGTCTCGTCAAGTGTTGAGAAAATTTTAATCTTTCGATTCCACGCAGGCGCAGTGGCTCCGACAGGAGAGATAAATCAAATTTTCATGATCCAATCCAACTCTGATTGTGCGGTAGATCAAAGACAGGACCAATTTCTTTGCGTTTCAACAGACTCTGTCCTTTGTCATCAAGCCTGAGTAATCGGCCAATTCGGAACGCCGATAAAACATCCGCATCAACAATGCGCGACCTCTTCCATACACGTTTGGTAGCAAATTGATAAAATCGTCACTATCAGGATTTTTTACGATTTTCAGATGATCTTCTTCACATGGCATTTTTACAGGAAATCACCGAAAAAGTGGAAATAGTTTCTGACGAAATATTATCTTTAGTTGATCATTATGAACAGAATAACGGACGGGAAGCCTTTGAATAAATAGAGAGACAAAAAGTTCATAAATCAGCAGTAAAGTCAACGGAGAAGGTACTGAGACTGACGTTTAAAAGGCACCGAATAATTTTCTTTACAATCCGAAAAGCACTGATTAAAGAAGAGTATCTGATTCAGACAATCCGCTCAGAATACTCAGAATAGAGGTCTACTCAGCGCTATTAGCTGCAACGATAAAATCAGTTATTTGAACAAAATGAAAAAAATACATCTATTAAGCGGAATGATATTTTGTCGAACCGAACCAACGTGAGCAAACGTTCAAAAATTCTGTAGAACGTTTACAATTTTGACATTTGCTTTTCAGATCGCTTGCTGTCTTGAGATTCGCATTGTACCTGTTCTCTGCTTTGAGATTCGCTATTTATACTGCACTGTAAACAGTTGACAGACAATTGACAGACATTTATCCTACAAAATCTATTTTGTCGGTCATTGTTAATTCTTGTAGGATGATTGCCGCTGAACACCTACAATATCTGACAAAAAGCGACAAAATGAATAGCAATGAATTATAGCTGAAATTTGATCAAAAAATAGGTAATTAATTGAATTATGTCAAAATGAATCATGGTTTTTGCCACACAATAATACAGATTGCCCAAAAGTCAAGCAATCACTAATCGAAAAAATCAATCAATATTCAACAGTTTTTGTTTAGTTAATTTATATAGAAAGCATCTGTTTCGATGTCAGTGGAGAACCTACAAATTCGTCGAATATCGCAGGATATTGGAGGTGACAATCGTCGGTTGATTTTGTCAGTAATTTTGTAGGATAATTGTCGGTCTACATACTAATTACAGTGTGTTCGCTGTTTTGAGAATCGCTATTTGTGCTGTTCGCTGCTTTGAGATTCGCTATTTGTGCTGTTCGCTGCTTTGAGAATCGCTCTCCACCTGTTCGCTACTTTGAGATTCGCTATTTGTGCTGTTCGCTGCTTTGAGAATCGCTCTCCACCTGTTCGCTGCATTGAGATTCGCTATTTGTGCTGTTCGCTGCTTTGAGATTCGCTATTTGTGCTGTTCGCTGCTTTGAGAATCGCTCTCCACCTGTTCGCTGCATTGAGATTCGCTATTTGTGCTGTTCGCTGTTTTGAGATTCGCTATTTGTGCTGTTCGCTGTTTTGAGATTCGCTCTCCACCTGTTCGCTGCTTTGAGATTCGCTATTTGTGCTGTTCGCTGTTTTGAGATTCGCTATTTGTGCTGTTCGCTGTTTTGAGATTCGCTATTTGTGCTGTTCGCTGCTTTGAGATTCGCTATTTGTGCTGTTCGCTGTTTTGAGATTCGCTCTCCACCTGTTCGCTGCTTTGAGATTCGCTCTCCACCTGTTCGCTGTTTTGAGATTCGCTATTTGTGCTGTTCGCTGTTTTGAGATTCGCTCTCCACCTGTTCGTTGTTTTGAGATTCGCTATTTGTGCTGTTCGCTGCTTTGAGATTCGCTATTTGTGCTGTTCGCTGTTTTGAGATTCGCTATTTGTGCTGTTCGCTGTTTTGAGATTCGCTCTCCACCTGTTCTCTGCTTTGAGATTCGCTCTCCACCTGTTCGCTGCTTTGAGATTCGCTATTTGTGCTGTTCGCTGTTTTGAGATTCGCTATTTATACTGTTCGCTGCTTTGAGAATCGCTCTCCACCTGTTCGCTGCTTTGAGATTCGCTATTTGTGCTGTTCGCTGCTTTGAGATTCGCTATTTGTGCTGTTCGCTGCTTTGAGATTCGCTATTTGTGCTGTTCGCTGCTTTGAGATTCGCTATTTGTGCTGTTCGCTGCTTTGAGATTCGCTATTTGTGCTGTTCGCTGTTTTGAGATTCGTTATTTGTGCTGTTCGCTGTTTTGAGATTCGCTATTTGTGCTGTTCGCTGTTTTGAGATTCGCTATTTGTGCTGTTCGCTGTTTTGAGATTCGCTCTCCACCTGTTCTCTGCTTTGAGATTCGCTATTTGTGCAGTTCGCTGTTTTGAGATTCGCTATTTATGCTGTTCGCTGCTTTGAGATTCGCTATTTGTGCTGTTCGCTGCTTTGAGATTCGCTATTTGTGCTGTTCGCTGCTTTGAGATTCGCTCTCCACCTGTTCGCTGTTTTGAGATTCGCTCTCCACCTGTTCGCTGCTTTGAGATTCGCTCTCCACCTGTTCGCTGTTTTGAGATTCGCTATTTGTGCTGTTCGCTGCTTTGAGATTCGCTATTTGTGCTGTTCGCTGTTTTGAGATTCGCTATTTGTGCTGTTCGCTGCTTTGAGATTCGCTATTTGTGCTGTTCGCTGCTTTGAGATTCGCTCTCCACCTGTTCGCTGCTTTGAGATTCGCTATTTGTGCTGTTCGCTGCTTTGAGATTCGCTATTTGTGCTGTTCGCTGCTTTGAGATTCGCTCTCCACCTGTTCGCTGCTTTGAGATTCGCTCTCCACCTGTTCGCTGCTTTGAGATTCGCTATTTGTGCTGTTCGCTGCTTTGAGATTCGCTATTTGTGCTGTTCGCTGCTTTGAGATTCGCTATTTGTGCTGTTCGCTGCTTTGAGATTCGCTCTCCACCTGTTCGCTGCTTTGAGATTCGCTATTTGTGCTGTTCGCTGTTTTGAGATTCGCTATTTGTGCTGTTCGCTGCTTTGAGATTCGCTATTTGTGCTGTTCGCTGCTTTGAGATTCGCTCTCCACCTGTTCGCTGCTTTGAGATTCGCTATTTGTGCTGTTCGCTGCTTTGAGATTCGCTATTTGTGCTGTTCGCTGCTTTGAGATTCGCTCTCCACCTGTTCGCTGCTTTGAGATTCGCTATTTGTGCAGTTCGCTGTTTTGAGATTCGCTCTCCACCTGTTCGCTGCTTTGAGATTCGCTATTTGTGCTGTTCGCTGCTTTGAGATTCGCTATTTGTGCTGTTCGCTGCTTTGAGATTCGCTATTTGTGCTGTTCGCTGTTTTGAGATTCGCTATTTGTGCTGTTCGCTGCTTTGAGATTCGCTATTTTCTGCTGTTCGCTGTTTTGAGATTCGGTCTCCATCTGTTCGCTGCTTTGAGATTCGCTATTTATACTGCTCGCTGCTTTGAGATTCGCTATTTGTGCTGTTCGCTGTTTTGAGATTCGGTCTCCATCTGTTCGTTGCTTTAAGATTCGCTCTCCACCTGTTCGCTGCTTTGAGATTCGCTATTTATACTGCTCGCTGCTTTGAGATTCGCTATTTATACTGTTCGCTGTTTTGAGATTCGCTGTTTGTGCTGTTCGCTGTTTTGAGATTCGCTGTTTGTGCTGTTCGCTGTTTTGAGATTCGCTCTCCACCTGTTCGCTGCTTTGAGATTCGCTATTTGTGCTGTTGGCTGTTTTGAGATTCGCTATTCATACTGTTCGCTGCTTTGAGATTCGCTATTTATGCTGTTCGCTGTTTTGAGATTCGGTATTTGTGCTGTTCGCTGTTTTGAGATTCGGTCTCCATCTGTTCGTTGCTTTAAGATTCGCTCTCCACCTGTTCGCTGCTTTGAGATTCGCTATTTATGCTGTTCGCTGCTTTGAGATTCGGTATTTGTGCTGTTCGCTGTTTTGAGATTCGGTCTCCATCTGTTCGTTGCTTTAAGATTCGCTCTCCACCTGTTCGCTGCTTTGAGATTCGCTCTCCACCTGTTCGCTGCTTTGAGATTCGCTCTCCACCTGTTCGCTGCTTTGAGATTCGCTATTTATACTGCTCGCTGCTTTGAGATTCGCTATTTATACTGTTCGCTGTTTTGAGATTCGCTGTTTGTGCTGTTCGCTGTTTTGAGATTCGCTCTCCACCTGTTCGCTGCTTTGAGATTCGCTATTTGTGCTGTTCGCTGCTTTGAGATTCGCTATTTGTGCTGTTGGCTGTTTTGAGATTCGCTATTCATACTGCTCGCTGCTTTGAGATTCGCTATTTGTGCTGTTCGCTGCTTTGAGATTCGCTATTTATACTGCTCGCTGCTTTGAGATTCGCTATTTATACTGTTCGCTGTTTTGAGACGCTCATCAAGTGAATTTTCCTTCGGATGAAAAATACTCCTACGTTGAGCATTACACTTGCATAGAATTAAGAACTGAAACATTTTTGTAGATAACCTCTGAAATTCGCATGAATGTTGATGTTTCTTCCGGAGCTCCGTCTTTGCCTGAAAATGTCACGTCAGTGTGATGCAAGTTGTGAAATTCTTCATCCCAGATGACTTCTCTACCTCACGAGAGATTGCTGAAACTCCAAAGATTTCGAATTGTGGGATGAGATCAAAATCGATGTTTTCAAAGAAGTAAATTTCTTTCATCTGCAGTTTCTGATGCTCAGGACTCTCAGGGAGAATTGGTGGACACTTGTGGGATCAATGAACGCGAGTCGCAGTGATTATGAACCTAAAGTTGAAGACCTAAAAAAGTAGTTAACATACTATTTCCAGGCTTTCAACGTCGCAAACTGGTCTCTCTCCCCTCTCTCTGCCTTTGGTCGCATATTAAGGAAGTTATATCCGAAGTTTGCTCGGAACACAAGGCTATCAGGCGAATTTGCAGCGAAAATCTAGTGTTTTCGCATGAAAATATCACGGTTGGAACCGGGCGCGGGCCATAAAGCTTGGAGACCGACCGTTTGCTCATTGTGTTGGCTGGCCGGTTGTTCTAATATCAAAAAATCAAGTGACGTAAAAATTGCGACTGTTTCTTCAATATTCATCTTCATTCAACGATATTGACGGCTGCTAAACATACAGAACTCATGATCACTGGCGACAACAAAGCAGTCTAGTAGTAGTACTGAGTTTCATTCATAGATTAATGGAAAGCAATTATACAAATAGTAGACAAGAAATAGCAAAGTTTCGGATAATGATCACACAGTCATACAAAAATCAATCTAATATTTACAGTTGTTCAAAAGTCGGGTGGCCCAAACGAAGAAAGAATTGTCTCTTCGTTTCGAAAAGGTTTTCGGAAGGAGGTATTTGTTGCAATGCGGCTAAGGTTCTGGAACAGGTCGATGATGGATTTCCAAATACATTTTCAGCACACTTGCGCGATAGCGAAAGGTTTTTATCCTCTATTGATGAAACAATGTAACACTGATGTTGTTGATGAGCAGGATTTTCTATTTTTCGGAAGAGTCTCTTCGTTGTCCACGAACGTTGACAAAATAGAGGTGCCGCTTATGTCAATATTGAAATAATCAAAGATTCGAAAATCCTCAGAGGTTCCTATTCATTCAGAGTGCCTCGTAGACATCGCATTGCGTAAAATCTTCTACTAGCATGATTACACAAATTCGCAAAATGTTTATTCCAGGCTAGGTCATTGCACCATTTCACTCCCAAAATGACGATTTGAGATACGATTTGAATGTCATCATGAGTTGGTAAGTAGGACTCTCTTAAGCTTCTTATGATCATTTGTCGACTCTTCTGTTTGTTGAAATCATTCCATTTTCATCAATCCAATTATATATCTCGGATATCTGACCGCCCTGATCCCCGATGTCGTAGTGATAGCCTCCACTAAGGTTAAATCGTCAGCATATTTTATCAGTCGGCATGTCGAGCTAGAACAAGATAGAGAACCTATAAAGACCGAAAAAAAGTAAGGAGCCAAAATGCTGCCTTGAGAAAGTCCGGAAATCGAAGCATATTGAGGAAAGAATTTATTGTTCATCTCTATCCTTTGAAATCTGTCGTTCAAATATGACTCCAACCATAAGAGAAAGTCTGTATTTATGTCATATGCATTCAAGTAATCAATGAGACGATTATGTTGTACACGATCAAACGCCTTTGACAGGTCGAGACAAGTTATCCGAACATCTTTTACATGTTTGATGTCTATAAAACTTGCAACTGAATCGTGAATGTCTATTAAGGCACTTGTTGTGGAGCCGAATGGTCTACCCTATGAGAAAGCCTGTATTTATGTCACATGCATTCAAGTAATCAATGAGACGATTATGTTGTACACGATCAAACGCCTTTGACAGGTCGAGACAAGATATCCGAACATCCTTTGCATGTTTGATATCTATATAACTTGCAACTGAATCGTGAATGTCTATTAAGGCACTTGTAGTGGAGGCGAATGGTCCACCCTATGAGAAAGCCTGTATTTATGTCACATGCATTCAAGTAATCAATGAGACGATTATGTTGTACACGATCAAACGCCTTTGACAGGTCGAGATAAGTTATCCGAACATCCTTTACATGTCTGATGTCTATGAAACTTGTAACTGAATCGTGAATGTCTATTAAGGCACTTGTAGTGGAGCCGAATGGTCTACCCTATGAGAAAGCCTGTATTTATGTCACATGCATTCAAGTAATCAATGAGACGATTATGTTGTACACGATCAAACGCCTTTGACAGGTCGAGACAAGATATCCGAACATCCTTTGCATGTTTGATATCTATATAACTTGCAACTGAATCGTGAATGTCTATTAAGGCACTTGTAGTGGAGGCGAATGGTCCACCCTATGAGAAAGCCTGTATTTATGTCACATGCATTCAAGTAATCAATGAGACGATTATGTTGTACACGATCAAACGCCTTTGACAGGTCGAGATAAGTTATCCGAACATCCTTTACATGTCTGATATCTATAAAACTTGCAACTGAATCGTGAATGTCTATTAAGGCACTTGTAGTGGAGCCGAATGGTCCACCCTATGAGAAAGCCTGTATTTATGTCACATGCATTCAAGTAATCAATGAGACGATTATGTTGTACACGATCAAACGCCTTTGACAGGTCGAGACAAGATATCCGAACATCCTTTGCATGTTTGATATCTATATAACTTGCAACTGAATCGTGAATGTCTATTAAGGCACTTGTAGTGGAGGCGAATGGTCCACCCTATGAGAAAGCCTGTATTTATGTCACATGCATTCAAGTAATCAATGAGACGATTATGTTGTACACGATCAAACGCCTTTGACAGGTCGAGATAAGTTATCCGAACATCCTTTACATGTCTGATATCTATAAAACTTGCAACTGAATCGTGAATGTCTATTAAGGCACTTGTAGTGGAGCCGAATGGTCCACCCTATGAGAAAGCCTGTATTTACATGTATGTCACATGCATTCAAGTAATCAATGAGACGATTATGTTGTACACGATCAAACGCCTTTGACAGGTCGAGATAAGTTATCCGAACATCCTTTACATGTTTGATATCTATAAAACTTGTACCTGAATCGTGAATGTCTATTAAGGCACTTGTAGTGGAGCCGAATGGTCCACCCTATGAGAAAGCCTGTATTTATGTCACATGCATTCAAGTAATCAATGAGACGATTATGTTGTACACGATCAAACGCCTTTGACAGGTCGAGATAAGTTATCCGAACATCCTTTACATGTCTGATATCTATAAAACTTGCAACTGAATCGTGAATGTCTATTAAGGCACTTGTAGTGGAGCCGAATGGTCCACCCTATGAGAAAGCCTGTATTTATGTCACATGCATTCAAGTAATCAATGAGACGATTATGTTGTACACGATCAAACGCCTTTGACATGTCGAGATAAGTTATCCGAACATCCTTTACATGTCTGATATCTATAAAACTTGCAACTGAATCGTGAATGTCTATTAAGGCACTTGTAGTGGAGCCGAATGGTCCACCCTATGAGAAAGCCTGTATTTATGTCACATGCATTGAAGTAATCAATGAGACGATTATGTTGTACACGATCAAACGCCTTTGACAGGTCGAGATAAGTTATCCGAACATCCTTTACATGTTTGATGTCTATGAAACTTGTACCTGAATCGTGAATGTCTATTAAGGCACTTGTTGTGGAGTCGAGTGGTCGAAGAGTGTGCTCTTGATTATCACACAGAGCTAGCAAATCGCGTTTCATGTAATTCAAAATCTATTTTTCGAATACTTCTGCTGAGTACTGGAAAAAGTGAAACTGGTCTATAGTCTTCGTAAGAGGGATTCGAACACTTTGGAATTAGACAAATAATCGCTTGTCTCCAGTGAGTGGGATATTTTCAATTTCGGATTGATTCATTGTATATATGACATAGAATTGAAGAAATGACAACAGCACCTTCACGAAGCAAGCGCGCCGGAAATCCATCAATACCATTCGATTTTCTTTCATCTGCAGCGAGCTGAAAGGCGTCGTCGAGCTGTTATGGCGCGTGCGAATTGCACATTGATAGATTGGCTGAGTTGTTGATGATATCATGTGTGGCTCGTGTTAGATTTTGGCCAGTCAGTGCAATCTCGGCGACACTCCGGCGACTGCCCCTGAGAGAGGAAGAATGAGAGAGAAAACCATCGACGGTTATACATGCATCCGTTGGAAAGATGAATAAAGACTTAACATAAGAAGTAGCGTTTGGACACTGATGCACATTATACATCATTAAAATATGTTGGAGAATTTATTTGAAAATACATTCGGGGCACTGCCCCAATGGACGCTACGCCCCTGGTATATACATCACATGGATTATATTTGCAGCTCCAATATTCATCCGCTGGCTGAGTTAAGGCAGTATCCGGATCAGAGTTCTCCTGAATAGCCTAAGTGAATGAAATCAGATCGCGTGGAACTTCATTTGTCTCTGTGTGGCTTGAGGTATTATGCGGATTGCGAATTTCTTTCACAAGTTTCCATCTGTTTCTATTATCACGCTGCATCTTTCGACTCCATCTTTGCTTTGCCTTTTGAATCTCATTTTTTATCTTCCATTTCAAGTGGCTGTACTGCTTCCAATACATTGGAATACATGACACGGCGTCGTAAAATAATTCATAAAATAATGAGCATTTTTCGTCCACATCCCGTACATTATACACTTCAGAGAAATTTTCTAATTTGTTGACAAAATGAGTCAGGAAGGAAGGTTTCATGTCAAAGACGTCATGAACTCTAAAGTCTTGTTCACTTCTCGGGGATTTATTGCTAGGGCGAAAGATCGTATTATGATCAGACGATTTGAGAGGTAGGCCTTCTTCTTCATGATGATCTAACGATGCAGGTAGACAGTCTAGGTGCTCATCATTTTTGGATTTGAGATCGAAAGGCACGAGGGAGGTTCTCCCTCTTATAATTCAGAGTGTTTTATTTTCGCATGAAAATACCACGGTTGGAACCGCGGGACATAAGCTTGAAGGCAGACCGGCCGGATGATCATTACGTCGACTGGCCGGCTATTCTAATTTAGGCCAATCGATCTTCGACTACATTCATAATTGTGAAAAGAACTACAATTGAGCAAGAGCAGGCAAATATCACACAATTTAAGCGATGCAGACATTGCAACTGTTTCTTGAAAATTCATTTACAAATCATTATTGAGAACCGTGGACGGAACCGTTGGCTGCTAGGCTCTCTCCCTCAGTCCTCTCTCCATCTCTCTCCCTCAGTCCATCTCTCTCTCCCTCAAGTCTCTCTCTCTCTCCCTCAGTCCTCTCTCCATCTCTCTCCCTCAGTCCATCTCTCTCTCCCTCAAGTCTCTCTCTCTCTCCCTCAGTCCTCTCTCCATCTCTCTCCCTCAGTCCTCTCTCTCCCTCAGTCCTCTCTCTCCCTCAAGTCTCTCTCTCTCTCCCTCAGTCCTCTCTCCATCTCTCTCCCTCAGTCCATCTCTCTCTCCCTCAAGTCTCTCTCTCTCTCCCTCAGTCCTCTCTCCATCTCTCTCCCTCAGTCCTCTCTCTCCCTCAGTCTCTCTCTCTCTCCCTCAGTCGTCTCTCCATCTCTCTCCCTCAGTCCTCTCTCCATCTCTCTCCCTCAGTCGTCTCTCCATCTCTCTCCCTCAGTCCTCTCTCCATCTCTCTCCCGCAGTCTATCTCTCTCTCCCTCAGTCCTCTCTCCATCTCCCTCCCTCAGTCCTCTCTCTCTCCCTCAGTCCTCTCTCCATCTCTCTCCCTCAGTCTATCTCTCTCCCTCAGTCCTCTCTCCATCTCTCTCCCTCAGTCCTCTCTCCATCTCTCTCCCTCAGTCCTCTCTCCATCTCTCTCCCTCAGTCCTCTCTCCATCTCTCTCCCTCAGTCCTCTCTCCATCTCTCTCCCTCAGTCCTCTCTCCATCTCTCTCCCTCAGTCCTCTCTCCATCTCTCTCCCTCAGTCCTCTCTCCATCTCTCTCCCTCAGTCTATCTCTCTCTCCCTCAGTCCTCTCTCCATCTCTCTCCCTCAGTCCTCTCTCCATCTCTCTCCCTCAGTCCTCTCTCCATCTCTCTCCCTCAGTCCTCTCTCCATCTCTCTCCCTCAGTCCTCTCTCCATCTCTCTCCCTCAGTCCTCTCTCCATCTCTCTCCCTCAGTCCTCTCTCCATCTCTCTCCCTCAGTCCTCTCTCCATCTCTCTCCGTCAGTCGTCTCTCTCTCCCTCAATCGTCTCTCTCTCTCCCTCAGTCCTCTCTCCATCTCTCTCCCTCAGTCCTCTCTCCATCTCTCTCCCTCAGTCCTCTCTCCATCTCTCTCCCTCAGTCCTCTCTCCATCTCTCTCCCTCAGTCCTCTCTCCATCTCTCTCCCTCAGTCGTCTCTCTCTCTCCCTCAGTCCTCTCTCTCTCTCTCTCCCTCAGTCCTCTCTCTCTCTCTCCCTCAGTCCTCTCTCCATCTCTCCCTCAGTCGTCTCTCTCTCTCCCTCAGTCTTCTCTCCATCTCTCTCCCTCAGTCGTCTCTCTCTCTCCCTCAGTCCTCTCTCTCTCTCTCTCTCCCTCAGTCCTCTCTCTCTCTCTCTCCCTCAGTCCTCTCTCCATCTCTCTCCCTCAGTCCTCTCTCCATCTCTCTCCCTCAGTCGTCTCTCTCTCTCCCTCAGTCCTCTCTCTCTCTCTCTCCCTCAGTCCTCTCTCTCTCTCTCTCCCTCAGTCCTCTCTCCATCTCTCTCCCTCAGTCCTCTCTCCATCTCTCTCCCGCAGTCTATCTCTCTCTGCCTCAGTCCTCTCTCCATCTCTCTCCCTCAGTCCTCTCTCCATCTCTCTCCCTCAATCCTCTCTCCATCTCTCTCCCTCAATCCTCTCTCCATCTCTCTGCCTCAGTCCTCTCTATCTCTCTCCCTCAGTCCTCTCTCCATCTCTCTCCCTCCTCTCTCCATCTCTCTCCTCCAGTCATCCTCATTCTCTCCATCTCTCTCCTCTCAGTCTCTCTCTCTCTCCCTCTCTCTCTCTCTCTCTCTCCTCATCCTCTCTCCATCTCTCTCCCTCAGTCCTCTCTCCATCTCTCTCCCTCAGTCCTCTCTCCATCTCTCTCCCTCAGTCCTCTCTCCATCTCTCTCCCTCAGTCCTCTCTCTATCTCTCTCCCTCAGTCCTCTCTCCATCTCTCTCCCTCAGTCCTCTCTCTATCTCTCTCCCTCAGTCCTCTCTCTATCTCTCTCCCTCAGTCCTCTCTCCATCTCTCTCCCTCAGTCCTCTCTCCATCTCTCTCCCTCAGTCCTCTCTCCATCTCTCTCCCTCAGTCCTCTCTCTCTCCCTCAGTCCTCTCTCCATCTCTCTCCCTCATTCCTCTCTCCTCTCTCTCCTCAGTCCTCTCTCCATCTCTCTCCCTCAATCCTCTCTCTATCTCTCTCCCTCAGTCCTCTCTCCATCTCTCTCCCTCAGTCCTCTCTCCATCTCTCTCCCTCAGTCCTCTCTCCATCTCTCTCCCTCAGTCGTCTCTCTCTCTCTCTCCCTCAGTCCTCTCTCCATCTCTCTCCCTCAGTCCTCTCTCCATCTCTCTCCCTCAGTCCTCTCTCCATCTCTCTCCCTCAGTCCTCTCTCCATCTCTCTCCCTCAGTCCTCTCTCCATCTCTCTCCCTCAGTCCTCTCTCCATCTCTCTCCCTCAGTCCTCTCTCCATCTCTCTCCCTCAATCCTCTCTCCATCTCTCTCCCTCAATCCTCTCTCCATCTCTCTGCCTCAGTCCTCTCTCTATCTCTCTCCCTCAGTCCTCTCTCCATCTCTCTCCCTCAGTCCTCTCTCCATCTCTCTCCCTCAGTCCTCTCTCCATCTCTCTCCCTCAGTCGTCTCTCCATCTCTCTCCCTCAGTCGTCTCTCTCTCTCTCTCTCCCTCAGTCCTCTCTCCATCTCTCTCCCTCAGTCCTCTCTCCATCTCTCTCCCTCAGTCGTCTCTCCATCTCTCTCCCTCAGTCGTCTCTCCATCTCTCTCCTCAGTCCTCTCTCCATCTCTCTCCCTCAGTCTCTCTCTCTCTCTCCCTCAGTCCTCTCTCCATCTCTCTCCCTCAGTCTCTCTCTCCATCTCTCTCACCTCAGTCCTCTCTCCATCTCTCTCCCTCAATCCTCTCTCCATCTCTCTCTCCCTCAGTACTCTCTACATCTCTCTCCCTCTGTCCTCTCTCCATCTCTCTCCCTCAGTCGTCTCTCCATCTCTCTCCCTCAATCCTCTCTCCATCTCTCTCCCTCAGTCCTCTCTCCATCTCTCTCCCTCAGTCCTCTCTCCATCTCTCTCCCTCAGTCCTCTCTCCATCTCTCTCCCTCAATCCTCTCTCCATCTCTCTGCCTCAGTCGTCTCTCCATTTCTCTCCCGCAGTCTATCTCTCTCTCCCTCAGTCCTCTCTCTCCCTCAGTCCTCTCTCCATCTCTCTCCCTCAGTCGTCTCTCTCTCCCTCAGTCCTCTCTCCATCTCTCTCCCTCAGTCCTCTCTCCATCTCTCTCCCTCAGTCCTCTCTCCATCTCTCTCCCTCAGTCCTCTCTCCATCTCTCTCCCTCAGTCGTCTCTCTCTCTCCCTCAGTCCTCTCTCCATCTCTCTCCCTCAGTCGTCTCTCTCTCTCACTCAGTCCTCTCTCCATCTCTCTCCCTCAGTCTATCTCTCTCCCTCAGTCCTCTCTCCATCTCTCTCCCTCAGTCCTCTCTCCATCTCTCTCCCTCAGTCTCTCTCTCTATCCCTCTCCCTCAGTCCTCTCTCCATCTCTCTCCCGCAGTCTATCTCTCTCTCCCTCAGTCCTCTCTCCATCTCTCTCCCTCAGTCCTCTCTCCATCTCTCTCCCTCAGTCCTCTCTCTATCTCTCTCCCTCAGTCCTCTCTCCCTCAGTCGTCTCTCTCCCTCCCTCAGTCTCCCTCTCTCTCTCTCTCTCTCGTGAACTATTTGATTCGGGAAATAGTCTTTGAGAATCCTCGTCAGTCGTACGAAGTCTACTTCACAAGTACACATTGTCGGAAGATACAAACGATATCAGCGTGATGATGAACGGCCTGACTGACGTTGGTAGTGCACCAATCTTTTTATTTTGCCTTCACTAACGGTGCATGTTGGTATCATTTGAAACTTTCCGCTACCCTTTACAGAAATACTGCTCAATTCAAGCCATTTGACAAACGCACTGTTGATATCGTTCGACATTGCGTTTGTAACTTTCGTTTCTCTAAAGTTCCGCCTAGACTCGATGAAATAAAGTGGAGGATCACTTTCTAGCCTAAGAGCTCCGTTACAGTTGAATAAGTTTGACTGGTTAGGTGTCCTTAATGCTTCACCACCTTCTTCTTCCTAAAACTTCAGTTTCATGTCATTATCATCACCTCTCAGCCGCACCGTACATTCTATTGTACGAGACTAGAGAGAAATCAGTCGAGAATTGTGAGATCCCAATTGGAGGCTTCGATGACAACAATTTTCCTTCTAACATAGAAAGTGGACGGATTGTCAAGATATTTCAATGAAGATATCTTAATACTTGGGAATACTGGGGCAGTCTATGACTGGGGATATTCATAGAGATCTGATGTTTTACTTTTATGTAAGTTAGTGGTCAGACGACGAAGTTGTTCAGATCTTAAGAAGAATTGAAGCAAACAATAGCAGTAGATTCTCGATGATAAAGGTAATCGTGAATCTTCACAAATCACACGCTGATTACACCGGTGCCTATCTATTGCCAGTCAGTGGTCGCACCTATTCTTCAGGAACCGGATTCTCCAGGCTGTTCTTTAGGAACCGGACTCTTCAGGAGCGTTTCTTTAGGAACCGAATTCTTTAGGAACTGTTGTCATGGTCAGATTTCTGAGTTCCGATTTGATGTTTTCAGGAAAGAGTGGAATGAATATGTTATCCTTGCCTTGAGTTTCAGTTCATTGAGAATTAATCTCCATGAAGTCAATGAACATTTCACGATTCCGTAGCTGTGCCTTGTCAAGTTCTGACAGCTCGGAAGCTACTATAGATAAACTACGCATCTTCAGAGTGCAGTACATCTACAGCTAGAATGTTGCATTATTAATAAAGCAAGGTAAAAGAAAAAATTGCTAATTGTTCAATAACGCTCAATAATTTCCGCATTAAAGTTACAGTAATACCTATAGCATTCTCAACAGGCCTTCAGTTTATCAAAACCAACTCAGCCAGTGCCCTCCACTTAACCGTCAACGTTGAGCGACAGAAATTCGGTGTGTCATCGTGTCATCGCTTCCTCCTGTTACTAAAGTGCTGGAGGCAATTTAATCGACACATTTGGAGGAGCTCATTATATCTGTTTCATCTCAGGAAGAATGACACTAAACCTATGACCTGCGATTGAAAAGTCGCTTTACAGAAAAATATACACCTATCAGCGGCTCTCGATCAGATTTGATTTAGAGTATGGTATCAAAATATTGCATAAAAAATATAAAAGAATTATAAAAAAATATATAAAAAGTATCCTAAATATCTTCAACTCTGTCAATGAACATATTGACTTTACTTTAGAAACTCCAGCAAATAATACTTAGAACTTTTTGGATATTAGTATCTCTGTTTCGGAGGCTGTAAATTATACTTGGTACAAAAAAGCTTGCCATTCTGGCATTTGTTTGAAGGCTAACAGTTGGGTGCCTTCTTTTGTTAAGAATAGTTTTATGTATTTTGACAATAGGTGCTCGAATGATGCCAACCTTAGAGAAAGTGAGAGCAAACTCAATACTCTTTTGATTAGTAATGGATTCAAATCCATTAGCAGGCCTACTAGCAAAGCTGAAATCACCAAAAATACAGATAGTAAGACTAAAGATCACAGAATTAAATATTTTGTTTGTCTGCTTCGGTTTGCTAGAAGTGTGATTAATAGGAAATTGACGACACATCGAGGAACCTATTAAGTGGACAAAAAAGAATTCCTAATACCTTAGAGATAGGAAAAAAGTCGTGCGTCGCTTGCGGATTAATGTGAGTTCCAGCAAAGTGCTTCGATTGCCAAAATTCCTTCAGATTCGAAGACTTCAGATCATTGCGCACAAGTTTTCTCTATAATGTTGGCCCTTCCGATCATTATTAAAGAAAGTAGCAGGCGTACGAAAATTAGTTCACTTGATAATTTCACATTCTCTCCTCGGCATTGCTCATTGTATAGTGCATACATTGAATCGAAGCCAGGCATCGATATGTGTTTTGGTGTGTGCGAAGTGATATCACGGCACGCACGCATCTCTCACTGGCTCTACTGTCCTCTGCTGACAGCTTATTGTTTGCCATTTCCAATAGCAAACGATACACGAATTATCCATTCGAGAAGGAACAAGTTATCTAACTCTGTGATGTGCCATTTCGATATTTAGGTTGCATACAACTCTTCCTTTCTAGGAAACCGAAGCCCGCGCAGATGAATCTAATTCTGTGCTAAAGATAATTCGGTCTTCCTAAAATTAAATTTTCTAATGATCGTTGTTCTCGTAAACTGAAACACCTTAGTAAGAAGTTTAATCTACCTATCAAGATTGTCAATAAACCAGGAAAGCAATCAGGCAAATATTTTTCGACCGACAATAATTCCAAGCCATGCAGTTGCAATATTTGTAACATGAACTGTAGCATGCGTTATGTTGTTTACAGGTTTTCGTGCAACATTTGCAGCAAAACGTATATTGGTTCGACTAACCGCCCCTTCTTTACGCGCTTCATAATGGTCATGATATCGGTGAAAAATAAAATTACCTAGACAACTCGTGCAAAGATATCCATCTTTTGCTTTCTCGTCGCCCTTCCGGCTCGTGCATAGATATCCATCTTTTGCTTTCTCCTCGCCCTTCCGGCTCGTGCATAGATATCCATCTTTTGCTTTCTCCTCGCCCTTCCGGCTCGTGCATAGATATGTTGACCAGCATAGAAAGCAATAAAGATGGATATTTTGCACTAGTTCCAGCCGAGGTTCTGTTATGCCGAGCATAATTATCAAGGATCCGCCATACAATAAACTGCAAACATTGACTGTACTGGTACAATCTGCATGATCGCAAACTCTAAATAGAGAAAATTGAAGCTGAAGAATTCGCCCAAAAACAACGAAAATTCGGAGAGAGCTAATTAGCGGAATAATTCCGATGTTGAAGTGGAAGCTGATTTATTTCACAACTTGTTAAACCAAAGAGATGATTAAAAATCGTTTCTAAAGTCGCCCAAGTTCTTGAATGAAATACTGCGCTCATCGCTATTGCATGAACCGCTGATTATTAACACAGAACAGCGAAATTTCTGCCTCAGAAATGTATCACAGCGGTTAACCTGCTCACATGTCTGCATCAACAATGAAAAACACAGCAACCAGAAATGCAAATGTAATTATTTGCTAATGACAGTGCTCGGATTGTATCACTGAAGACAAGACTGTTATCAGCCTTAAATGTCACACGTCTGTCTCCTCTAAACACGTGCGGTATCTAAATTAAGTCTCCGCATATCCTGAACTCTAATGAAATGAATTACAGTCGATATTGTCATCTCATATGCTATTTTTACACAAAATCGTAAAGTGCATGTGAGAGAAAAATTAGTTCCCTGAAAACATAAATCTGATAGTTTACTTACTACTTACATATATTTGTCAGCAGAATGCAATAAATGTCTAAATATGCAAGAGAGGCTTACCGGTGATGATGAGGACTTGTCCTTGGTGCTCGCCAAGAGGTCCCACCTGTATCTCTTGGAGAACAGCTTGAGCTGCGCAATACTGGTGAGCCATGACATGAAGATGACTTCCCGGAGCTTCCACTGACAGATCCGGATCCTAAATTCAACGATGGATAAGGACAAGGTTTGGAATCTCCTCGACTGAAGTCCAAACTGCGAATCTGTTGAAGAGCATCTTGCTTCAACTCATCCGGCGATACATCGCAGAAATCACAACGACCTGAGGAGAAGCGGTTCAATGGGGGCATCAGTTGAAGATTTTCAAGAATGCCTGATGATCCTCGACGATCCTGCAAAGATAAAGTGAATTTGTTGTAACTTTTAATAATGTCTCCGTGGCTCAGCGGTTAGGTGCTTGGCCTAGGAATCTTCTGTTCCAGAGGTCGAGCCCCGAGTGAGTCATTGGAAGCCGGCCGGAAGAGCATCCAAGCTAAAAAGCCTGCAACGCTCCGGCAAGATTTGACTATGTCCAAGCCACCAGCATGAGGAAGACGTGACGCTGATTCTTCTTTGTTATTAATATGTCAATTGATTCTCATGAAATGCAGAGGCAAAAAGTGCTGATTTCCCCTCAAGCGTCCAAATGAACGTAGATGCTCTTTTCAAGCAAGAGGCAGAAATTGGAATTGCATAAATCAATGAATTGACATCATCAATCTATTTTTTATAATCCCTTATCAACAAGGTTTTCTCAAAGCGACATGAAAATATTTTTCTAGGCTTCAATTTCTTCAACAACAATTATTGCATATTCATCAAGTACCAACGTGACAGCGGCTCTGTACGAATCCCTTGATAAATGAAAATGCCAGTCAGGGACACTGCTGCGCACAGAATTAGACAGGTCGTGTCTTCTTCCGTTTGACTAGAAGGGAAGCATTGGAACATGTAACGTTAATGAAATGGCACAATCTTCTGACTAAATACCATAGCAATCGAACAATGAGCAGCCAGTTCAGCATTAAACACGCCAAATTGTACAAAGTTTCAGTGACTGTTATCAACCGGATCACACAGCAAAGAGACAGTCGATGCCAAGTTCTACAGAGAAGTTTGGGAACATTTTTTCATGCGCCTGCTAACTTTTTTAAAAATGATCGGAAGGCTCAACATTATCGAGAAGCCTTTTGCGCAATGATCTGAATTCTTCGAATCTGAAGGAGTCGTGGCGATCGGAGCATTTTGAAGGAATTCAGAGCAATCCGCAAGCGACGCACGACTATTTCTCCTATCTCTGTAAGGTATTAAAAATTTCTTTTTGCCCACTTATTAAGTTCCTGCATGTGCCATCTGTTTGAATCAGTTTGCACTTCTGGGAAAGTGATACGATTAAACAATCTAATTCTGTGGTGCTGCGTGATGTGAAATATCTATGTCTATCTATTGTGACAATTCATTGTTTCCTGCAGTGACACTTCATTCCTGATATTCTACGTGTATTGTCGCAGCAGTAAGCAGTATTCGCTCGCTGCTGTGCATAGCATATACATTTACATGTATATTCTCTCTCTGGCGTTTGTTCAGAACCTGATGCAATACAAGTCAAAGTCTACGTCACCTTGATGTTTTGCCTCGTAATTTAACAGACACTCTAGCAAGCTGACAAGGGACGTAGCCAAGTTGCATTTATAGAAATTACAAAGATGTCTATGCAATATATTCCGTTCTCAGGAGGACTGAATCATTTCATTCGATGGATACATGTAGATAACAGCTGTAGGAAAATGACCTAAATCTCATCATAATGTCATCTCTTTCCTATCATCTATCTTCATGAAATGACTCCGTCGTCTTGAGAATGGACATGACAAAATGCCGGGTAAATATTTTTCAATGTATTTTTGTAAATAAAACTTGGCATTTTCATCCTTTGTCATTCATTAATCACATGCAAGGCACATTCTCATCTATAAAACAACACACTAAATCATTAATCGAATTTACATTAATAGAAAGGGGACTTGATGTTCCTGTTGAAGCTGCAGCCAATACAAAGGAAAATCTGCAACAGGTATTCGCCTTTGATAGAACAACAACTGAAACAGACTACAATTACAGTCCGATAGTGTTCCATGGTCATGCTTTTCAAGGTCAAACGATTCAGATATCACTGTACCTTTCAATTCTTTCAAAATCCTCTGATTTCTGATTTCAAAATCAAATTCTGTGAAGGATTGTGATGTCAACCCTCGGCAGGGTGTTTTGATAAACCCGCTCATCGCCCCTCTGTTTCCGAAACTACACTGTAAACTGTAGGGCACGAAATTTAGGCATCAATTCTAACCAACAAAGGCACGAGTAGGCACGAATATGTCATAGTGCCGAGTTCGTGCCCATTGATTTTTCCTTCAATTTCATTGGATAAATAAATATTTGGTTTGGTGCCTATTAGTGCCCAAGTGGCGCCTACTGGTGCCTCGAGGCACTAGCTAGGCGCTAACTGGCACGAAATTTCGGCTTCGTGCCTAAATTAGTGCCCTACAGTTTACAGTGTAAAGGTCCAAATTCAAAACAAAATACAAAAGCTGTTATCATGACGGGTCAGAATATTGTCACTGTTTTGATATTCAAGGTCACACTGGAGGTCAGATGTAAGGTCAAAAAGCCGATTTTTTACTAAGGTTCCTACTACGAAAATTTCACAATTCAAATTTCGAATTCAAAACGTCGAAGTCTAAATAGAATCTACAAAGGAATTGTCATTTTCTGTTCCAATTGACACGAGAACACTTTCTTTTATAAATTTGAATAGTTATGATATTAATAAGGACATCTGCAAACATTCAAAGGAATACTGCGAGACCATAGAGTAGGTGTATTAGGTAGAGAGGTAACTCCACATTTATTAAATCCCCAATGTTTATACACTTTCGATTTAATTAAATGAACTCAAGGGAGATGCAGTTGGTATTGTCACCAAATGAGAGATATGCAAATTCGTCCATATCGCTATTCAGATTCAAGAAATGAAACATGAATCTAGTGAATCATAAAATCATGCCGGTGGAAATTGATTTAAAAACTTGAAATTTCAGCCATGAAAGCACGAATAATGTCGCGACCTTTTCATGAAGACTTTCATTATAAAACAGATCATGAAATTCCCTTGATAATCAGCTTGACTTCCGCTTAGTTAGGATGCTTATCAGCAAGTATTCATTCCTTTTGATATCCAACATGGTTCATACTACTTATATAGGAGAGTCATCTCGGTAGTATATAAATTGGCAAATTTTGACTTTTTTCAAAACTGCTCAAATAATTTTTGGACCACGGGAGAGTAATCTCCGCAAAAAACTGAATCGTTTGATATAAAAATGTTCACTGTATGCAGATACTTTTTTGAGTCGACACTCTACCTATATATCCCTACTCTATGGCAAAAACAGTGCAAAATTCGACAAATCTGGCGTACATTCAAATTTTTCTTAAATCTTATCGTGACGAAAGTATTAAGCCGATGTTATTCAAAATTGGTGGAAAGTTGTGGAATGCGTCTAAAATTTGGAGTTCGTATCCTCCTTTGTTCAGGGGCATAATGAAATTTTCGGTACGGGGCGTTCATCGCCCATCCCCCAAGGTAAAGGAGAGATGAAATCGCATATACTTTACAAAATTCAGCCGGGAATGGATTCCTATATACATCGATAAAATCCACCTAACACGATTGGGACAAAAGCAGGATACACTAGGTGACATTACCACACGTAATTCACACGTATCCGGACCACCCCAAACATCTGTGGTTAACAGCAGTTTATACTTCTACGCACGTACATACGCGTTGCACTAAGAGTCAGAAATCACTTGATCTGATGCTGTCAAAACATGGGGAATGTTTATGAATACGCGCGGGCGAGCGTTTGTGCGTTTGTGCGTCGTCTACGGTTGTCTGCGCTGCCGCTTAAGCGCAATTGAACCACGGATGAACCACTAAGCATGTTCTGTCTTCCCTGAGCATGGAATTGAGGTTCTATCACATTGTTTAGCCTCTGATACATGCAGACGCATGAGACGCAAAGTCTATGTAACAGGACTGCCGACAGATGTTGCAGCAATGTCACGCATAGCCGCGGATGTTTAGGGTCATGTGTAATTACGCGTAATTGAGCGTGGCATGTCACCTAGTGCAACGCTGCTGCATCCCTCACACAATAGAAAGTGAACGAAAATCAAATTTTCGAGTAATTCTTCTTCTACTTGTTCATCAATTGTTTCCGTAGACATCAATCCTTAATATCATTCTTCTGTGCAGCTTCTAAAATGATGCTGTTCAATTGATCAACGCTGTGAAGTGGTCCTCATTTTGCGCGGTTCGAAGACGTCCAATATGAAGCACGATGTTCGAAGCTCATGACAAGAATAAGTGAGGCCATCCTTGTCAATATGTCAGGCAACTTTTGACTTGCATAAACTGAGCGTCTTATCCTTATTGAACGCATTAATCGGACAACTACTTTTACACGCAGGCAGTGGCGTAGCGTGTATAGTATTCACAGTATTCACTGAATACCTATTTATTTTCTGTGTAAAGTTGTGCATTGATTCCATTGCTTTTTATGATAATTAGTCAACTGTTTTACGGCTTAGTAATTCGGTTTGTTTCCAAAGTAGCTATTGTATTAAGCAACGATATCAATCAGCGTTAACTTTGATTCCACTTCTTGTTTCTTGGACGTCTCCTCTAGCATTTAGCAACAATAGCACTTATATTAGGTGCGTTATCGCAAGACTCCTTAATTATCGGCACCGTGTCGACGCTTATACTGTCAGCTTCAATGCTACAAGCATAAGGCTACTGTTCAACTTGATGGGCTGAATAACATTGTCGGGATAGAGAATGCCGGGCAATTGGGCAGCAGCTGTTTTTGCCATCATTCGTGTAATCATGGTATCATACGCAGTTATGCAGAGACAAATGCAGAACCGCTGAGGATGCTTTATCATATCCACTATTCAACCAAGGAACTTGAATAGTGTTGCTGAAATAGGGCAACTTTCAGTTGATTCAGGTACACTTTAACAACTTTTGGAGTGAAATTTCAGATCGTTTAGAGTGTTTGAAAACATATACAAAAAATTGATGGGACATGTGATTCGAAAGATATCATTTAATTTTTCAAATTGTTGATGTTTAGTGTTTTTGATATGTGAAACTGTGCAAGCATATAGCGGGCCTACATCAATACAAAATGTATGCGGAGCATAATTTGATTTAAGGCGAGGTTTTGCACATGTCCGTGTACAGTAGGCTACATTATATATGATTATTTGTCTTGCATGTAAGCGCTTGCATATGAATAGATTGAAGTAATGTATGTGGGTCACCTGTATTCAGGTAATCATTGACCTGAAACGTGTCAGTCCACCTTATCATCCTCATTCGCATCGCCACAATCTTCAATTATTTGAATCAATCAAATTCCATCCAACATAAAAAGCACATGTAGATCAGGCACGATAAAACGTCATACAAGGCATCAATCTTTCATTTTCTTCATATATCCACATGTCATGTAAATTGTCATGTTGAGGATGTGACCGTAGTTACCTCTGTTGACAGTCAGTGCGACATTCTGTCAAATTCCCAAGATTGTTGCAACGGTCAAGATGCAAAAAAATCTTCATGTCCTCAAGAATAGTGAGGAGTTATCACATGAAGAATCTATTCAGAAGTGATCGAAGGTCAGCGACAGATTTCAGACTTATGCGGCAGCAGCAAGAGCTAAAAGAAAAGATTGATTTCAAGATAATACACCCGAATGATGCAGCAACGACTTATTTACGTGACTAACTAACAAAATTCTTCGAGAAACACAATGCTAATAAGTTCTGTTAATCAGACGATTCTACCTCTGGAAAATAGAAGCAGGGTCAAAATAGATCTTTCGTTGTCTTATGCGGGAGCTTCATTATTCAATTTTCCGCGATGGAAGCAAAATTAAAGCTCTCTCTCAATTCAGACGATTTTTTTATTCTAGAGATAAATTTTATTATATATCAAAAATAAAAAATCGTCTAACTTGAGAGAGAGCTTTATTTTTGCTTCCATCGCGAAAGTTGAAGGGGCAAAATAGGTAGTCTTAAGAAGCGTCTAATCCTAGTGCAAAGAGCAACGACTCAGTCAGCTGCACCGTCCAAGCCTCCACTGTGAGGAGTAGTGACCCAGTCAGCTGCACCGTCCAAGCCTCCAGTGTGAGGAGTAGTGACCCAGTCGGCTGCACCGTCCAAGCCTCCAGTGTGAGGAGTAGTGACCCAGTCGGCTGCACCGTCCAAGCCTCCAGTGTGAGGAGTAGTGACACAGTCAGCTGCACCGTCCAAGCCTCCACTGTGAGGAGTAACGACTCAGTCAGCTGCACCGTCCAAGCCTCCACTGTGAGGAGTAGTGACCCAGTCAGCTGCACCGTCCAAGCCTCCATTTGTGAGGAGTAGTGACCCAGTCAGCTGCACCGTCCAAGCCTCCACTGTGAGGAGTAGTGACCCAGTCAGCTGCACCGTCCAAGCCTCCAGTGTGAGGAGTAGTGACCCAGTCAGCTGCACCGTCCAAGCCTCCAGTGTGAGGAGCAACGACTCAGTCAGCTGCACCGTCCAAGCCTCCAGTGTGAGGAGTAGTGACCCAGTGAGCTGCACCGTCCAAGCCTCCAGTGTGAGGAGTAGTGACCCAGTCAGCTGCAGCGTCCAAGTCTCCAGTGTGAGGAGAAGTGACCCAGTCAGCTGCACCGTCCAAGCCTCCAGTGTGAGGAGTAGTGACCCAGTCGGCTGCACCGTCCAAGCCTCCAGAGTGAGGAGTAGTGACCCAGTCAGCTGCACCGTCCAAGCCTCCAGTGTGAGGAGCAGTGACCCAGTCAGCTGCACCGTCCAAGCCTCCACTGTGAGGAGTAGTGACCCAATCAGCTGCACCGTCCAAGCCTCCAGTGTGAGGAGTAGTGACCCAGTCAGCTGCACCGTCCAAGCCTCCAGTGTGAGGAGTAGTGACCCAGTCAGCTGCACCGTCCAAGCCTCCAGTGTGAGGAGTAGTGACCCAGTCAGCTGCTCCGTCCAAGCCTCCAGTGTGAGGAGTAGTGACCCAGTCAGCTGCTCCGTCCAAGCCTCCAGTGTGAGGAGAATTGGCAAACGACAACTCCCAATTGATTCTCAGCTGTTCCTGAATAAACTAGACGGTATAGAAACAGTAAGATTTGTTGGTAACTTTACGCTACAAATAATTCTCATCTGAGTTCTACGGACGTGCATACAAGACATCAATCAACTGAGTCGGAGATCACGTATTTCTCACGTTAAATCAGCAACAAATGCGTCGCGCACTCATTAGCGGTGGAGATAAAAAGTACTGCCTGAGGATTATTACTCTCATCACGAAATTGCTATCACTAAGAGGCTTTATTTGCCAAGTGATTCGTGTGTACATTACTTTGAGGCAATCTCATCATTGAAATTCAAATCCTAAGTAAACGAATAGAACTTGAAGAAATGCGATCAGAAATAGCCTTGAAGATTGGCAAAGTTTCAATGGGAACAACTCAATGACTAATCTCATCAGAGAATGTAAATTTAGGGATTGTTGAATATTCATTTAAGAAAGAGAACCTGTCGAATGTCCTTGTTATAACAGAGCAGACAGCCAACTCTTAGAAGTACATGAACCATTCCTATGAGTCACAAGAAGTGGGTATATTTTCCAAAACTGAATTTCCTTAATACATCAATGTCGATAGAAACATGACTTGTTCGAAACTATTTCAACATTATTTAAAGAAGTTGTACGAGGCCATAGAAATCTGATTTCTCGCGTTGTTTAAGTTATCTAGGTTAAAAATGATCATTCAGGCTCAGGACCTTTGTCTTGAGGTTCTTGAATTCTTTTCATCGGTATATCATAAGTTTCTGTAGTTGTTTTTGGTCTAATCCAAGATACGTTTGAGACATTAAAAGAATTTATGTTTTCAAGCCCTCTACACTTTCCTAACATCCACGCAATGAAATTCAAGATGAAACGGTACAGCAGCGAGAAACGTGGAAAATAACGGATTTGTGTCTTCCTGCTCAACTCTGATGACTGAGAAAGTTCCCCCGCAGGTTGACAGTTTTTTAGGTGATGCAAACAAGCCCTGAAATCCATCGATCACCTGTTGGAAGGCTGCAAGAACTACGAGGTTCTAGCCTGCGGAGGAAATGAAGGAATACAAATCGAAAGAACCTCCAGATGAACCCTCTTCATACCAAGAAGTACCTATAGGGGTCTCTGAGTGACTTGATGTGTGCCTCAAGCCCTTCCATGTCCACGCAGATGAGACAAGTACGCAAATTGTGGCGTAAATCAAAGGCTGGTGGTCTTCAACAAGCGACAGCTGGTCAATGAGAAGTAGTAAAAACCTCAAAAAGTAATTAAAATTCCATAGAATTTCCCAAAAGGTAACTCAAACATCAATCTGAGTGCAATGTTATCCACGCTGTAGAGATTCTACTCTACCTCTGAACACACTCGCATACCGCTCAGGGAGCAGTTGAAGTCAAACAGGTCTGAAACAAAATACTAGTCAGTAAGATTCCAAGTTTATCATTTGTCCATTAAGTCACTCCTCAGAAAAACGTCCTCATCTTCTGTTGAGATTTCAAGATAGAGCAAGAACAAATTCTGACTTCAATTTAGGCTGTACTCTGTTTACTAGACAAAATCTGTCAGAATCTGGGAAATTCATGAGAATAAATGAACTTCATTGTCGCCGCTAAGTTCAATTTCAGGTGCACAGTTTGATGCATTGTACAATAGTTGATTCATTAAAATGACATTTGTAACAAAGCGTAGAACAATCAAATTAAGCAAATGATT
Source organism: Prostheceraeus crozeri (assembly GCA_907163375.1). Taxonomy (NCBI): domain Eukaryota; kingdom Metazoa; phylum Platyhelminthes; order Polycladida; family Euryleptidae; genus Prostheceraeus; species Prostheceraeus crozeri. The sequence continues at coordinate 274,103 of CAJQUW010003277.1, forward strand.
TCATTTAGTGCAGAATAAGACAGCGGTGAATCTGCACAACAAAATTAATTACCCGCAAAAAGCGAATTTGGCAGATACAAATCTCAATCTATTCCTAATCACAATTAGAAAAGTTTGTCATTCGCTTTTGAAATCAAACTTACACAATTCAAGCGAGCTACATCGAGTAAAACTCTGATGTCATGAACTTCTTGAACTTGGACAAGTTATGAGAAATTCACATTCTACAATGTTTAAGAAATCTATTAAGATATCATTGTTGTAAGAGAGAGTGATTAAAAGTTTCGAGTAGATTTCTATTCTGACATCGAGGGCGTCATATATCCATGGTATCGAATCTCACCGGAAATGCAGGGATAACTATCTACTTCTAAGTTCGTTTCACTCAGACAGCTGATGGTTCGATAGACTTGTGGTTAGAGGGTAGGCACGGATACCCTCCAACTACAACGTAACTGGTTCGAGGCCGCACGTGACCGATATAAGAGCTTTTAACATGTCACGTTGTAGTTACACATGCTAGTCGACGGTTTAGTCGGTAAATTAACAATTTACTGACTATGAAAAAACATTCCAAAGGATTTTCGAGGGACATCTGATTATCATTGTTGACAATTCTGACTCATCAAAGCAGCGGTAACCGCCAGAAGTTTCTCATATGAGTGAGATTTGTCTTAAATCAATAAGAACAAGTGTTTCTGAAAAGTCAACCGTTTTCATCGTCTTTCGATAATAGACCGAAGTTAGAGAGTCGGTGACATGAGGTAGAGAGATCTTTGACAAGTTTGGGGATAAGTATGAGCAGGAATATGCAAATTGGTTACAAATGAGCAGTCTGCGGCGATACGTGAGAGATCATTTGAAGCACTTGCAGGCAAGCACTAAATCTCTTAGCGGAGGATGTTCATTAGAGTTTCGCAGCTGATGGAAGAAATAAATAAACAGTGGCTATACTCAGAAGCACATTAGGCACGGAGCCTTTGTTCCAGTTGGCGGAGTTGTCATTTATTCTTCTCATTCTTTCTGTGCTGAGTATTAAGCTAGAATGCAGAAAGAAACCTATTTTAAAGTCACATATTTGACCCGATCAAGGTTTGACCAAAGGCCTCGCGGACGAAGAGCAAACACTCTACCACAACGAATTGCACAGGGACAATTTGGGCAAGGAGTCGATGGTTTGGGCAAGAAGACTACGACTTGGGCAAGGAGTCGATGGTTTGGACAAGAAGACTACGACTTGGGCAAGGAGTCGATGGTTTGGGAAAGAAGACTACAACTTGGGCAAGGAGTCGATGGTTTGGACAAGAAGACTACGACTTGGGCAAGGAGTCGATGGTTTGGGCAAGAAGACTACGACTTGGGCAAGGAGTCGATGGTTTGGACAAGAAGACTACGACTTGGGCAAGGAGTCGATGGTTTGGGAAAGAAGACTACAACTTGGGCAAGGAGTCGATGGTTTGGACAAGAAGACTACGACTTGGGCAAGGAGTCGATGGTTTGGGCAAGAAGACTACGACTTGGGCAAGGAGTCGATGGTTTGGACAAGAAGACTACGACTTGGGCAAGGAGTCGATGGTTTGGACAAGAAGACTACGACTTGGGCAAGGAGTCGATTTTTGGGCAAGAAGACTACGACTTGGGCAAGGAGTCGATGGTTTGGCAAGAAGACTACGACTTGGGCAAGGAGTCGATGTTTGGGCAAGAAGACTACGACTTGGGCAAGGAGTCGATGTTTGGGCAAGAAGACTACGACTTGGGCAAGGAGTCGATGGTTTGGGCAAGAAGACTACGACTTGGGCAAGGAGTCGATGGTTTGGCAAGAAGACTACGACTTGGGCAAGGAGTCGATGGTTTGGGCAAGAAGACTACGACTTGGGCAAGGAGTCGATGGTTTGGGCAAGAAGACTACGACTTGGGCAAGGAGTCGATGGTTTGGACAAGAAGACTACGACTTGGGCAAGGAGTCGATGGTTTGGACAAGAAGACTACGACTTGGGCAAGGAGTCGATGTTTGGGCAAGAAGACTACGACTTGGGCAAGGAGTCGATGGTTTGGGCAAGAAGACTACGACTTGGGCAAGGAGTCGATGGTTTGGACAAGAAGACTACGACTTGGGCAAGGAGTCGATGGTTTGGAGAAGGAGACTACGACTTGGGCAAGGAGTCGATGGTTTGGGCAAGAAGACTACGACTTGGGCAAGGAGTCGATGGTTTGGGCAAGAAGACTACGACTTGGGCAAGGAGTCGATGGTTTGGACAAGAAGACTACGACTTGGGCAAGGAGTCGATGGTTTGGACAAGAAGACTACGACTTGGGCAAGGAGTCGATGGTTTGGACAAGAAGACTACGACTTGGGTAAGGAGTCGATGGTTTGGACAAGAAGACTACGACTTGGGCAAGGAGTCGATGGTTTGGACAAGAAGACTACGACTTGGGCAAGGAGTCGATGGTTTGGGCAAGGAGTCGATGGTTTGGACAAGAAGACTACGACTTGGGCAAGGAGTCGATGGTTTGGACAAGAAGACTACGACTTGGGCAAGGAGTCGATGGTTTGGACAAGAAGACTACGACTTGGGCAAGGAGTCGATGGTTTGGGCAAGAAGAATACGACTTGGGCAAGGAGTCGATGGTTTGGACAAGAAGACTACGACTTGGGCAAGGAGTCGATGGTTTGGACAAGAAGACTACGACTTGGGCAAGGAGTCGATGGTTTGGGCAAGAAGACTACGACTTGGGCAAGGAGTCGATGGTTTGGACAAGAAGACCACGACTTGGGCAAGGAGTCGATGGTTTGGGCAAGGAGTCGATGGTTTGGGCAAGGAATCGATGCTTTGGGCAAGGAGTCGATGGTTTGGGCAAGGAATCGATGCTTTGGGTAAGAAGACAACGACTTGGGCAAGGAGTCGATGTTTTGGACAAGAAGACTACGACTTGGGCAAGGAGTCGATGGTTTGGACAAGAAGACTACGACTTGGGCAAGGAGTCGATGGTTTGGACAAGAAGACAACGACTTGGGCAAGGAGTCGATGGTTTGGGTAAGGAGTCGATGGTTTGGACAAAAAGAATACGACTTGGGCAAGGAGTCGATGGTTTGGGCAAGGAATCGATGGTTTGGGCAAGAAGACTACGGCTTGGGCAAGGAGTCGATGGTTTGGACAAGAAGACTACGACTTGGGCAAGGAGTCGATGTTTGGGCAAGAAAGAAGACTACGACTTGGGCAAGGAGTCGATGGTTTGGACAAGAAGACTACGACTTGGGCAAGGAGTCGATGGTTTGGTCAAGAAGACTACGACTTGGGCAAGTAGTCGATGGTTTGGTCAAGAAGACTACGACTTGGGCAAAGAATCGATGGTTTGGACAAGAAGACTACGACTTGGGCAAGGAGTCGATGGTTTGGGCAAGAAGACTACGACTTGGGCAAGGAGTCGATGGTTTGTGCAAGAAGACTACGACTTGGGCAAGGAGTCGATGGTTTGGTCAAGAAGACTACGACTTGGGCAAGGAGTCGATGGTTTGGTCAAGAAGACTACGACTTGGGCAAGGAGTCGATGTTTGGGCAAGAAGACTACGACTTGGGCAAGGAGTCGATGGTTTGGGCAAGAAGACTACGACTTGGGCAAGGAGTCGATGGTTTGGACAAGAAGACTACGACTTGGGCAAGGAGTCGATGGTTTGGTCAAGAAGACTACGACTTGGGCAAGGAATCGATGGTTTGGACAAGAAGACTACGACTTGGGCAAGGAGTCGATGGTTTGGGCAAGAAGACTACGAATTGGGCAAGGAGTCGATGGTTTGTGCAAGAAGACAACGACTTGGGCAAGGAGTCGATGTTTGGGCAAGAAGACTACGACTTGGGCAAGGAGTCGATGGCTTGGGCAAGGAGTCGATGGTTTGGGCAAGGAGTCGATGTTTGGGCAAGGAGTCGATGGTTTGGGCAAGAAGACTACGACTTGGGCAAGGAGTCGATGGTTTGGGCAAGGAGTCGATGGTTTGGGCAAGGAGTCGATGGTTTGGAGAAGGAGACTACGACTTGCGCAAGGAGTCGATGGTTTGGACAAGAAGACTACGACTTGGGCAAGGAGTCGATGCTTTGAGTAAGAAGACAACGACTTGGGCAAGGAGTCGATGGTTTGGAGAAGGAGACAACTTGACCACAAGGAACCAGCTACTTACACAGGTAGTCAACATGTTGAGGATCTCTAACGGCAAGTACTTCAAAGCTCTCTAGTTGTAGGCAGATCACGACTACCATTCACCTGCTTTGGATGTTGGAGAATAATTTTCATAATTGGATTTCCATGTTCCTTTGACGGATTGAAATCGTGGAATTCGAAAGACAATTGCTGTTCATTCTAACGAGCTAATATAGCGGCTCTTTCAACATTCCTGACCGAGAAATGGACACAACTTTCGGTTCATCAGTTTCATGTTAAATGATGAGATTATTATCAACTTAATGACGAATGCTGTCAATGATCTCTCCACAACAATGACTTTTCTGCACTGTTTACCGTCGTCAATTTAATGCAGCGACAATACAGTTCAGGTACAGTGATGTGCACTTCAGGAGTAGAACGTTTTATGTCAGGATTTTCTGTCGTATAGTCCGGCAGCCAGCACGAGTTTCTGCAGGGAACGAGGCCGACGGTGAGACTTTCACAGAATGATGTACACCTCATAGTCCGGCAGCCAGCACGAGTTTCTGCAGGGAACGAGGCCGACGGTGAGACTTTCACAGAATGATGTACACCTCATAGTCCGGCAGCCAGCACGAGTTTGTGCAGGGAACGAGGCCGACAATGAGACTTTCACAGAATGATGTACACCTCATAGTCCGGCAACCAGCACGAGTTTCTGCAGGGAACGAGGCCGACGGTGAGACTTTCACAGAATGATGTACACCTCATAGTCCGGCAGCCAGCACGAGTTTCTGCAGGGAACGAGGCCGACAATGAGACTTTCACAGAATGATGTACACCTCATAGTCCGGCAGCCAGCACGAGTTTGTGCAGGGAACGAGGCCGAAAATGAGACTGTCACAGAATGATGTACACCTCATAGTCCGACAGCCAGAGCGAGTTTCTGCAGGGAACGAGGCCGACAATGAGACTTTCACAGAATGATGTACACCTCATAGTCCGGCAGCCAGCACGAGTTTGTGCAGGGAACGAGGCCGAAAATGAGACTTTCACAGAATGATGTACACCTCATAGTCCGGCAGCCAGCACGAGTTTGTGCAGGGAACGAGGCCGAAAATGAGACTGTCACAGAATGATGTACACCTCATAGTCCGGCAGCCAGCACGAGTTTGTGCAGGGAACGAGGCCGACAATCTGTTTAGCGTCCTATTCTCCACTTCTGTCTTCATTGATAAAAATGCAAAAAACTGCAATGTCATGCAAGAAATTGCTGATTCTTGCGGACCCGTAACAAGAGGCGTCATGTCAGGCCCTTCTGTCGGTAATTGAATTGATAAACTGAGAAAAGAACATCGGTCAGCAAGTCCATCAAAGAAACACGGGTGGTCAGCTATTGTAACACATCAGAGGAGCGGCAATTAATTCATTTAGCATTGTATTGGAATCATGTTGAAAATCTCTTAATTAACAATCTCTCAACACTTCAGTTCTTGTGATGATTCAAGTGGCGGCATTGTTTGGTCATGAAGAAAGTATCCGCACAGGAATCACGAACCTCCTTCTGTTTACCTAAACATTGTCACCTCTCACACTAACAGTCACATCTTCCATTTTCGTGGTCACAACGATGTGCGAGAATACTGACTACGCCTAAAAAACGTCATCCCCAACAAAGATCCTATCAAGTTCGAAGAGTCTTCAGTTGTCTACTAATACTATTGTGAGCAATGCCCGATTATTACATCGGAAAAACTTGACGACAATTACAAAAGAAGAATTCGAGTGCTTATTACAGAGAAACCAGCATCAGAAATTTCTATGCACATCTGTCCACCCAAAGAGAAAACTTCAAAAAAGTCCCAAAAAAATACCAAAGTCACTCATCATAAAGTAACTCCAAAACCTCGTAAACATCAAATATCAAAAAAAACTTTTACATTCATTTTTAGTGCGCAGCACATTCTATTTCTATGTTTGCGGACAGATATTCCTCTGTCAATTTTAGTGCGCAGCTCATTCTATTTCTATGTTTGCGGACAGATATTTCTCTGTCAATTTTAGTGCGCAGCTCAATCTATTTCTATGTTTGCGGACAGATATTCCTCTGTCAATTTTAATGCGCAGCTCATTCTATTTCTATGTTTGCGGACAGATATTCCTCTGTCAATTTTAGTGCGCAGCTCATTCTATTTCGATGTTTGCGGACAGATATTCTTCTGTCAATTTTAATGCGCAGCTCATTCTATTTCTATGTTTGCGGACAGATATTCCTCTGTCAATTTTAGTGCGCAGCTCATTCTATTTCTATGTTTGCGGACAGATATTCCTCTGTCAATTTTAATGCGCAGCTCATTCTATTTCTATGTTTGCGGACAGATATTTCTAAGCCCACTGACCACACAGATAAAGTGCTTTGTCTCAGTGCTCGGGTGTAGAGATGACCTTCCTCAATACTGATGGTCACGGCCAGTAGTAGTCTCGAGGCACAAGAAGATCAAGTTTCTATTGAACAGAATGCAAATTCCCCCTTGAATTCCAGGCGCCTTTTTTAGATGTGTTCATAATGGATTTTATGTCCAAAATTGTACGTAATCCTGTTCGTCTGTAGTATTATCGACGCTGATGATGGATACCATGGTATTTGAAACCAGCATGGCAATGAATCGTGCTCGTGCAAAAACCTTGCATCTTCTAGCTTGTAATAAACCTGAAGAATTGATCTATATAATTATGTGTCTAACACATGACGCATGTAAATCAGCATGCCGAACATAAATCTGAAGACAAATTCGACTTCTTTTGTCGAAGTGTTTACATGTAAATCTATCAAGATTTGATCAATTATCGCAAAAGAAAAGATATTGAAAGTTTGCTTAGAATTCTTCAATAGTTGGACACAGTTTGAAACAAGAGAGTCAAAGATGAGGACACAACTGCGATAGAATATAGAGAAGTAATTAATAAACATTTCTAAGGGAGTAAACGATTCCCAAAATGTAATTTAATATTAATCAGAAGAATTTCAGATAATATTCAAGCGTTGACTGAGGAAAGATGCACTTTCAGTTATTTTGTAATGTCTTAAAGATAAATAATTAATCAGAATTGATGTTTGGAAAATTCATCTGTTCATTTCTGCGACTGGAAGTTCTTCAAATGATGATTAACAGAAATTATTTCATTAGGAAAGAAAATATTCACGAATGAATTGAAAATGAAGTTGAAATGAAGAGACAGACGCAGGGGATCTCTGATGAATCTCTAGCTAATGATTATAGTCCGGCAGCCAGCACGAGTTTCTGCAGGGAACGAGGCCGACAATGAGACTTTCACAGAATGATGTACACCTCATAGTCCGGCAGCCAGCAAGAGTTTGTGCAGGGAACGAGGCCGACAATGAGACTTTCACAGAATGATGTACACCTCATACTCCGGCAGCCAGCACGAGTTTCTGCAGGGAACGAGGCCGACAATGAGACTTTCACAGAATGATGTACACCTCATAGTCCGGCAGCCAGCAAGAGTTTGTGCAGGGAACGAGGCCGACAATGAGACTTTCACAGAATGATGTGCACCTCATAGTCCGGCAGCCAGCACGAGTTTGTGCACGGAACGAGGCCGACAATGAGTGTTTCACAGAATGATGTGCACCTCATAGTCCGGCAGCCAGCACGAGTTTCTGCAGGGAACGAGGCCGACAATGAGACTGTCACAGAATGATGTACACCTCATAGTCCGGCAGCAGCCAGCACGAGTTTGTGCAGGGAACGAGGCCGACAATGAGACTTTCACAGAATGATGTGCACCTCATAGTCTGGCAGCCAGCACGAGTTTGTGCAGGGAACAAGGCCGATAGTGAGACTTTCACAGAATGATGTACACCTCATAGTCCGGCAACCAGCAAGAGCTTGTGCAGGGAACGAGGCCGACAATGAGTGTTTCACAGAATGATGTGCACTTCATAGTCCGGCAGCCAGCACGAGTTTGTGCAGGGAACGAGGCCGACAATGAGACTTTCACAGAATGATGTACACCTCATAGTCCGGCAGCAGCCAGCACGAGTTTGTGCAGGGAACGAGGCCGAAAGTGAGACTTTCACAGAATGATGTACACCTCATAGTCCGGCAGCAGCCAGCACGAGTTTGTGCAGGGAACGAGGCCGATAGTGAGACTTTCACAGAATGATGTACACCTCATAGTCCGGCAGCCAGCACGAGTTTGTGCAGGGAACGAGGCCGACAATGAGACTTTCACGCCCTATGGCTACTGCCTGTCTTCCGAGTTCTAACGGGTTCCTCTTCTTGTCACATCAGACAACACACACATCCAATATGAAGCAGATTGAAACTTTCATTGATTTAATGAAAAATACTGAGTCTAGAGTCATATTCTTGACAAATAATGCCGGACTATGAGGTGCACATCATTCTGTCAAGGTCTCATTGTCGACCTCGTTCCCTGCACAAACTCGTGCTGGCTGCCGGACTATGAGGTGTACATCATTCTGTGAAAGTCTCATTGTCGGCCTCGTTCCGTGCACAAACTCGTGCTGGCTGCTGCCGGACTATGAGGTGTACATCATTCTGTGAAAGTCTCATTGTCGTCCTCGTTCCCTGCACAAACTCGTGCTGGCTGCCGGACTATGAGGTGTACATCATTCTGTGAAAGTCTCATTGTCGGCCTCGTTCCCTGCACAAACTCGTGCTGGCTGCCGGACTATGAGGTGTACATCATTCTGTGAAAGTCTCATTTTCGGCCTCGTTCCCTGCACAAACTCGTGCTGGCTGCCGGACTATGAGGTGTACATCATTCTGTGAAAGTCTCATTGTCGGCCTCGTTCCCTGCACAAACTCGTGCTTGCTGCCGGACTATGATGTGTACATCATTCTGTGAAAGTCTCATTGTCGGCCTCGTTCCCTGCACAAACTCGTGCTGGCTGCTGCCGGACTATGAGGTGTACATCATTCTGTGACAGTCTCATTGTCGGCCTCGTTCCCTGCACAAACTCGTGCTGGCTGCCGGACTATGAGGTGTACATCATTCTGTGAAAGTCTCATTGTCGGCCACGTTCCCTGCACAAACTCACTCCTACCAGAATAATTAGATATTGTACATTTGAAAAGTTGGAACAGACCTGAATAACAGACATTTCATCCAATATCCGGAATCATCAGCAAGCCTTGTTCAAGACTAAGTATGCGCAGACCTCGGCAGGAAACGTGGGAAACGGACCCACCGCCAGTCTACAAGAAACTGAAAGAATTACAGACCTACGACGTGTGTATTTTCGATCCACACGAAATTATCTCGACATTAGATTCCTCATTTTTTAGTTCCTGATTTCCTCTAGGACATATAATGACTGAATTCTTGCCAATCTCCTAAAAGTGGATACTATTCATATATTTGACGACAGAAAATACGTTCTACTTTCCTTCTCCTGATGCTGTGCAATCTTCGATCACACGCTATTCGTTCTTGTCTGCAATTTCGTGATGATTCTGTCGGAGGCTGGCTAATGACTTTCTATTGTTCGCAAATTCATTACCCCAAGGAAATCAAAGAGTGCTGATTGTGTGAGGCTGTAAGACTAATGAGAAAGAAACTGAAAACTTGTCTGAAATATCATTTTCATGGTGGTAGTTGACTAAATACCTCGAGTGCCATGGTCAATTTAACGATCAATTGTGTGTTTCTCCATCGAATTATTCAATGTCAGCAACACCGAGGTGAAAGACATAGAGAAATGTCTTTAGTAAAGTCTATTATCAGGGTGGCCACGATGTGCATTCAAGAAACGCTGCTCCTGGTTCTCAAAATGGTCTGAGATTGTTCGAATCATCAGAGAATAATTCAGATACACTCAGCTAGCGAGTAGATCTCAACAGTAAAAGCGAGCCACTCCCACTGAAGAGGTTTATCAACAACTTCCTGAAGGGTTTCAATGTCAAATTATCAAACTTTCACATTCAAGCTGTGTTAAAATCATGGACAGATTAGCAATCAATTATTCTGTATATGAAAAATACCATAAATAATGATGAGCGCATTATTGTATCGCGAGGCCTTTCGTCCGGTCCTTGTCTGGTGATGACATCGTCAGAACCCAAATCCATAGTACACAGAACTTAGATAAGAAAGTCGGAGAAGCAGTAGAATGCCTTACCACGGCAGAGACAATGACAATATATAATGCTCCTGTTTACACAGATCAGGGTACAGTCATTTAATTACAAGGGCTTCTAAAATGCATAATTTACAACTAAAACGACTACGACTTCAAACTCGGCAAATATCACGAGCGCTGTACGGTTCAAAAGTGCATATTTGTAAATGTATTAGCACTGGACGGAATGCGAGTGGATGGTGTTGGACATTTTCTCCCACAATCAATTATTTGCAATCGTTCGTCTTCAACAATCAATTATTTGCAATCATTCACATTCAACAATCAATTATTTGCGATCATTCGGCTTCAACAATCAATTATTTGCAATCATTCGGCTTCAACAATCAATTATTTGCAATCATTCGGCTTCAACAATCAATTATTTGCAATCATTCGGCTTCAACAATCAATTATTTGCAATCATTCGGCTTCAACAATCAATTATTTGCAATCATTTGGCTTCAACAATCAATTATTTTCAATCATTTGGCTTCAACAATCAATTATTTGCAATCATTCGGCTTCAACAATCAATTATTTGCAATCATTCGGCTTCAACAATCAATTATTTTCAATCATTGGGCTTCAACAATCAATTATTTGCAATCATTCGGCTTCAACAATCAATTATTTTCAATCATTCGTCTTCAACAATCAATGATTGCAATTTTCGGCAGTACATGATCCCGGGATTGTGTTTCCTGATCACAAGCTGATCTGTGACGTCTCGCAGAGTCCGGAGAGATTCCTGTCGCTTCATATCGGCGCCGCTGTGATCATCCGTGTGAAAAATCAACATCAGAGTCACTTCATGAGACGAGATGGGTCCCCAGAGAATATATTGTGTCCTCCTATCTGATCCTCCGCCTCAGAATAATAGAACTTAACGACTGAGATGGAAGCTACTTCGATCATGCGACAGCTGCGAAACAATTATTTGATATTTTATAGCTTTTGAGGTATTACTGATGTCATTGTCTCCTTTCCCTTGCATAATCTCTGTTGAACTTCATCACAAACAAGATGACGTAACCTGATGCTGTTCTCTGTCAAATTCAGACATTGGAGATGATTTATGTCGAAAGGGAACCATTCAGCAAGATGAGGTGACCTACACAAGGAGATCTGAGACTTCAATTCACAAAATCATTTTGCAGTTTATATGTTCGCAATGGAGAGAATATTCTCGCATGTAATGGTGAATAGTCCTTCAGTTCAGGAATGCGGAGTCGGAGGCCTATCAAATGGTAAGACTCCGGACTATAACTAGACCCGAAATATAATACAGACAATTATTTATCCTCGTACATAGCTGTCACTGTCTTGATGTCAATTTTCTCCGTCAAACAAAAGTACAGAGACACTGCTGCATGAAAAGCTTGAAATAGTTGAGGGAATGAACCGTGATAGTGAAAAGAGGATTGTCTTTTCACTCGGTGATTTAGTAGAGAAGACAAGCCTTCCTAGCCTCGATCACACCTACGCACCAAAGGTCACATCAGAGACAAAGCGAAATACTAGTTTGTTTGAGAGCATTAGCTCTTAGCCTCACGCTAATCGTGTGTGATGGCTCCTCTAAAGCGCATATTAAAATCGAAAGTGTACTCATATTTTTTGAGAAGGATGGCGATTTTCCTGCCTGGTAGAGACTACAGAAAAACCGTGTGAAGCATACATCAAGAAGATGGGAGGAGCCTTTAGAAAATGGAATTAGATTAGGGTTTACAATCTCGAGGCGTTTTCTCAATCCCGGGATTTTCGAGACTGGCTAATCGCAATCCCGGGATCCCGGGATCTCGATCGAGATTTATATATACTGTATAAATCTTAGATTCATATCGAATATCAGAATCTTTGATTTATATATACTGATGTTTTTAATCATCAAGTTTCAAGAAATATTTCAAAAGACGATACGTGCTTGTAAAATGTATATCTTTCTACGTGAACTAAACAAACATCTACAGTAGGTAAAACTAGTCAACTCGTAAAAAATGTTGGCGAAGTAAGGTAAGACACTGAATTGTGTTATCACTCATTCTCGACCGTAATTTCGTTAAGAACAAACCGGCCGCCGAGAATGCCCTTTCGGGTTCTACCGATGTTGGAGGTATCGATTCCAGGACTTGTTTCACCCGCTTGAGGATCATTCCTGTGTCTCGAGACCGCAAACCGCAAACCTAGCTCTGTCTGAACGAGCCTTTACTCGTTATTTTAAATCGTTGTGATTTGTCTTTCAGCTATCAATTTACGAAGTATTTTCAGTTTACAGAAGCAATACTAGTAGCAGTGTCACAACACTGTTTATTAAGCGTCTGAACGGTTTGTGTCACGGCATTGATTTAGCCCAGATTTCGCGCTGCTCCTCGGCACTAATGTCACGATACTAGTGTCATCGTGTGAACGAGGCTTAACCAGCTGGCTCGGCAAATACAGCACATTGGCAATTTATCAAACTTGGAACATCAAAAATTTAGATGCATTTTCAAAAAAGCCATTGACTCTCTTAACTATGTCACTTAGAAGGAACTCAGGGCCAATCTTTCAAATATCTCGAAATACCTCGAGATCTCGAAGACGTAATCCCGGGATTGTAAACCCTAAATTAGATTGATTAGCAGCGTAATCATGTCATCAATCCAGCTGATTGTCAAATTAAATATCGGTTACAAATTCTTGTATATTTTGTGATTACAACGTTTCTTTGTGTTGAATGCATGAGAATGAATGTATTCATGGCGTGAATCATTGTTTTTACAAGCTAAACAAACATCGTTGAACTTTTGCAGACTTTGAAATTGAACAAAATGAAATAAAAACACTAAAGACTGAGATGGCATGTTTTACTATGCATCTTTCTACTAGGCATGTTTCAAAATGCAGCAGACTTTGTCCAGAGCTCCTCCAAATGCAGCAGACTTTGTCCAGAGCTCCTCAAAATGCAGCATACTTTGTCCAGGGCTCCTCAAAATGCAGCATACTTTGTCCAGAGCTCCACAAAATGCAGCAGACTTTGTCCAGAGCTCCTCAAAATGCAGCATACTTTCTCCAGAGCTCCTCAAAATGCAGCAGACTTTGTCAAGAGCTCCTCAAAATGCAGCAGACTTTGTCCAGAGCTCCTCAAAATGCAGCATACCTTGTCTAGAGCTCCTCAAAATGCAGCAGACTTTGTCCAGAGCTCCTCAAAATGCAGCAGACTTTCTCCAGAGCTCCTCAAAATGCAGCATACTTTGTCCAGAGCTCCTCAAAATGCAGCATACTTTGTCCAGAGCTCCTCAAAATGCAGCAGACTTTGTCCAGAGCTCCTCAAAATGCAGTATACTTTGTGCAGAGCTCATCATAATGCAGCAGACTTTGTCCAGAGCTCCTCAAAATGCAGCATACTTTGTCCAGAGATCCTCAAAATGCAGCAGACTTTGTCCAGAGCTCCTCAAAATGCAGCAGACTTTGTCCAGAGCTCCTCAAAATGCAGCATACTTTGTCCAGGGCTCCTCAAAATGCAGCATACTTTGTCCAGAGCTCCACAAAATGCAGCAGACTTTGTCCAGAGCTCCTCAAAATGCAGCATACTTTCTCCAGAGCTCCTCAAAATGCAGCAGACTTTGTCAAGAGCTCCTCAAAATGCAGCATACTTTGTCGAGGGCTTCTCAAAATGCAGCAGACTTTGTCCAGAGCTCCTCAAAATGCAGCAGACTTTGTCCAGAGCTCCTCAAAATGCAGCAGACTTTGTCCAGAGCTCCTCAAAATGCAGCAGACTTTGTCCAGAGCTCCTTAAAATGCAGCAGACTTTGTCCAGAGCTCCTCAAAATGCAGCAGACTTTGTCCAGAGCTCCTCAAAATGCAGCAGACTTTGTCCAGAGCTCCTCAAAATGCAGCACACTTTGTCCAGAGCTCCTCAAAATGCAGCACACTTTGTCCTCCGTTACTGAAAGTTAAGTATACTATATCCCTTCGAGTGGATTTGTTCAAACCCTCACATACATTTACTGCTCATTGAAAATTTAGTAGTTTTGCTCTGAATTCACTCTGAAGGACTGTGACAAAGAATGAACGAAGGACGTGCAACAATTTGCAGGAACCCTTTAACCGTCACACGTTCTCCTCGAATGGATCAACTTGGTCATGGAAATAGCGTCACTGCATAAATTGAAAGGCCGCTAATATAAATGCGTGTCCAAGCTCATCGTAATGATGTAGAGTGGGTCTCCCTCATTTACTTGCTGTTAGGAAGTGTAGAAGTCAGTCAGTCAGAAGGCATCCTGTTTGGATGAAGTGGAACTCTGGGGAGGACACACACAAATTGTCAACAACATTGACGAATGACATGTCATGTAATTGACGAATGACATATCGCGTCAAATTTCACAATTAAATGCATGACATTACCAAAGCCTGAGATCATTATATCATGTCAAATCATCATTTCTGTACATAACTGTTTATAAAACAATGACAGGATGTAAGAATGTAAGAAATAAAAGTACCCGTTACATATCCGCTGCAGGAGAACAGCCCTGTGAAATGATTGTCTCATCCTATTTCCTCTATCCATCACTTTCTTCTCTATCCTGAATCTTTCTCTTAATTTGTAGCATTATCCCTAGACAGAAGTTCCATCCTTTACAAATGCCGCTATTCATATCACGTCATTATCCCATCTATCTCATGGATTGACGTCACACAGTCTCAATCTTCACCACTTGTTCTGATATTTGACGCGCGTAGTCACCGTCTGCTTGTTGTTAATCCTATTTCCTTTATCTGAAGTTTATCAACCGACAACTTCCATGCTTTCATACATCTCATTTTTTATTGCAGAATATTAACTTTGAATATCAGATCTTGCTATGTACAAGTTGGTAGCAAAAGAAATGCGAATTTGAGGTTTTCATTCTAGAAATGGAAATATGCTGTGTTCATAGTGTACAGTTCCGCCACAAGTGATGAAAGAAAACACATTCTATAACCTGCATGAAATAAATTTCCATAAATCAATGCCGGAAATATTTGAATTTTACCATCTCACGTTGCTGGAAATCTAATCATGCTATTTGGTGTAATGTCCGCATTTTGTGTTTCCATAGCTACATCTCTTTTCTTGTAGACCAAAACGTGTTGAAAGGAAACATGCTCATTCATTAGCTAATGAGACCGACAACTCGGACTGTGTTTTCAAATTTGCCTCAAAGCTCTGGAGACAATTCTCATTTTTGCACACGTGACGCGGCATCAAACTGGCTCGGTCATAGATATTTGTTCAGAGGTCTGGAGACAATTCTCATTTTTCCACACGTGACGGCGGCATCAAACTGGCTGGGTCATAGATATTGCCTCAAAGCTCTGGAGACAATTCTCATCTTTGCACACGTGACGGCGACATCAAACTGGCTCGGTCATAGATATTACCTCAAAGCTCCGGAAACAATTCTTTGGTCATTGCACACGTGACGGCGGCATCAAACTGGCTCGGTCATAGATATTACCTCAAAGCTTTGGAGACAATTCTCATCTTTGCACACGTGACGGCGGCATCAAACTGGCTCGGTCATAGATATTGCCTCAAAGCTTTGGAGACGATTCTCATTTTTGCACACGTGACGGCATCATCAAACTGGCTCGGTCATAGATATTACCTCAAAGCTCTGGAGACAATTCTCATCTTTGCACACGTGACGGCGGCATCAAACTGGCTTGGTCATAGATATTACCTGAAAGCTCTGGAGACAATTCTCATCTTTGCACACGTGACGGCGGCATCAAACTTGCTCGGTCATAGATATTACCTCAAAGCTCTGGAGACAATTCTCATCTTTGCACACGTGACGGCGGCATCAAACTGGCTCGGTCATAGATATTACCTCAAAGCTCTGGAGACAATTCTCATCTTTGCACACGTGACGGAGGCATCAAACTGGCTTGGTCATAGATATTACCTCAAGGCTCTGGAAACAATTCTTTGGTCATTGCACACGTGACGGCGGCATCAAACTGGCTCGGTCATAGATATTACCTCAAAGCTCTGGAAAGAATTCTTTGGTTTTTGCACACGTGACGGCGGCATCAAACTGGCTCGGTCATAGATATTACCTCAAAGCTCTGGAGACAATTCTCATCTTTGCACACGTGACGGCGGCATCAAAGTGGCTCGGTCATAGATATTACCTCAAAGCTCTGGAGACAATTCTCATCTTTGCACACGTGACGGCGACATCAAACTGGCTCGGTCATAGATATTGGCTCAAAGCTCTGGAGACAATTCTTTGGTTTTTGCACACGTGACGGCGGCATCAAACTGGCTCGGTCATAGATATTACCTCAAAGCTCCGGAAACAATTCTTTGGTCATTGCACACGTGACGGCGGCATCAAACTGGCTCGGTCATAGATATTACCTCAAAGCTCTGGAAAGAATTCTTTGGTTTTTGCACACGTGACGGCGGCATCAAACTGGCTCGGTCATAGATATTACCTCAAAGCTCTGGAGACAATTCTCATCTTTGCACACGTGACGGCGGCATCAAACTGGCTTGGTCATAGATATTACCTCAAAGCTCTGGAGACAATTCTCATCTTTGCACACGTGACGGCGGCATCAAACTGGCTCGGTCATAGATATTACCTCAAAGCTCTGGAGACAATTCTCATCTTTGCACACGTGATGGCGGCATCAAACTGGCTTGGTCATAGATATTACCTCAAAGCTCTGGAAACAATTCTTTGGTCATTGCACACGTGACGGCGGCATCAAACTGGCTCGGTCATAGATATTACCTCAAAGCTCCGGAAACAATTCTTTGGTTTTTGCACACGTGACGGCGGCATCAAACTGGCTCGGTCATAGATATTACCTCAAAGCTCTGGAGACAATTCTCATCTTTGCACACGTGACGGCGGCATCAAACTGGCTCGGTCATAGATATTACCTCAAAGCTCTGGAGACAATTCTCATCTTTGCACACGTGACGGCGGCATCAAACTGGCTCGGTCATAGATATTACCTCAAAGCTCTGGAGACAATTCTCATCTTTGCACACGTGACGGCGGCATCAAACTGGCTCGGTCATAGATATTGCCACAAACCTCTGGAGACAATTCTTTGGTTTTTGCACACGTGACGGCGGCATCAAACTGGCTCAGCCATAGATATTACCTCAAAGCTCTGGAAAGAATTCTTTGGTTTTTGCACACGTGACGGCGGCATCAAACTGGCTTGGTCATAGATATTACCTCAAAGCTCTGGAGACAATTCTCATCTTTGCACACGTGACG
Source organism: Prostheceraeus crozeri (assembly GCA_907163375.1). NCBI lineage: Eukaryota > Metazoa > Platyhelminthes > Polycladida > Euryleptidae > Prostheceraeus > Prostheceraeus crozeri. The sequence goes on from CAJQUW010003277.1 coordinate 291,680, forward strand.
CGGCGTCAAACTGGCTCGGTCATAGATATTGCTACAAAGCTCGCCTGGAAAGAATTCTTTGGCTTTTGCACACGTGACGGCGGCATCAAACTGGCTCGGTCATAGATATTGCTACAAAGCTCGCCTGGAAAGAATTCTTTGGCTTTTGCACACGTGACGGCGCCATGAAATTGCAATTTCTCAGTAAAGCAGTGACAGACAGCTACAATTGTGTACTACGAGCTACTTGGCGCCAACAATTGAAGAGGGAGGATGATTCAATGCCAAACGTAAGTGCTGGCCACTCCCATCTTTTGAACGGCTTCTTTTGTTGTTCCTATGATCGTCACGAAGGAGGAACGGAGTGTGTACCATCTGAAACGCGTTTCCATGACAACCGCAGAGCGCAGTTAGAAAACTTTCTTAAATGACAGATTTCCGCGAAAGATCGAAGTAATTATAAAAAGATAAAATGTCCACTAAAGGTAAACTTGCAACTCCTCATACTCCTTTGCGAACAATGATGTAATCGTTATATCTCAAAGGGATTCATACAACCAGAAGAGACCTCAAGGAATATCGCAAGAAAATGTCACGGATGGAAAAACCATCAAATAGCAAGGTTTTCGCTTCACTACCCACGTATTGCTCACCCCTAAATATCATCAGCAGCTCGCCTGCCGACCAAGGAATCACGCCGATCACGCATGTTGATCACGGCTCACCTGTGTTGATCACGGCTCACGTCTGTTGATCACGGATCACATGTGTTGATCACGCCTCACATGTGTTGATCACGCCTCACATGTGCTGATCACGCCTCACATGTGTTGATCACGGCTCACGTCTGTTGATCACGGCTCACGTCTGTTGATCACGCCTCACATGTGCTGATCACGGCTCACTTGTATTGGTGACGGCTCACGTGTATTGGTGACGGCTCACATGTGTTGATCACGCCTCACATGTGCTGATCACGCCTCACATGTGTTGATCACGGCTCACGTCTGTTGATCACGGCTCACGTCTGTTGATCACGCCTCACATGTGCTGATCACGGCTCACTTGTATTGGTGACGGCTCACGTGTATTGGTGACGGCTCACATGTGTTGATCACGCCTCACATGTGCTGATCACGCCTCACATGTGCTGATCACGGCTCACGTGTATTGGTGACGGCTCACGCGTGTTGATCACGGCTGACGTGTTTTTCACAGCTCACGTGTGTTGATCACGGCTCACGTGTGTTGATCACGGCTCACGTGTGCTGATCACGGCTCACATGTGTTGATCACGGCTGACGTGTGTTGTTCACGGCTCACGTGTATTGGTGACGGCTCACGCGTGTTGATCACGCCTCACATGTGTTGATCACTGCTCACGTGTGCTGATCACGTCTCACATGTGTTGATCACGCCTCACATGTGCTGATCACGCCTCACATGTGCTGATCACGGCTCACGTGTATTGGTGACGGCTCACGCGTGTTGATCACGGCTGACGTATTTTTCACAGCTCACGTGCGTTGATCACGGCTCACGTGTGTTGATCAAGGCTCACGTGTGCTGATCACGGCTTACGCGTGTTGATCACGGCTGACGTGTGTTGTTCACGGCTGACCTGAATTGTTCATTGCTCATTGCTCGCATCTAGTGACCACATTTGACCTCGCAATGAACTGACAGGTGTAGATTGAAAATGAGCATCGGGAAACGGACAGCGACCTCATCAGCGGCGCCACCTTGCTTCCCACGCACGCCTCTCTTCCCTTCACTTTCTCTTCTATTGTATTGCAAAGGGAGACTGCGCCTCGGCAATGAATGGCGGCCTTGCACTTAGCGAAGAAATGAAAGAGGCTCCGCCTTAATCGTTCGGGGATGCAATTTGCGTCATGAAAATACTACTCGGCGGTACATCAAATCGAACATGAGGCCTTTAAGAAAATATCTTAAGATAACTAACATTGCAAGACGAAGACAGAAAACGAAAGGAAACTGGCGAAAAACAAATGAACAATGTTCTACGGTACAGCAATGATTCTAAATCCAGGACCACAGTTGTATATGCAGAGCAGAGGTGGAACCCGTCACCGGTTGACCGGTCGGTCGGGTACCGGTCAAGTCTCTGACCGGCCGGTGAAGACCGGTCAATTTTACTTTGTTGAATATGTATCTGAAGGGGATTTTTATCTGTTTGCCTTGCTCAGCTTCTTTTACCTGTTATCACTTCTTTAATGTCTGTATGACATGTAAATCACAGATCTAGAAAAGGATATAACTGATTAGATGCAACTGGTTATATCTATCGCTCCCATGTGCACTGCGATGATTTGCCTCTCACTAGTGGAGATAATTTGTCAACACGCCCATGGAGATGATCTTCCACATTTCCTTTTATGAATCTTTTGAGCAATTTCGAGCAATTTTAGAGAAGGAGAACATGGCATATCGTTTGATGCCAGTGTCTCCCATGCTGTCGAAAATATTGTAGAATTTTTCAGACAATTAAATGCCATTTTTGATTGTATTGAGGCGTCAAGTGCGTCAACGTTGCAGAATGTAATCCCAAGCTACTCTTTGCGAAACTATGAAACGATTAGCTCACAATGTGCAGGAAAGTCTCAGTAGAAAAAATTCTAGACTTTCACCACAATAATGCAACAGGTGGCAACAGTTCTAGACCCGACGTTCAGACGTCTGCATTTCATAAATGATTTAGTGTCTGGAAGAAAAGGTTATAAAGACGTTGGTAGAGCAGTTTCTTCAACCAGTTCAATGATGACATTTCCCGACCAAAATCTTCCAAACTTCGTTCTCTTCATTGCGTAACAGAACCACAGTACAAACAACTGAGATCCCAACTAATAAAAAACACCAGTCTGAGTTTGAGGAATACCTTGTCGCTACCATCACAAATGCAGTAACGAATCCATCACAGTCGTGGAAGGGAAAACAGTCAGAATTTCCGTCTTTGAGGCAATTAACCAGAAATGAATATGTTATTCCGGCATCTTCTGCTGAGGGCGAGCGACATTTCAGCACTGGTGGTGCTGTTGTGTCTTCAGAAAGAAGCAGTCTCTCTCCAGACAGTCGACAGTCTGATAGTTCTGAAGGGTCGCTTAGCGGACTATGGTAATATTATTAAGGGGCAGCCTAATTCTTAAATGTTCATTTCTAGATGACAAGGTAGATATTTGTATATGTTTTCAATAATATTCTTGTTTTCTTTTTACAATGTGCATGTACATAACTTGTACGCATGTATGATATCCACCTGACTGTCTAATTCTAACAATAATTGCACTCAATTTAGACTCTTAGTAAAGCACTCTTACTATAGCATGTTAAAGCAAAGATATTTTTCTTAACTTGATGACTAGTTAGGCCTATCCACTGTACATGTATGTACTACTTTTCTATGATTATGAAGTACTGTGTATACATGCGTAAAGCATGCGAGTATGCATCGGTATGACGAATTGACCGGTCGGGTGCCGGTCGAATCATGTGACCGGCCGGTCGGGTCACAAAAATCTCGACCGGTTCCACCTCTGATGCAGAGGATCTCATGAGCTATGAGGCGATAGTGCACCGCCCGAGGTGCATTTCAATATCCATTTAGTGAAATTACAGTTACTGCAAATGTTTAGGTAAATAAAGTTCTTGTACAAATCAGCGAAAGTCAAATAGAAGGACTGCTGTGAATGATGCTGGCTGCGTGCAGTTGATCTTCGTTGTCAGAGATGTCTCATTCCAATAGATCTTGTAAACTGTCTTGTGGATTCGCCAATAGCTCCAGTCACAGAATTAGATTGTTTAATCGTGTCACTTGGCTAGAAGTGCAAGCTGATTAAAACAGATGGCACATGCAGGAACTTAATAAGTGGGAAAAAAGAAATTTTTAATACCTTACAGAGATAGGAAAAATAGTCGTGCGTCGCTTGCGGATTGCTCTGAATTCCTTCAAAATGCTCCGATCGCCACGATTCCTTCAGATTCGAAGAATTCAGATCATTGCGCAAAAGTTTTCTCGATAATGTTGGGCCCTCCGATCATTTTAAAAAAAGTTAGCAGGCGCACGAAAAAATGTTCACAAACTTCTCTGTAGAACTTGACATCGTCTGTGTCTCTTTGCTGTGTGATCCGGTTGATAACAGTCACTGAAACTTTGCACAATTTGGCGTGTTTAATGTTGAACTGGCTGCTCATTGTTCGATTTCTATGGTATTAAGTCAGCAGATTGTGCCATTTCATTAGCGTTACATGTTCCAGTGTTTCCTTTCTAGTCAAACAGAAGAAGAGACGAGCTGTCTAATTCTGTGGCTCCAGTAGTTGCGTGTCAGTTCTTCATAATTCGCCGTCTCCGTTTCTTCAGTCTTTGATGCTGCGGCGCTTGCAGAAACTGCCCCGAACATGATATTGAAACCGTCGAAGGTATCCACGCAGGTGGTGTCCCATATGACATTAATTAAACCAGAAAACATTTAGATTACTGAGAAAATTCAACTATGTTGTCATCCGGTGATTTGATTTTAAATGAAAGGGTTATTGTAGCCATTCATACTTTTAGGAGGCCGAGTGTATTATCAATATCAGTTTCTGTCAGAATTATTGTTAATGGGCTGCTGTCAGAACATGCTTTTCACGGCTCGTATATAATGCGATTCAATTCCATAACGTTACATATAATAATGTTGAGAATTTGCAATAGACTGCAATTAGACATCGTAGACATCATTATATCGAAAACACCATGCAGAGACATGATAAATTGCAGAAATAACGATTTTCTTGAAAATTGCAACGGGTCAGTTATTGGACAATTTAAAAGTAGGTGTCCATTGGAAATTTATCAGTGCATATCGAATGTATTTTAAGTGCATGTTTCAGTTTTGCCTGACACAAATCTCACACTTTTGGAATTAAGATGCAGAGTATCGCGTTTGGTATTTTGGGACCGCGCAGTAGTTTGTCCTGACCAAGTCCTCGTAGAAGACTCATCGGTGATAAACGTAGACACTACATTGAATCTTGGTAACAGCATCTAAAGACAGCGATATGATGCACAAGTGCATTTCTGAAGTGAAGACAAAGGTTTCTGGGTCATGCGGTACTTTCTGATGAATTTACACTGCAATCACTGCACGGGCGAAGACAACTACCTCTCTGAGGAATGCAGGAAACATGCAGATCGGATTGCGATCCTGCCGATATCTTTGTTGTATTAGAAACAATGATATCCAAATTCCATGAGCTGATGGTGCATGCGACAAGGCTAACAAAATTCAACTTGCTGGCAGACACCTTGAACAAGATAGAGTTTCAAAAGTGAGACTCTTCTAAAATTTAAAGGAGATCAACATCATGTTGTCTAAGTCTTCCCCGTAAAATAATGACCCAACAAGGGGACATTGAATATCTGCAGCACGGCTGGGACTGATGCAATGAAGAACTGCAGCACGCCTGTGACTGATGCAATGAAGAACTGCAGCACGCCTGTGACTGATGCAATGAAGATCTGCAGCACGCCTGTGACTGATGCAATGAAGAACTGCAGCACGCCTGTGACTGATGCAATGAAGAACTGCAGCACGCCTGTGACTGATGCAATGAAGAACTGCAGCACGCCTGTGACTGATGCAATGAAGAACTGCAGCACGCCTGTGACTGATGCAATGAAGAACTGCAGCACGCCGGTGATGATGCAATGTGAAGAACTGCAGCATGCTGTGACTGATGCAATGAAGAACTGCAGCATGCCTGTGACTGATGCAATGAAGAACTGCAGCACGCCTGTGACTGATGCAATGAAGAACTGCAGCACGCCTGTGACTGATGCAATGAAGAACTGCAGCACGCCTGTGACTGATGCAATGAAGAACTGCAGCACGCCTGTGACTGATGCAATGAAGAACTGCAGCAGCCTGTGACTGATGCAATGAAGAACTGCAGCACGCCTGTGACTGATGCAATGAAGATCTGCAGCACGCCTCTGACTGATGCAATGAAGAACTGCAGCACGCCTGTGACTGATGCAATGAAGAACTGCAACACGCCTGTGACTGATGCAATGAAGAACTGCAGCACGCCTGTGACTGATGCAATGAATAACTGCAGCACGCCTGTGACTGATGCAATGAAGAACTGCAGCACGCCTGTGACTGATGCAATGAAGAACTGCAGCACGCCTGTGACTGATGCAATGAAGAACTGCAGCACGCCTGTGACTGATGCAATGAAGAACTGCAGCACGCCTGTGACTGATGCAATGAAGATCTGCAGCACGGATGTGACTGATGCAATGAAGAACTGCAGCACGCCTGTGACTGATGCAATGAAGAACTGCAGCACGCCTGTGACTGATGCAATGAAGATCTGCAGCACGCCTGTGACTGATGCAATGAAGAACTGCAGCACGCCTGTGACTGATGCAATGAAGAACTGCAGCACGCCTGTGACTGATGCAATGAAATCCTCCCGCAGACGACGAGAACCCTTCTTTTAATGGGCCTGACCACGACCACCGCACAGGAACCATCTTCCACAATGACACTCTTCGTGAATATCGCATGAGAAGTGCCTGAGGCAGGAAATGCGAATCCTCCTCTGAGAAGAAGTCCTTCGATACAAATCTGCTCCGAAAATCTCAAATACCAGCTGCTAGTTCCCGACGATAACAAGCTTTCTCACTTCAAATCGTCGTCAATTTCAACTTGTCCGAATGGCAGAGTCTACTGCTTATCGATTACTGACATGTAAGATTAGGTATGTCAAAACAAATGCACTTATTCGTTTCATCTGATATCATCAACTCTTCAAACTACAACGTTGAGAGAAAAGTCGCTGTCAATCATGTTGCCAACAACGGTATTAAGGAGAATTCAAAACATTCGACAGCTTGGGTAGTCAGATAGGCGGGCTATAATGCGATATCGCGAGTTTGCAAACCGAATTGCTCCTGCACTACCCCCAAGTCGACTTCCTTCGCGATGTGAGAAAACCAGGCTCTGAACAGCGTGCAAGGGCTCCACTATCTCTGCAATGTCATCCTGGGGTTGATTTGAACCCCATCCACGCGGGGTGATTCAACCTCCTTCGCGATGTGAGAAAACCAGGCTCTGAACAGCGCGCAAAGCTGCACTCTCTTTGAACTAGAATACTTTAGCTCGATGGCTTTTTGGCAGTCCAAGATGCACAATCACAATTTCAACGCATTGGTGAAATCAGATGAAAAAGTATTTAATTGCTTCCAGGAAATTCCTTCAGATTTGAAGATTACAAGTTTTGAAGATTATGCAAACCCGTCCAATGAACGGTTTAAAAGATAGTCGGAGAAGAAAATGTGAACTTTCCTTCAGAAAGAGAATGACTGTGGTTTGTTGTCAACAGATTAAGCCAATTCATTAGCACAAATATTCTCCTCGCACGTGGGAAGTCATCAGGTCGGAGATTCCCTTCCAGCAGAACCAAAACTGATTCATCAAGTCATGATAATCCATCACAACTGAATTAGAGCTCCTCTTTAGCACTCAGATATTCTCCGGCGGAAAGATCTTAGGAAGATTGCTAAGTGCATAAACACTCAAATTGCAGACACAAACCGATTCTATTCATCTAAGTGCGTGCATGTGTCGCTATCTCATCGTTTGCATGTCTTCCGCTTCTCTATTTTTGTGCCAACTCGATCCATTGAGTTATCTTCGAGTTTCGGATGTTTGCATTCAGCTGAGCAACTCTAGCAGAGAAGTTCAACAAAGCATCCATTCCCTTGCCAAGAATATGTAAACTTTCTCTGATATTCTCACTCAGAGATGAGTTCTAAAATCCTAGAGGAAGCTTAGCTGACGAGAATCGCAAGACGGAAACATATCACTACTCCTCACACTGGAGGCTTGGACGGTGCAGCCGACTGGGACACTACTCCTCACACTGGAGGCGTGGACGGTGCCGCTGACTGGGTCACTACTCCTCACACTGGAGGCTTGGACGGTGCAGCTGACTGGGTCACTACTCCTCACACTGGAGGATTGGACGATGCAGCTGACTGGGTCACTGCTCCTAACAGTGGAGGCTTGGACGGTGCAGCTAACTGGGTCACTACTCCTCACACTCGAGGCTTGGACGGTGCAGCTGACTGGGTCACTACTCCTCACACTGGAGGCTTGGACGGTGCAGCTGACTGGGTCACTACTCCTCACACTGGAGGATTGGATGGTGCAGTTGACTGGGTCACTACTCCTCACACTGGAGGATTGGACGATGCAGCTGACTGGGTCACTGCTCCTAACAGTGGGGAGATTGTACGGTGGCCAGTTGACCTGGGTCACTCCTCCTCACACTGGAGGCTTGGACGGCGCAGCCTGACTGGGTCACTACTCCTCGAACTGGAGGCTTGGACGGTGCAGCTGACTGGGTCACTACTCCTCGAACTGGAGGCTTGGACGGCGCAGCCTGACTGGGTCACTACTCCTCGAACTGGAGGCTTGGACGGTGCAGCTGACTGGGTCACTACTCCTCACAGTGGAGTGAGCCTTGATGTGCAGCTGACTGGGTCACTACTTCCTCACACTGGAGGCTTGGTGACGGTGAAAGCTAACTGGGTCACTACTCCTCACACGGAGGGCTTGGAACGGTGCCAGCTGACTGGGTCACTACTCCTCACACTGGAAGATTGGATTGGTGCAATGACTACTGGTCAATACGCCCTCACACTGGAGCTTGGGTGACGGTGCCAGCTGACTGGGACAACTACTCTTCACACTGGGAGGCTTGGACGGTGCAGCGACTGGGTCACTTCTCCTTCACACTGAAGGCTTGGACGGTTGGGCACTGACTGTGTTACTTGCTCCCACACACTGGGATAATGGACGTGCAGCAGACGTTCACTACTACCTCAACAACTGGAGGATTGGACGGTGCACGCTGACTTGGGTCACTACTCTTACCCTCACTCTGGGATTGACGTGCAGCTTACTGGGTCAATACTTCCTCACACTGGAGCTTGGAACCGGTGCAGGCCGACAGGGACAACGTACTCCTCACACCACGAGCTTGGACGGTGCAGCTGACTGGGTCACTACTCCTCACACTGGAGGCTTGGACGTGCAGTCTGACTGGATCACTACTCCTACACACACTGTAGGCTTATGGACGGTGCAGCTGACTGGGTCACTACTCCTCACATTGGAGGCTTGGACGGTGCAGCTGACTGGGTCACTACTCCTCACAGTGCAGGCTTGGACGGTGCAGCTGACTGAGTCACTACTCCTCACACTGGAGGCTTGGACGGTGCATCTGACTGGTCACTACTCCTCACACTGAAGGCTTGGACGGTGCAGCTGACTGGGTCACTACTCCTCACACTGGAGGCTTGGACGGTGCAGCTGACTGGGTCACTACTCCTCACACTGGAGGCTTGGACGGTGCATCTGACTGGGACACTGCTCCTCACAGTGGAGGCTTGGACGGTGCAGCTGACTGGGTCACTTCTCCTCTCACTGAAGGCTTGGACGGTGCAGCTGACTGGGTCACTACTCCTCACAGTGGAGGCTTGGACGATGCAGCTGACTGTGTCACTACTCCTCACACTGGAGGCTTGGATGGTCACTATTACATAGACATCCTACTCATGACATCTATTTCAATTCAGTCTGCGATAAATTCATGTTTCTCAGTGTCTCTCATCTTCTGCAGATGTTGAAATTCTGTAGAGGAAATTTCCTGACTTCAGATTGGATAACCTTCTCATTATTGAATTCAATTAGGTGTCTGATTACATGGATTACAATAGTGAATGGCGAAGTCACATGAACAGAAGAAAGAATCGATCTTGACATGCGAAGATGATTGACATTTCAAACACAGTGCTTTTGATATTTCATTTCAGAGAAGAAATGAAAACAAAATCCTTCACAAGAGACAAAAGGAAATTCCTTTATTGAAAGATAGTTTTACACTGCTGTCCAGCAAAGATGGGTGACATTCACCCAGTGATCAACTCGTTTGTAGTTAATGGAAAGCAATCTATAAAAATATGGAGCCTTTTAACTTACGAATTTTTGCATTTCAGTTTTATAATAATTTCTTATGAATTTTTATTTTTTTTTAGAAATATCTGAATTTTGCTCATGATCAAAAAAACTTCTCAAATGGTAGTACTTTGAAGTCCCAGTTGTGAATGGTTGAATGGGACGGTAATGGAAGGATATTGATCTTACATGAAAATTAGAAATAATATGTTGTGGACTGTGGATAAATTCGATGTATTAGCTAAAATATTGAGATAAAAGACAACATCGCAAATTTACAGAATAGAAAGGAAATAAACCACTTGCTTAAAAGAAGGCCTGCAGTAGCCGAAATGAATTTAGCTCAAAGGAATGTTGGAAAAAACAATTAAAACGTGATTGGAAAACTAACAACAGTTTTAAAATGCACACTTTGTTACCTGCTGCATCACGAGTTGGCAGTAAACCAAGTGCAAATTAACTATTTGAGTTGCATTGTTGACATTTCGTGTACATACTCAAGTTCAGTGTAGCCCTTGACAAGTTCGTCATTGCTTATTCAAAATCTTCCACTATAAAGTTCTTCCACAAAAACGTCAGGTTAGAACAATGATTCTCCACGTTCCTTACTACACACGCTTTTACATCTCCTTGTTATCGGGGTCTTCAATGTGTGTGTCTCGAGTCATTCGTCAGACAAGAGGAATTTGAAGAAATTCTCTAATGAATGAAAATGCAGAGGATGAGAAGGAAGGAATAAGAAGAACAGAGAGAAGGAAAAAAACAGGAAAAATATGATGAAGAGCAGAAAAGGA
>CAJQUW010003278.1:0-88735 GCA_907163375.1 Prostheceraeus crozeri
CATCCTTCGTATGTGTTTGGTATTGAGTGATTTCCAGTGCATAACATAGAAGTTGCTGCTAACATAGACTTCTAAGTTGTAGAAGAATGTTCTGTTTCAGGAAGTCTATGGATAGAATGTAGATGTATATAAGTAGAAAATGGAAATACCACATGAGATTTTTCGGTAAGTAATGAACAATACGTCGGCCGCTAACACGGCCTCTGATTTCTACATTACTTACCCTTCCTACATTGCTTCATATCAATGCCTCTATAGAAGTATGTAGAGTGAAACATGTAAGGAACATTCTATAGAAGCATGCAGTTATTGAAAACATTTTGAGTTCATTCCTCTTCATACTCTTTTCTTTGCGCGTGGATCAAGACGTCAGGGCAAAAAATGCATGTATAGCTGGAAACAATAGGTCCATATACCCGTATACCGCTCATTCTCTTAACTCCTTCGTCGTTCCTAAAAAATGACCTCTGAGTGAAGAAAGACGTCAGGGTGGACTGCCTCTATGATTTTCGGCTGATCTTGACCGCCTGGTCACATCACTTCTTAACAAATGGCAAATAACCAGTTTTACTTCTCTTTAGCTACAACAATCGCAAAATATTGTCCGACGCCTCAACTGCGGCAGCTTGTGCGACAGATGATCCAGAAGTAAGCTACTTCTCATCATCAGTCTGTGAATGAAACAACATTTACCTCGTTTGCAGGAAGTGGGGAATTTCCACTACTGGTTGTCCACTACTCAAGAGCATAGAGTAAGTATACTAGGTAAAGTAGCAACCATTCTATGGTAGCAACTAAGCATTCACCTAGTACTAAATGTGAGATAAACAAATTTTTGCAGTTTTGAAGAAACCACGGAATTGAATGATCTTGATAGCAAAGCAGAAGGAATAATAGTATTTTATAAATACTCCGTATCATGCCAGCCTTGGAGAGGTCATTTTTGTTAAATTTGCTGCTACTATTACCTTAAGGCTCAGGCTTATTAGTAAGAGTATTTTCTTAAGCGTGATCATATGACAAACTACCTACTACTGAAAGAGCAAAATATCACAATCAAAGACAGTGCAGCTTTAAAAGATGTATATGTGTACACTGCTGTTCAGATTAAAGAAATGAAACATAGATTCAGTGAACCGTAAAGTCATGCCGATGAAAATTGAATTAATAACTTGAAATTTCAAGCAAGAAGTACAGTAAAGTCTCAACTCTTTTATAAAGACTTGTATTAAAATTGGGTTCATGAAATTTCCTTGATAATCAGCTTAAAGTTAGCTTAACTTTCCTTTTGATACAAGTTTCATACTACTTTCTCGATTTGAGAAATAAACGTTTTGATATTTTGATACTTAAATAGAGATCCGAAGTCGCTAGTATAAATACATAGGAGTAATTTGCAAAAATTAAGCTTCACAAAATCTATCAAATGATTTTTTTGGTCGCAGGAACGCAAGCTCCGCAATAACTGAATCTCTTGATATAAACATCTTCACAGCATGTTGACATTTTTTGAGCACTAGGTGACATGCTAGGTGAACAACGCGTAATCACACATGACCCCAAACATCCTTGGCTATGCGTGACATTGCTGCAACATCTGTCGGCAGTCCTGTTATATAGACTTTGCGTCTCATGTGTCTGCATGTATCAGAGGCCAAACAATGTGATAGGACCTCAATTTCATGCTCAGGGAAGACATAACAGACAGAAAGCTTGGCGGTTCATCCGTGGTTCAAACGGCAACTCATACAACCGTGGACGACGCGCAAACTATAAACGCTCTCCCGCGCGTATTCATAAACATTCCCCATGTTTAACAGCATCTGATCAAGTGATTTCTGACTCTTAGTGCAGCGCGTATGTACGTGTGTAGAAGAATAGAATGTCCTTAACCACGGATGTTTGGGGTGTTCCGTAATTACACGTGAATTGCGCGTGGCATGTCACCCAGTGAGTCGACTAAAAAAAGTGTCTGTATACAGTGGAAATTTGTATATCAGAATATTCAGTTTTCTACGGACCTTACGTTCCTGTGGTCCAAAAATTTATTTTTACAAATTTATATATTACCGACATGAAGCCACTTCATAAGTACTATGAAACAAGTTGGATATCAAAAGGACTAAATATTTGCTAACAAGCATCCTAACTAAGCGGAAATTAAGTTGATGATATAGGACATTTCATGAACGGCACTGTAATGCAAGTCCCTGCAAGTCTTCAAGGAGAAGTTGAGATCTTCTTGGCTGAGATGCCATTTTTTAATTCTAGTTTCAGTGGCACAATTTTGTGATTCACAATTGGCGTCATTTCTTGAATCTGAATAGTAATATTAATATGGACCCATTTACATCCCTTAAAGTTAATAATGATCAGTTTCCATTAATGCTTTGTTCTTTCAGCGGTAAGTAGTTTGTGATGTGATCAAGAAAAGGAATATAATCTTGTTTTAAAGCTGAGCTTTTAGTAATGATAACCCATCGAATTGCTAATTTAAAAAACTATATTACCTCTCCAAGTGTTCATGACATGGAGGATTTGTGGAATACTATTCTTTATTCTTTATTGTCTTCATGATCAGTGACAAAATCTGCATACCTCACAGGTGGTAAGCGGTGTCAACTCATGTTCATTGAATGAATTCGAAGCTGTATAGACATTAATGATTTAATCACAGAGTAAGTATATTAGGTAGAGTGGTAACTCCACATTTATTAAATCCCCAATGTGTGTACACTTTCGATTTTATTAAATGAACTCGAGGGGGACACAGTCGGAATTGTTTCCAAATGTGTGATATGCACATTTACGCAGTTTTACCACGGAAATGCCTCGCACAGCCTTGGAGAGAAATGTTTGTTGAATTAGCAACGCGATGACCTCGATGGCATTTAGCAACTGATTGCTTTCATGCTCAACTTCAAAAATGTATTTTCATTAACGAGATCATATCATAAGCAACCTGCCTCTGGTAGAGCAAGATAACACAATCAAAGACAATGATTTCAACTAACTTTGAAAAATGTAAATGGGTCCGCATCACTATTCAGATTCAAGAAGTGAAACATTAATTTGATGAATCATAAATTCATGCCGATGAAAGTTTAATTAAAAACATGAACTGGTTATTTAAAACCGTCATTAAAACTGAAACTGGTTATTTGCCATTTGTTAAGAAATGGTGTGACCAGGCGGTCATGATCATCCGAAAATCATAGAGGCAGTCCACCCAGACGTCTTTCTTCACTCAGAGGTCATTTTTTAGGAACGACGAAGGACTTAAGAGAATGAGCGGTATACGGGTATATGGACCTATTGTTTCCAGCTATACATGTATTTTATGCCCTCATGTCTTGATCCACGCGTAAAGAAAAGAGTATGAAGAGGAATGAACTCAAAATGCTTTCAATAACTCCATGCTTCTATAGAATGTTCCTTACATGTTTCTTTCACTCTACATACTTTGTAGAGGCATTGATATGAAGTAATGTAGGAATATCATGTGAGATTTCAAGGTAAGTAATATAGAAATCAGAGGGCGTGTTAGCGGCCGACGTATTGTTCATTACTCACCGAAAAATCTCATTTGGTACTTCCATTGTCTACTTATATACACCAACATTCTATCCATAGACTTCCTGAAACAGAACATTCTTCTACAACTTAGAAGTCTTAGCAATAACGTAGCAATAAATTCTACACTACAAGCATTGAAAAATGACCGCAGGGTAATGCGCATTGCTGCCTCCTGACAGCAGGCAGCAATGTACAAACTGCCATTATTCGATATCATTGTACCATAGATTTAGAAGTATAAGTAAACAATGTGGAAAAAAGACGGCAGCAATGTATCGCGTAATGATGATATCTGCATCTCTGCATATTAAATATATTTTAGAAATCTCAGTTAGCGTACATCTACATGTGTATTCATAGCATTGCTGTCCAGTCCAATTCAATTACGCACAATATTAGAGGGCGCCCTCAAATGTCGTCCATTGTTGCCCTCAGAAATCCATGTTAGTGTTATATTGTCAATATTCCCAATTTTTCCCATTTTTTCCTACTTTCCCCGGTCAAAACTAGTTTTTCCCAGATAATTGCCAAAACTGACCTAATGACTTGCTAACCAAGTATTCTGACTTTTCAATTCCACTTTTTAGGTGAACTTCTGCCAATCAATTTCACACAGCTAATTGGACAATCCACGCAATATCTCTGGGGACACCTCCGACAACCAACCAATTACAGGATTTGCGGTCGGTTGTACAATGTTTCTGCCCTGGAAATGGAGACTTGCACTGATAAAGTAGACACATTTCTTTGTCAATACTCCAATCGTAAGTGAAGCTTGGAAATTGCGCTTTAGAAATTGAATAACAGATACAAGTGAAGAATTTACAAACATTCCCCAACCCGACTGTGAGCATGCATATTAGGGAAGCGAAAAGTAAAAGCGTCAAGGAAATTTGGAAAATACAAGCATAAGTGGAAAAATGGCAGAAATATTTGTTGTTAACCCTCTAAGATCTGAGGGGAGGGGGTCCAGTGGACACCTTTTCAAATTCTTAGTTTACCTGCTTAAATCGACATCAAATTGTTAAGAAAGTTGATTTTAAGTAAAACAATGATGCTTGCGTGTAGCAAGTCGAAATAATTAATCCCTTGAATGTCTTTCAGCCTTCTAGGAAACACATACGAGAATGTGGTGTTTTTGTAAGTCAACCACATTTAGCACAGCATCATTTTGTATTAAGAGGCGATTTTACGATGCTTGCTGTCGCCATGTAACCTCAGATAGTTGATTTTTGATGAAATTGGGTTATCACATGCAGCATAACCCTTGCATTTGGCCATTTTTTCAAATTTATCCATCCTAATCGGAAATAGGCCTAAACTGAGCCATAATTGTTGTATTTTAAGACCCTCAAAACAGCTGTGGAGTCTTAAACTCATCAATTACTGCTGTTAAAACTTTGCCAACAGTCTGTTTTTAGTGTTGAACTATGAATATGATGATAGCTTTCATTTTGAAGATAGATTTGTGCTGATTTGTTCATGTAGGCTAGCCAGCCATGCTCCATCATGTGCGAATTAAATATTCACATTTTGCGATCTTATAAGATCTTATATATCCTCAGCAAAAAAAGTAAAATAGAAAAATATGGCTCCGGGTCCACTGGACCCCCCTCAGGTCTCTGGTGGTTAATAAATGTTCAAGGTTTCCAATACGTTTATTCAATTTATGACATGTGCTTTGATTAAATTCATACAAATACCATTTCATGTTGAAATTCAAATGTCCTCTCCTCCCAATACCTCAATTGTATTACACTATCAGTTTCATTACCATTGCTAGAGATTTCTGAATATGATTCGAATTACAGAGTTTTATCTTCTTTTCAGCTGATGAATTTAGTACTTTGATTCTGTCCGTCTGAGTTTGGTTTTCAAAATCCCGACTTTGATGCTGGAATTGATCCCGTTGTTGTTTGCGATTCTGGATCCTGGGATTGTTCCCTGGATTAGCAACCTTGACCATCGACGCAGTGGGAGCGTTTTTCGCCCCCTTCTGCGAATTCTTTTGAGAACCCTTTTAATCCAAGCAATTATGGCCACCAGATTTTTAGTACTTTTCTTTTTAAGTATTATGCAACTTTTGACAAAAGGATAATAAATTCGGCACAAAGCTTTCTGCGTGAGAGCAATTTTCAAATTTGAATGTCTGCATCATTTTGACTGATTTCGCTATATATTCAGTTCTAATTAAGTTTGCGCCATCAATTCTTGATGAAATAAGTTGAATTGTTTGATATAAAGGATTCTTCATATTCATGTAGATATATTCACAAATGCAAAATCTTTGAATTTGAAATTATCTACTTATTATGTATGCATGTTTAAAATTTCAAATACAGGGTGAGCATAAAGTAACTATGCAACTTCATTTTTCAATGAAACTCAATTACATTACAGAAATGTTTCCAATTATTTTTCTGCTGTGTAGAATTCCTGGGGATTACATATTTTCATGGTTACAGCATCGTAATCAATAAGATTGACTTTTTAAAAATCGGCAAAGTGAAATGCATGTTTTCGATAAAAATGACAAGTACACATAAGGTATTAGAAATAAAAAAACACATTTTCCAGGAGCAATTTCTTGAAAGAAAACAAAGTATTACGAGTCACTGAAATGTTCAAAGTGCTCACCACATTGTTCTCAAAACACTTGTTCAACCGCAACACAAAATTGCACTTAACTGCTTCAAGCATTGAGATGGGAATTGAATGAATTGCTCATCTTATTTTTTCTTTCAGCTCCAGCAAAGTTGCTGGTTGGGGATGGTACACGTTTGCTTTCAGGTAGCCCCAAAGCCAAAAATCGCAGCGTTGAGATCAGGACTGTGTGAAGGCCACTCATTTTCGAAGCCCAGACTGATCACTCGATCTCCAAAATGACGCCACAGCAAGTCACGGGTCTTGTTCGAGGTGTGAGGCATGGCACCATCTTGTTGGAAAATAATGGATCTGTATGCTCGCATCGCCTTCAGTTCTGGAACGACGTAATTGTCAATCATGTCATTGTCAAACATGTCACACTATCGATCACTGTTCACTGATACAGTGGCACCCGATTCATTCTCGACGAAGTACGGCTCGAGTAGAAAGTTGTGACTGGACCCCATCCACACGGTCAGCTTTGGAGAATGAAGGGGATATCCTTTGCAGCATGTGGATTTCTTGACGCCCATATTCTTGTGTTCCACGTGTTGATAGCCCCTGAGAGGTGGAAGTGAGCTTCGTCTGTCATCAGGATTTTCGATATCACAGCTTCGTCTGATCACAACATTACCAGCATCTTCTCGCCAAAGAGCTTTCTCGACTCATGGTCGCGTGACGTAAGCTTGTGGACTCGATGCACTCGGTAAGGATGGAATTCGAGATCAACCTTCAGAATTTTCCGCTTCGAACTGCATGTCTTGGAGGGGCTTCTTCTTTTCGCCCAAGATTCTTCAAAGATGAGAACTTTCGAATGGTGTCAGTCACCGACTTCGAATTTCCGTAATAGAATTGAACCAACAAAATCCGATCACCAATGGTAATGCGACTCATTTTCACCACGTTCCATTACTCAAACTGTAAAGCTTGACAAAGTTTTATCAATCAGCAGTGAATAGTGCTCACAGTGCTGGAATTCAATCAATCAATGAAAACAATCGAAATGAAATTCTGAAGTTTAAACAACAACTGGCTGTAGTTAGTAGCCAAACTTTTCAGATTATGAATTCTGCTTGACATAGATATTGTGCCTTTTGTGGAGACCTATTTTGATTATGCACAAAATACAACGACTAAATTATCAATTTTCATCGAAAATACGCATTTCACTTTGCAGGTTTTTAAAAAGTCATTCTTATTGATTACGATGCTGTGACCATGAAAATATGTAATCCCCAGGAATTCTACACAGCAGGAAAATAATTGGAAACATTTCTGTAATGTAATTGAGTTTTATTGAAAAATGAAGTTGCATAGTTACTTTATGCTCACCCTGTACAATTTCTGATTATTTTTTGTACTTTCATTTTCTGCATCTGATGAGCAATCAATGAAATTTTTCAGAATCATGTTGCTTTCAGCCTCAGTGTCTCGATAAAAGTCACCGAATTGGATCATTTATTCACCTGCAGAAACTAAATAGTTCTAATTTGCGATTTTATTGATTTTTGAGTTGAACTAAAGCTTCAATTATTTGACCTCATCTAATGCAATGATGTAGTCTCATGACGATTGGCAATCATCGTTGTATTAACCACCTTGACCAGATCTTTCGATTAGTGTGATGGTTTGTTAGTTTTTCTTGTCATTTTCCATTTCAAACAGTGATCTAATGGAAATTGACGCTAGAAACAGCATCTGATAAAAAACTGACGGCTTTTGACCTCTGACCTTCACCTCAGCCCAGGGATGACCTTGGAAATAAAACTGATGCTTTTTTTCTGATCCCCTTTCAATGCCTATTCTATTGATGTGTGGTTTGTCAAAAATGGTGCAATAGTTTGGGAGATCCGCAAGGGGGAGAAATCTCCCCCAGTGGGGCGAAGGTTGATGTATTTAGTGATAGCATGCTGTTCACCGGCTTCTCTCGACTCCGTAATTAGGAAACAGTCATCAATATAGCGGAAATAGCACTTCGTGGAGTTCTTGAGTGTGTGCTTCATTTTTCTCTCGAGGTATCCCATGAAAACATTAGCGAAAAACACGCCGAAGCGTGACGAAGTCCACTCGACTTCATTCACAAGTACCGGTCGTTCACTGCCAAAGTGATCGAGCACGGTCCTGAGAAGAAGAATGTTTACGCGACGCTACCTTTTACTGGTCATTGCAACGAGACTTTCGCCCGCCGAGAACTCACGCGCATACTGAGTAATTGCGGCGCAGCACGGTTGAGACTTATCTACTCTACTTACTGGGTGCTTGTCCGTTCTCCGAAAGATCCTATCCCTGAACTGTCTCAACCCAAAGTCATCTTCGGATATAACTGTATTTGCGGAAGTAAATGCATAGGCAGGACAGGGAGAAGATTATCTGATCGCAATATATTGTAATATTTGAAACTTTTTTTCCTTATCAATATTAGACCTAACCTATCAAGAATACAACAGACACGATAGTCTTATAATTACATGCAAGTGTGCATTACTTATTCATGCCTTTTATCATTTACCAGAATTAATTTCAGCGCATGTTGGTGCAGTATGCCAAAAATTATTTGCTTTCATTGATATTAATCAACAAATAAAACTATGTTAAGGCAGCCGAGAGAAAGAAAGAGCATTATGCATAACAAGCGTATTTAATGAATTTTTAAAGCGATTATTATACAAAATCGATCTTTACCAGACGTCACAAAAGTCGCGATATTTGCATTTCGATTTGAAAATCACATACCAGGTTTTAATGCGACAACGTACTGTATATTGTGTACAATAACCAGATCTAGTTATTGTTATGTCTGTATGTGAAAAGAAAACTGTCTCTCTGATATCATAAGCTGTATTGCACAATGCACCGTTGAATTTAAAACAACGCATGATATTGCTCAGCCTACGCTAGCCTAAGCATGCTATCAGTAAATGCACTAAGCTTGCTAATCCCTGGGGATTACAATTACGAAATCCAGGAATTGGGTTCTAATCTAGTCAATGAGAATAGCAGAGAGAGGGTATTGCCAAAAGTCGGTTTACTTACGATATATCATAATTGACAAGTCAAATTAAAGTTTATTCGGCTTCATACTCAACCTGATAACGACAACGTTGAGAGTAACTAGGTTCAGTTGCGAATTCCTGATTTTTGCACTTTCAATCTGCGATTTCTTGAGAATTGGGATTGGCAGAGTGAAGACTCGGGGTTTCAGTCTGCCTGCAAAATCCCGACTTTTCTTGCTCCCGGGATTCGGGATTACAAGCTCTGACCCGGGATCGAGATTCACAAAATATAGGCACATCAGATCTAGCTACAAGTAAAATGGCAAGATAATCAAAATCACAACTATTTCCTCAATCCATTGCACGAGCACATTGAGACTCCAAAGTCCCTAGCTCGGCATTGCACGATTGGAGAATATTTTTACATGCTTTTTTGTCGTATGCTAAGCTGAATGACAACTATGGTCAAAATGAGAATAATTCTTCCTGAACATGTTAATCCCGGTATTGAGTTAACTAGAGGTTAAAATGTAGCCAAAAACTATGGGTTAATGAGAACTTTGCGTCCTAAAGATCATAATCCCGAGGATTAGCTCTATTCCTAATCCCGGTATTGTGTACAGGCCTGAATCGCAAATATTCATCTTCAAATTGGTCATGCTTTCACATATTGTTAGCTTTGGCAAATGGCAGGTCTCCAACTTTATTGAAGAAAAGTCTCACCAATGGATTATTGAAAGCTTAGCGTTGACGATTATATTGAAGTATGAAGAGCCTAATTCTATCGTGTGTGGATTTCTGGCAGTTTTATCTTCGCTAATTTGTCCTACTTAGCAGCTATATTGTAAATTTCTCAATCCCCGAGATTGGAATCCCTAGTGAGAGCCTTCATGACTTACGGAAAGGCAATGATAGCTGTAGAGAAGAGGAGAATGGAGGTAGCAGACAGAAGGATGATCAGGTGGATGTGTGGAGCATGTAGTGGAAGATACGGTGGCCAGCGAAGACCTTCTGGCGCGCCTGAACCAGCAGTCAATCGATGAGGCCATGAGGGTGTGCAGACTGCGATGGTACGGCTATGTGGTGCAGAGGGATAACAACGATTGGGTGAAGAAAGTATGGAAGATGAAGATCAATGGACCAACACCAAGAGGCCGCCCAAAGAAGGCCTGGGAAGAAACTGTGTCCGCAGATTGTCAGCAACTAGGCCTCAAAGAAGCCGACGCCATCGATCGGAAGACCTGGATGCATTCCACGAAAGATCATCGTCCAACCCAACGGAGGTGGAGAAAGGGACGTTAAATGGATGAAATAAAGTAAAAAGTAAAGTTAGTACCGTATTTCTTTGAATAAGAGACGCGTCTCTTATTTTTTTCAGATCCCTGATTGATGCGTCTCTTATTCAGGGGCGTCTCTTATTCAAGGGCGTCTCTTATTTATCAAATGTTCAAGTTTTCATTCTTTCATTAGAAAAAGATGTCTTAGTTTTTTGCTACTATTCTCTTAGGTAACCTTTGCATTCCTCACTTAGGCCTATGTCATGGGCAAATTCCGCCAGTAATTTTTCTTACATATATACCCTTTATCATAATTCAGATATTTTGGAAATGAAAGGAGTTTTATGGTTTGTAGTAGCATATTTTGTAGACTCATCTAATACATTCATATACCAGTACATGTTGGCCACTATACATGTAGACTAGATCTGAATTTACCGAAACGAAAATACCGATAATCAAGTAGTATTTACAGCAAAAGTTACCGATCGGTACATGACTTCAAATGCAAAGGAAGCTACCGTATAATGCCTCCCTAAATGGTAGATGAAGTAACCTTAAGTAGGCCTGCATGTACTGCATGTACAACAACAAGAAGCATTATATATTATGCAATATTGGTCATGATACCCGGTATTTACTAGTAGAATGACTTATTTTACTAAAATAAGTAGGCCTAATAATCGCTCAGGCGGATGTAGCTACCACATTACAATAGCCTGCATGTAATATGTCTATAGCAGTCTATTTTTTGTACATGCGTCTCTTATTCAAAGAAATATGGTATGTTGAAAGTTCTGACAGCATGGAAAGTGCTTATTTTATCAATCCACTCGACCCCCAAAAGCATTTATCGCAACTCCTCAGAAAATCAAGAAATGAAAATATACTGCTTTCCATCATTGTGCTTGTGTCATGATAAAATAGATCTCGATGAAATCATGAAATGGTTGCCGTAGACAATAAGCTTGGGAAAACTCGTTGCTAGATAAAGCGTTGAAGTAGGCAATGTATAGATCTACCATTGTCTAGTTTCTAACTTTCTTGTTAACGTCTGGAACTTTGATTTCTGATATGGTCAAGGCACTTGTACGATTTTGATTCCTTAAAATGTTGGCCTGACTTATTATTATCTAATGCATGGATTTTGGTCGACAGGTTTGAACGGCGGTGTATTACACTGAACCGATTGAATAGGATGTTGATTTAATATTCAGTCGCCTGAACGTGGCTTTCTGGAGACCTGTAGAGATGTACACGGCTCGTCTAGGCGAGCCGAGCCAGGAGCGATGTGTTTTGGACATTCCTGCCGTGGCGAGCCAGTCTGCTGTCGGCTGGGCTCAACCTGTGATTCGGTTAGATGCATCTCTAGTTTGGAGTCTTTTCCTTAGAATTCAACTGACTTTGCGAATAACCAAGTTTGTGCAATTTTAATAATTTTCTTAGCAGATCGTTGCAAGCGCGTACCGTATAGATTCATTCTCAAGAAAGCTAATAATGATGATTTTTGGGCCTACTGATCGCAAATAGATGAGTTCTCTTATTCGACGGCGTCCCTTATTCAAGGGCGTCTCATATTCAAAGAAATACGGTGAGCCTTGTATCAAGGTAAATCATTGAAGGTGAGATGTTCTTCTTATGATGGCAATAGGTGACGGCATTACAAGTAAATTAATCAAAATAGCTTCCGCATTACAACACAAATCAATCAATCAATTCATTGTAATTTTTGATGGCAGCAACATATTAATTGTCACCAACTAATTGCAATTGATTTTCGATAATTATTGGTTGTAGAGACGGATACAACTTCTGCTGCATCGTCATTGGCATCAACCAGCGAACAAGCCGCATCTTCAACGTCTGAGAGTACAAATGAATCTACAGTAACACTGACTTCAAGCAGTCACCCACCTACTTCCATGAAAGTATATTCCATCACCACCGACGCAACAACACATTCTGTCGTCTCCAAATCTTCTGTTGACACATCATCAGCCACAGCAACTACGAGTGAACCTGCAACAACCAGCACACCATCCAGAACATCCTCAGACCACCCTCTCACTTCCACTGCCTCAGAGGAAACGGCGAAAACGTCCACTATCTTATCACCCACAACTGCAAATCAATACCTGGAGAGATCAGACCAGAAAGGTAATTTTCAGATCTACTACATACATTGCAACACTGCCTCTCAACGTGTAATGTACACGGGCCCAGTTTTTCTTGCATTTCATGACCCATCTCCTGAAAGGTTATTTTTACAAGACCAGCATAGAGTGTTGCATTTTCAATCAAAACTTGATGCTTTGTGAAAAATTACGGCTAACCAGAATTTTTCACATAACTTTTGCGACGCACCTAACTACACTAGGTGACATGCCACGCTCAATTACGCGTAATTCAGTCGTAGACTACGCGTAACTACACATGACCCTAAACATCCGTGGCTATGCGTGACATTGCTCCAACATCTGTCGGCAGTCATGTTACATAAACTTTGCGTCTCGTGTGTCTGCATGTATCAGAGGCTAAACAATGTGATTGGACCTCAATTTCATGCTCCGTGAAGATAGAACATGCTTAGCGGTTCATCCGTGGTTCAAGCGGCAAAGCAGACAACTGTAGACGACGCGGAAACTATAAACGCTCGCCCGCGCATATTCATCAACATTTCCCATGTTTTAACAGCATCCGATCACGTGATTTCTGACTCTTAGTGCAGCGCGTATGTACACGCGTAGAAGAATAGAATGTCCTGAACCAGGGATGTTTGGGGTGCTCCGTAATTACGCGTGAATCACGCGTGGCATGTCACCTGCTATATGTTCAAAAAACTTGATGCCTATACATTAATAATATGAAGTTCCGCTTGAACAGGATGCTGTTGCACAATAATTGAAAATCTTGCTGTTTCTCTTGTGGTGTGCCATGCCCAAATTTTTGCCTACTAAGGTCACTTTAGGGAAAGAGGTTACAAGAGGTTACAAAGAGGTTACAAGCACTTAAAATTCGAAA
Organism: Prostheceraeus crozeri; assembly: GCA_907163375.1. NCBI lineage: Eukaryota > Metazoa > Platyhelminthes > Polycladida > Euryleptidae > Prostheceraeus > Prostheceraeus crozeri. The sequence continues at coordinate 13,514 of CAJQUW010003278.1, forward strand.
TTTGTAACATATGCTGGCTGTTAAAAACTTATTCAAGAAAGCTTCACTTGGATTCCCTTCGATTCATTTGCTTTGAACCTTACCACTATGTATAGGTGCAGATGATAGATAATGGCTGATACATGTGTATTGCATATAGTTTATCACATCTGCATTGCATAGTTTACGTCATTGTCAAGACTAATTGTGAATTCAAGCTTTCCTCAATTTATTATCAAATAGGTCACCAACTATTTAACCGATCGATGCCAATTTACAGAAGTAAGAGGTACTAAAAGCTCTCTGACTAAAGTTTCCTCTGGAGTTCCCCAAAACTCAGTTATTGGGCCTTACTTATTTGCTACGTGCATGGGGTCATTGAAGCCTGTGTGTGATCAATCCTTCATGTTGAAATTCGCGGATGATGTCTTCATTCTCAGGTCCTTCACCGAACATAGTGACGTCAAAATTGAAGTTGAAGCAGAAATAAGAAACATGCTTGAATGGTGTTCTAAAGTGGGACTCACACTCTATCTGGAAAAAATGAAATTTATGACTTTCCCTAAAGCAAATATTACTGTTCATTACATGCCATCATTTGCTTCCAGTGCAATGAAAGTGCTAGGTGTAATTTACACTCCTGATCTCAAATAGGATGCTTCTGTAAATAGTTTGTGCTCCAAGGCAGGTAAAAACATTCATGTTTTTTGCTCTTTGTATTCATTCCTACGAGAGCAGAATCTCACTGATATATACAATGCTTGCGTGAGAAATGTTATCGAGTACTGCGGTCCTTTGTTAGTGTCATTGAATAAGAAAAATGCAGCGAAATTTGATGCTATTCAAAGACGCTGTCATCGTATTGTTTGTGGCAACAACTGCAATTGTGACTTGTTTCCATTCCTGACCGAACGCCGGATATCTCAAAGTTTAAAGCTATTTAATGCATTGATGCTTGGTGACCACATCTTGCATTATATGTCTCCCGATTTTTTTTCAGTTACTAGTCGTCTAATTGTTCCTTTTCCTCGATCAGAACGCGGAATGTCATTTTTTATTATTGCGTGCATTTTGACTTTAAATAACCTTCGTACGTAACCAGTGGTAGACATTCATAAATCAATTATGTATTTTGCATATCTGCTCAGATCCACTTAATTCTCAAAATCTGTTGCTTTGTATCCGCACATGTAAATTTTTCTTTATCAAAAATTGTGCTTTAACTTACTTCTCACTTGTACGTACTTCACTGCATGTCTGTACCATCTAATGACCTCTGTCATAGGACATTGAATATCTAAAGAGAATGAGAAGCGGCTAAGTCGATATAGCAGGGACGCATATTATCTTACAATTTATATATCAGTAGGTATCATCTTTACTGCCATTAGTCAGAGTTTCACAAAATATAGAAATATAAAAATATAGAGACATAGAAATAATATATGAGAAGTATAGAGAGATGACAAAATGATCTATTTAAATGAAAATACTTGCCACATCAAAGTTGAAGACAATGAAGTATACGAATTATTCTCAAAAATCTGAATGAAGAGACATCAGATCCTGACGAAATTCTCTCAAGAGTGTATTTGAAAGTATGTAGATTAGTTGAGCCTTTTGCGATTATTTTCAATGAATCTTTGATAAAATGTAGGATTTCCTACTCAGTGGAAGCAAGGAATAATAATACCAATTCGAAAAACCAACTCTGCATCTGTTTCAAAAATGCGTTACCGCAGCTTACTATCAACACCAACCAGTGGCGTCGCGTGCTCCCAGACCATAGGCCTTCGCTCCAAAGTGGATTCCTATATTTCTGCAGCAGACAACATGAACTGCATAAAATAATTAATTTGACACTATCTTAATTTCAGTGAATTTTCAAACACTTGTACAAGTACATGAACATTCAAATCATGCTGGCATCCATGACTACAGAATGAAATGAAATGATGTGAGAAATAGATACTGATATTTAATTGAAAGGTACACTGAAGTCCTTAGACTACCCAATGTTGACTATTCTGCATGTGAATTGTGATTCACTATGAGTCCTATGTGACAGCCTCTTTTTCTGAACAGCCTCATAAGCATGCAATCTTAAACTGACTGTTCGTCAACGCGACTCTTGTTTCCCAAGATTTTAAACGTCAAATGACACTGAAAATGTGATGTTGATTTCTCACATGACGCTTGATCATCTTGGTGAGATTACTATAGAGAACATTCACTCTCGTGGAAGCTCTCGCCAACGCAAAACTCTGTTGTGTTTATTTTAGCCTGTCAATCACTTACATGTTTCAAATTTAGGGCTGCTAAAATGCTTTTTGTGTTCCTCCTGATATTCAATCCCTTGAGAGTGGTTTAGCTTTTATTTCAATGCCATAAACTTCGTGTACGATGGCTAGAGTTTTCTGCATAATCCCTCGGACGACTGGCCGGTGTAGAAAATAGCCACTGTTGAAATCGCCGCCATAAACATAATGTCAGAATATGTCTTGAATCATTATCTTTGACTGAATCACTTCATGCCTATCTCCTTTCTGTGGCATCTAACCTTCCGATCTGACATTCAGCCATTGGTGAACGCAGACACGACGATTCAACGCGTCATCATCTTCTCCAAAATTTGGCGAAGCCACGAATAGGGAAAATTTGCGTCTCTCTCTATCTGAATCTAAGAATTTATAAATAGATCTTTTCTTACATTGTTGCACTGTAATTGCTTCTTCGTTTCTATCGGGAGAAGACGATCGAGCTAAGCGCACACGCTCCACATATCACACAAACACACAAATGTCTGTGATTTGCTGTGAACACATCCCCAGCGCATTGTGTGATTGCTTGTGAAGATCCCTGCAGTTCACAACTGAGCGCTGGCGCTCGGAACGTATTTGAGAGTAGTGACTTGAAAGTGTAAAGTGTGTGTAAGGGTGTAAACGTAAAGATGCTCTCAAACACAAAAAATCAAAACTATTTGCACTTAAGTTTTATGAACGCAAATAATTATTTTTGGGTATGCGGCGAAGGCCTCGCAGGCACGGAGATGACGCCACTGATACCAACCGAGATTATGGAGAAAATTATTGCCTTATTGATATCGTTGATCAAGTCAGTGGAATAAACTTATCAGTTTCGATCTGTCACGAGCATTTGACATGATCAATCATAAATTATTGATATCCCATCTACATATCAATAATTTTCCGAGCTCCTTTTTGATATGGCTTTAGAATTATTTAAAGGACAGGACAGCAAGGGTTAAAGTCGGTGCAGAATTATCATTGCCCGTGATCCTAGAAAAAGGCGTCCCGCAGGGATCTGCTCTTGCTCCTTTTCTCTTCTGCTCGTGCGTAAGTTTTCTCGCATCATTTGCGCCATTAAGTCACAGTGTGAAATTTGCTGATGAAATCATGCTGCGCCTTCAGTCCAACAGCGAAAGTGAAATCAAAAAGAGCTTGAATGAAGAGACTCGAAAAGTCAAGGAATTGTGTGAAATGAAGAGACTCGCGCTTAACATAGAGAAATCGAAAGTGATGTTCTTCACCCGCAAGCAATTTGTATCTCCTAGTATAGTATTGGTAGTGAGCGATATTATCATTCTCGTAGTCCATCTCATCGATGCGCTTGAGTGGAAAAGGCATGTGGACAAAATGTGTACGAAGGCATATCAGAGATTTCACCCTCTGAAAGTGTACTGAAGGAAGATCAGCTGCATGAAGTTTTCACTCAACCTGTGAGATCTGCAATGGAGTACGCAAGTTCTGTTTTTGTTGGATCAAACAAAATATAATCGAAAAAACTGCAAAAAGTTGATAATAGTATAAAAAAATAGTATTTTAAGAATTGCCTTGAACACATACAAAACACAAAACATGATAAGCAATGAAGATAAAATTCCTTTCAACGAGTTATCTTCCGTAGTGTATAAGTATACTTGTGAGCATTGCAGTCAATGCTACGTCGGTGAAACCCGTCGCCATATTTTCACTAGGATAAACGAACACGTGAAAGGTCGACCAGCATCCGAAATATCTCTTCATGTTCACATCCCAAATAAAGATAATTCTAAAATTCTCATTCGCACTCCATGCACGAAAATTGCTGAATCATTGTACATTAAGTCATTCCTTCATTCACAGTACCTAATGAATAACCGCAGCCAATCACAGCTGCTTTTCCTATATTGATTTTTCTTGTCTCATTCGCACTGTATATATTGCATCCTTGTTTATTGACCTTTGTCACTTATGATGGTAGCTTGCCTACTGAAACATGTGTTCACTCTCTCTTTCTTAACTGTGATTTTGTTTACAAATTGGAAATGTTTTTGAATATTCTTATTTGTGCAATTTCTTCACTTAAGTTAACATATCTGAAGATTTCTATTCAACAAAATATGCGCATTATCATCAACAGAGTGGACAGATACTTAGGCAACTAAATGGCTACTTGATTAAAAAGCAGTCACTATGATATTCCAAGTCTGAAGTTAGACAACAAATATTGTGGTGTCTGCTCTTAGATATCATTTAACATTTTTTGTTGATAAGAATATCTGATCATGATGATATGATGCGGAATTTTTCAGTTAAACGGAGATTGCAATAATGACTGTCACAAGAGTAAGGTGTGGTCTGTTGCTCAATACTACATTTAATACTGTATGGTATTTCACTTCTGAGGTACCAGATGTACTGTACGTTGATAATGAAGCTTCGTTCTTTTGCCGGACATTATTGAATAATCTCTTGTGGTTATTATACCTTGTTTTAAAGTCACCCTCACACATGACGTACTACACTTTTGAATTCAATTAATCACTTGGACCAGATGAAACTCTCGCTTTATAACCAAACATTTTGACAAACAATTACCTGAAAGTTTCATTTTTTATTTCTGCAGTTACAAGTTGATATATTAGCATTTAGATTTTCGCTTGATTCTATTGTTTTATTCACAATTTTTGTGAGACTTTTCATGATGCTTTTTCTTCGTGTTGGTTTCATATTAATTTTACTGAATGAAGAATATCATTACAATCGTATATTCCATGACTAACCTGCTTAGATCAGGACGAAACCGGTCGGGAATTTTGGTACTTCTGACTTTTCCTTCGGTGCTATCTTGATTTATTCTGTTGTTTTGTATATATATATAATAGGGCATACTACACTGATGACGGCAAATAAGCCAGAAACGCTTGTAGTTCCCGTAATGATTTAGGTCAGATTTTGTTCTCACCTCTTGAATATATATATAGTAGTAAATATACCTCGACACCTCAAAACTTGTACAGCGTCTTTGTTGTTGTAGCTCATGTTAGATTTGATTTCTAATATTCTTTCTTCTTGGTTCTCATTTTCGTATTTAAGTTTAGTATTTGTTAACATTGAAGGACAACACATGCATCTTTCATTGTTGCATTTACTCACGCCAATTAATGGAATTTTGTTTCGTTTACTTATCATGTTCAATAAGGACCTCGGCTGTTTATAAACAAGTCTGACAACATGACTTTTAAAAGAGGTCCTTAATTTCAAGCATGAAAAATCTGGAGTCACAATATTTGTACGTATACTCGGCTCATTTGGGTTATAACTTTTTATAAAAGGTATTTTTTCTCATCTTTCTTTCTGCATTAGAATGTTATTTATTTCAAGGTTAGATTTGATGATTGCGTCTTCCATCAAGCTCTTTGGATAACCACGTTATTGTAGTCTAGATCGCATTTCGTTCAATCGAATGTCTCTTAGAATTTAACTAGAAATTATTCTTCGGATTCGTTTGGCTAACACCTATGGAATGTTCCTAGCAATATGTCGAGGGTGACAGGACGAAAATGGCATGTAATTAAAACTGTCTGTGGCCTTGCGGTGTATGTGTCTGTCGATTTTGTTCCCATTTTTATAAATCGTTATATCTAGAAAGTTCAGTTTCTCTTTTCCCGTTTCTGTCGTCAATTTAATTTTATTATCTAGGTTATTTAAAATGTGTACAAAATTATTGACATCTCCAAAGGACTCTTCCCAAAATTAGAAAGCAGTCATCAAGATAACGAGTCCGCGAACCACAGAACAATTCATAGATGGTTGGCATGAACATGTTTTAGGTCAAAGAGTACATGTTTTCCTCTAAAAAACCATTGTAAGATTCGCATAAGTTGGGACGATTTTCGTGCCTATCCCTGTCCCTGCAATTTCTAGACATATCTGGGATTCGAAATTATAATACTTTCCAGAATTATTCTCACGCCTTCCACACTGAAATCGGGAGAAAATTTTGCATCAATAGTTTCTCTATTCTTCGAAATCCACGGTGGTTTCCCCCCAATATCTGAGAATATATAACGCGAGTGTTCTTTTGGTTTTGCTTTATGGCTCCGAAACCTGGCCTCTTTCCGCAACGCAAGGTAGAAGGACTATGGGCTTTGACAACCGATGCCAACGCCGAGTACTCAACATCAGATGGCAAGAGCGTATCACCAACGACGAAGTGCGCAGACGCACACTCCAACCGCCGTTATCACGCCTTCTAGCTGAACGGCGCATGCTTTGGCTGGGGCACATGCTCCGCATGCCTGGTGAACTGCCAACGAAACGTGTGCTCGATTTCAATCCGACAGCCTCTGGATGGAGAAGACCTAGAGGGCGCCCACACACACGATGGATGGACGTGGTTGTCGAAGATCTCAATCAACTCGGTATCTCCATGGATGACGCATCGGAGTTGGCCCTGGATCGACCATCTTGGAGACGAATGGTATCAAGAGCGGCCTCAACGCCTCACAGGCACGAGTCATAGGCAGGTAGGCAGGCTACAATATGAATACCATAATGATTGGACAATGGGCTGTCAATTTCACTTGGAGATGACTTCTGCCTTCACTCGCACTCATTTTTTACTGTCGCCGTGGCCTAGTGAAGAAGCTGCGAGCTCGTCTCCACCGCGGACTTCGGTTCGATTCTTGGGTCAGGCGAGTGCGGTCGGGGAATCAAGTGCCTGTCATTGACTTCTCATTGAATAGTTGTCATTCTCTTTAGATGTACGTAATGTTGAACATTATAGGTAAAATGTGGCATCCTTATCCACAAATGTACGGACGGAGTGATCAAAATTCATTGGGTGAGAGTCTTCATTCGGAACAAAAGCATGTACTATCTAAATGTTCACACTCTCATGTATAATTAATGATATGTCAAAATTATCCACAACATCAAAAGCTAATGATAACTATGAAGTGAGCCAAGCTCACTTTGATCACCTGAGTCTTTTCACGATTGAATAGCTCAGCGAATTCCATATCCTGACGGCAGGATCCTGAGCTAAATGAAATGTCGAAGTGAACAAATCAAATCAACTGCTTTCAAAAGCTATGCATTCTCATCGCCTCCGTCTCGGCGAAATTTTAAGCCATAGATTCCGAACAAGTACAGTGCGCGACAGAAAGTTGGAAACTTGGCATAAATCTACAGACACGTATATTTTCCAACACCTAAAAATTGTTTGCTATTAGGAAATATCGACAAATTTATTATCATCTGAAAGAAAATTTTCGGATCTATCACTTGAATGTTATTGAATTAACTGTTTTTGAAATTGGTGGTTCCTAGAGGCCCATAAACCCGAAAGCCCCAAATTTTCTTTGACTTGTTTCGACAAGCGCATGAATCAATTTGAAACATTCTCCTTGTGATATTCAAAACCGTCACAAAATAGGCTTTCAGAAAATATATAGTTTGACAGTGTTTTCTCGAAGTTTATAGGCAATTTTTTGAAAGTAGTATGTATAGATAATGTGGCGACTTTTTCCTTTTCTGAATGTGTTGCGATAATAACACAAATAGCGCTGTTAACTAACTGGTGACATTTATTTACTAACAACTAGTGTTTTCTGCTTTTGTTGGTTAAAATGTAAGGCCGTTTGAAGAAATATTCTGAAAATGAAAAAGTCGCCACATTATCTATCTATACTACTTTCAAAATATTGCCTATAAACTTCGAGAAAACACTTTCAAACTATAAATTTTCTGAAAACCTATTTTGTGACGGTTTTGAATATCACAAGGAGAATGTTTCAAATTGATTCATGCGCTTGTCAAAACAAGTCAAAGAAAATTTGGGGCTTTCGGGTTTATGGGCCTCTAGGAACCACCAATTTCAAACACAATTAATTCAGCAACATTCAAATGATATATCCGAAAATTTTCTTTCAGATGATAATAAATTTGTCGATATTTCCTAATAGCAAACAATTTTTAGGTGTTGGAAAATATACGTGTCTGTAGATTTATGCTAAGTTTCCAACTTCCTGTCGCGCACTGTATCTATAGAACTTGTGGGCTGATATTCACGTACATACATTGCTACATGCGCCCTAACGTCCTCTTGAGGTGCTATGAAGATGACATTTGTTGTCATCAACAAAGATCTTTAGACTTCCTCACTTATCCTTTTGACTTGCAGGCTTGATCTATGGACTGTCATTTGGTCTTGGTATTCCCATTTTCGCAGGCATCCTGGTGATCATTACAATAAAAATTTACAGGTACGTCTTCACTTTTACCAAATATCAGTTGCAAGAGAAAAGCTATGATACTTTCAGGTCTGCATATTCAGGTAATTATTTTGAGATCACTCTCATCAAAGTTTTCACCTTGACTGTGTTCCTACCTGCATTTCTCAAAAACAATTCGGACATTTCTCCAAAATCTCAATATTTAGTGTTATGAATATATTTGAGCATAATGGGATATTTCAAATGCCTGTACTCGAAATAAGTTTATCTATCAAATTTCAACAGATGTAGCCACCAAGAGACATGTTTTGGCCTTTTTGTGCCTCATCAATCGTGGGCAGGTTTGAACCAGCGACGTTGGAGCTAGAGGACGTGCAAAAACTTCACGATAAACTTGATAAACTTCTTGATAAACTTCAATTCCACTTTTTCGATAGACCTGTGATAAATCTATTTGTACAAAAATTGAAATCACAGTATTCGGCCGTTGTGTTAACTGCACGCAGAGATAAGAGAGAGAGAGATAGATTGACAGAGCTAGCTTTATTCTATTGTTGAATAAAGGGTGTTAATTGTGACTTTGATGTGCCTACGGCCCCCGGACAATGTTAATTCAGCAATTAAGCAGACAATGAAAAGATAATCATTTTTGTTCAATCTGTTATTTAGTTATTTATCATGTAAGATATCATGTAATTAATCAAAATAAAACAATTGTTGAATTTAGTTATTGATTGGATAAGCACAAAAATTGGAGATTAACTTAATTGTTGTACACATGAAAAACAATCGGTTTGGAAAGAGGAAAATTAACTCTGCATTAAGGGGCAGCCTGTCGGTTCAAATCACAATATAGACAGTGTCAACAAATTATTCTAATAATTAATGATTCAATTAAAATGGCAATGACATGAAATAGTATTCAACTTCCAATCACAACAATTGACAATATTAATTTTCAAGACTATAGTTATACAAATACGATACTCAACGATAAAAGAAAAACTTTAAACTTGCAGTTCACTTCTTGATGTTGAATTCACTTTAATTCGATCGGACTGATCTATACCAAAATAATATCATAAATATCATGAATATCAGTGTCACTTATACCGTCAACCTTCAATCGCGCTCGCTGATGTGTTGCCGCATACGCTACTGTGTTGTTGTTCGCTGGTAGGCAGTTGTAGTTGTTACTTCTGTAGTCAAGTTACACCGCGAGAGCCCGGAGTTCTTCTAACAGCTATTGAAGATGTCGTATGTGTTGTGGTTGGTAGTTGTTGTTGTTTCAATTTCTCATCGTCTCTAATTTATGCAAATTTTTGACACTTGCCGATAAATCCACTTTCTTTTGAAAATTGAAAGAGTTTCCTTTAATCTCTGCTCGTTAGTTTTCGACCCGACCACATTTCGTTCTTATCACGTAATTTTTAATCTCCTTTTTTAACATGGACCATTAATCAGTTTTCATGATATCATTTTTATCGTCGTTTTTTCTTTCATCAACAATCACGTTATTCGCACATTGAATTTCTTTCTTCTGTCAGTTTATTAATAGATTTATTCGCATCTCTCTCTATCTCATAGAATAGCACACTAGAATGAAAGTTTGATATCTTGCCTATGTACAATGATGGCATATGGAAAAATCTATGGTTTGTAGATCAGATTCGATCTAAAACATTGTATCATAGTCAAACTATTTGCCAAGTTGGTTGTGGAAGTTGTTGGCAGCAAATTAATGCAGGATTTTTATGAAGATAATATTAAGTGAGATGGTGGCATTGTTTCATGTGGTATAGCCTACTATTCCCTGGGTTGGTATATTGTGTTGATTTGCAGCAGTCATTAACAACTATTTTTCAAAATTCGAATTAAAAATTGGTCCACAAAGTCATAAATGAAAGTGGGCAGTGCACTGGTTGTGAGAATATCTCAAGAATTCAATAGAAAAAATTCTAATTATAGGATGATTTCTCCTTCATACGGTTAAGAAACCTAGCGCTTTTGTCGAATAAACACATTGAAAGCTTCTTCACCGACAATAATTTCTCAGATAAGTGAATAGTCGCTGGAACTTTTCAATTAATCATTAAATGACACATGTGATATAGTGTGATGATATTTTGGATGCTGATATTCGAAAGCATGTAAAGATTTTGAAAATTGTTCAAATATAGTGAACAGGGGAGCTCTTTCAAGTAAAATGAATACTCTGATATTTCTTGACCTCTGATTTCAAGCTGGAGCAATGTATGTTCTGTAAATCGACATTGCAAGTTGCATATGTGACTGATTATACTCTTGATAGATTATAGGAGCGATATTTCAAAATGATGAACGTACAGAACGTTTTAAAGGATTTCTTTGTCATCCTGTCGCCGCACTATTTTGTACATTCACTATTGCTTTTGTGTATGATCTTTGACAAGGGGCAGCAATCCAGATCACAATTTGGCTTGATAAATATAAATACAAATAAGAATACATGGAAACCAGCTCGCACAATTTGCGTTTTGCCCCAACTTAGTTCCCCCGGCGTGTGCCATAATTTTCATGCAATTTCTATTCTAGGACTTTCTATGGTACTGTTAATTTCTATGCTCTCTCTCTCTCTCTCAGCGTTTGATTCTTTGCTGACCGTTAATTTTCTTTTCTCTTTTTCACAAGATGTTGAATATCTCGTTTACGAAACGAAAATGGCGTAGGCTGACCGGCTACATATATATACATGTACATGTACACAAGAAATATGAACTATGAACATGAGAACGCACATAGAAACGACGCAGGGAACGGCACACAGGAATAACGAGGATAGGATGCGGGCATGGGTTAGATTGAAGCGAGGACACTTTAGATACATTAACATATACGCGTCATGCAATTATCGGAATTGAATCTCATTATGGAATTGGAATTGGAATTGAATTGAACTGTTTCGACTGGAATTGGAATTGAAATTTCTGCTCTGGAATTGGAATTGGAATCAAAAAATTTCAGTGGAATTTTTCCAGCTCTGTCAGAGGGTAATGGAATGTGAATCTGAATTGGAACCGGTAACGATAGCATTGTATAATACTATGTATCTTTTGTTTTGAATTGATCACCTAACTTACAAGCGTAAATCTAAATTTAGAAAATTTATATATCTATAATTTATTTTTTATTAACTTTTTTTCATTATTCATAAATTTTCTTATAAGCAGTGCGAAAAATGTTTCTAGTTGACGCAGGTAGTTTTCATCAAAAAGAGGATTTTTAAAAAAGAAAAAGAAATTGTCACAGTTCCTTTTTTAACCCATTCGCTTGTAGACGATCTATGTATCTACGTATACACACTACACAGCTATAACAGTGAAATTACAATATAGGAATGGTTTTTGAAAATCACAGCGCTCGATATTCGCTCCTGAGGAATCATTTCTAGATGTCGAGCTGTTTTTAAAGTTGGAAATACCAGAGATTTAATCGAGTTTAACGTGTTAATAATGTTTATACAGATCTAATACGCACACATCATCACACATGCAGAGCACGAAGGCAACATCAATGCATCCACTAAAATATGAACTCTTATAAGGATTCTGTAACTTATTTACACACAAGACTTGTTAATAGTCATGCAAACTTTTTATATTTCAGTCTGTAGCTAAATTGATGTTTGACTTTCACTTTTAGAAAAGCAATGACACCAATGCACAAATCCTACGTAGAAAGAAGTTCTACGAAATTCTAAGAAATACTAAGATTACTACGAAAATCTACGTAGTTTGTTTTGAATGAACGGAAAGTGTCTCAAATGTTTGCAAAGCTGTTTTACCCCGGTACTTCAAGATCAATTTGATGAGACATTTGGATCATGTCTCTACGATAGATTTGGAAGTTTGGTTTTCCATTACATGGTGCGAAAATCGATATCAAATGATTCTCGTATAACAATTATCTCTCACGTTGTTCCAGCAACAAACAAAACAAGACAATATACGTGTAGGATGTGGGCGGCTAGGACGTACATTTGCTTTGTGTTGTGCAAAAAACCAGACGTGTCTAGTAAACCAAGAATTATATTCATATTCAAACTCATACACATCGCTAGCCAACAAGCGCAGACAAACAAACATATCAAGTGAAATATTTATAGCTCAATTTCACACATAGGATGTAATCCACACAGACATGCATGAAGGCTATTGATATAAAGCACAAAATGCGGAGAAACAATAATAATGACGGTCCTCAACCCGGCGAGCTCGTCTCCTCTGTGGACTTCGGCTCGATTCCTCAACCCGCCGAGCTCGTCTCCTCTGTGGACTTCGGTTCGATTCCTCAACCAGGCGAGCTCGTCTACTCTGTGGACTTCGGTTCGATAATTCCTCAACCAGGCGAGCTCGTCTCCTCTGTGGATTTCGGCTCGATTCCTCAACCAGGCGAGCTCGTCTCCTCTGCGGACTTCGGTTCGATTCCTCAACCAGGCGACATCGTCTCCTCTGCGGACTTCTGTTCGATAATTCCTCAACCAGGCGACCTCGTCTCCTCTGCGGACTTCTGTTCGATAATTCCTCAACATGGCGAGCTCGTCTCCTCTGTGGATTTCGGTTCGATTCCTCAACCAGGCGAGCTCGTCTCCTCTGCGGACTTCTGTTCGATTCCTCAACCAGGCCAGCTCGTCTCCTCTGCGGACTTCGGCTCGATTCCTCAACCAGGCGAGCTCGTCTCCTCTGTGGACTTCTGCTCGATTCCTCAACCAGGCGAGCTCGTCTCCTCTGTGGACTTCGGTTCGATAATTCCTCAACCAGGCGAGCTCGTCTCCTCTGTGGATTTCGGTTCGATTCCTCAACCAGGCGAGCTCGTCTCCTCTGCGGACTTCTGCTCGATTCCTCAACCCGGCGAGCTCGTCTCCTCTGTGGACTTCGGTTCGATTCCTCAACCCGGCGAGCTCGTCTCCTCTATGGACTTCGGTTCGATTCCTCAACCCGGCGAGCTCGTCTCCTCTTCGGACTTCGGCTCGATTCCTCAACCAGGCGAGCTCGTCTCCTCTGCGGACTTCTGCTCGATTCCTCAACCAGGCAAGCTCGTCTCCTCTGTGGACTTGGGTTCGATTCCTCAACCCGGCGAGCTCGTCTCCTCTTCGGACTTCGGCTCGATTCCTCAACCAGGCGAGCTCGTCTCCTCTTCGGACTTCGGCTCGATTCCTCAACCAGGCGAGCTCGTCTCCTCTGCGGACTTCGAATCGATAATTCCTCAGCCCGGCGAGCTCGTCTCCTCTGTGGACTTCGGTTCGATAATTCCTCAACCAGGCGAGCTCGTCTCCTCTGTGGACTTCGGCTCGAATCCTCAACCCGGCGAGCTCGTCTCCTCTGTGGACTTCGGTTCGATTCCTCAACCAGGCGAGCTCGTCTCCTCTGTGGACTTCTGCTCGATTTCTCAACCAGGCGAGCTCGTCTCCTCTATGGACTTCGGTTCGATTCCTCAACCAGGCGAGCTCGTCTCCTCTGTGGATTTCGGTTCGATTCCTCAACCAGGCGAGCTCGTCTCCTCTGTGGATTTCGGTTCGATTCCTCAACCAGGCGAGCTCGTCTCCTCTGTGGACTTCCGTTCGATAATTCCTCAACCAGGCGAGCTCGTCTCCTCTGCGGACTTCGGCTCGATAATTCCTCAACCAGGCGAGCTCGTCTTCTCTGTGGACTTCGGTTCGATAATTCCTCAACCAGGCGAGCTCGTCTCCTCTGCGGACTTCTGCTCGATTCCTCAAACAGGCCAACTCGTCTCCTCTGCGGACTTCTGCTCGATTCCTCAACCAGGCCAGCTCGTCTTCTCTGTGGACTTCGGTTCGATTCCTCAACCAGGCGAGCTCGTCTCCTCTGTGGACTTCGGTTCGATTCCTCAACCGGGCGAGCTCGTCTCCTCTGTGGATTTCGGTTCGATTCCTCAACCAGGCGAGCTCGTCTTCTCTGTGCACTTCGGTTCGATTCCTCAACCCGGCGAACTCGTCTCCTCTGTGGATTTCGGTTCGATTCCTCAACCAGGCGAGCTCGTCTCCTCTGTGCACTTCTGCTCGATTCCTCAACCCGGCGAGCTCGTCTCCTCTGTGGACTTCGGTTCGATTCCTCAACCAGGCGAGCTCGTCTCCTCTGTGGACTTCGGTTCGATAATTCCTCAACCAGGCGAGCTCGTCTCCTCTGTGGATTTCGGTTCGATTCCTCAACCCGGCGAGCTCGTCTCCTGTGTGGACTTCGGTTCGATTCCTCAACCAGGCGAGCTCGTCTCCTCTGTGCACTTCGGTTCGATTCCTCAACCAGGCGAGCTCGTCTTCTCTGTGGACTTCGGTTCGATAATTCCTCAACCAGGCGAGCTCGTCTCCTCTGTGGATTTCGGTTCGATAATTCCTCAGCCCGGCGAGCTCGTTTCCTCTGTGGACTTCGGTTCGATTCCTCAACCAGGCGAGCTCGTCTCCTCTGTGGACTTCGGCTCGATTATTTATTTACTCAATGGAGCACGCTTTTTTTGATCGATTAAGCGATTACAACAAAATAACGGTAAAAATTTATGTATTTGTTAGCTTCTTGTAATACAAGAATAACTGGGGGGCTAGCAACCCGCCGGCGAGCTCTAAAACATGTCGAGGCGCGTTCTCCATTATAACAGAGTGGGGGAGGGGTGTTGATAGCGCGCGCGAGGCGCGCGGCAAGCTCGTGCTGCCTACGGTGGTTAGGAAGTTACTGAGAGAGCGCGAGCAGAGACAAGACGGAGATATATAGAATAATAATCTATCTATTATTATGGTGGAGTAAACAATACACATAAGGATCTCTCTATTCTCTAAATGACTAACTTATATATGACTCAGAATCGGGATATCTTGAGGAGTAAAGATATGAGTTGTTAGTAGAATAGAAAATATAATACTATATATGAGGTATAGCGATCTATATCTCTATCTCTCTACATTGGCTGAGAGGAGTAGTGTGAGGTGCTGCGTAGAGTAAGGAGGAGAGTGGAGATTACTCTCTATACACACACACACACACATAAGATGATATAAAATATGGGCGTGTGGGAGGATTATAGACACTTAATATCTATCTCTCTCTACTTAGAGTGGGAGGGAGTGAAGATTAAAGTGAGAGGAGAAATGAACTAGGAGGTTAGGAGAGTAGAGCTTCAAACTATGATGGGGAGTGAGGTAGGAGTAGGAAGAGGTAGCTATCTATCTTATGCGAGATATATCTATGAATTACATTACTAGACAGACCTTCTTAACACATATAATAAATAGATTAATAGGGAGAGAGAGTGATGGAAGATTAATGGATAGAGGGGAGAAGGTGAGGAGTGTTGGAAATTAATGATATGAGGAGAAGAGTAGGAGGGGAGTGGAATATTAATATAGAGGAGAAGAGGGTATTAAGAGTGGAATATTAATAGTATAGTAAAAGAGGTAAGAGGATGGAATATTAAAGATATAGGATAAAAGAGGAGTATGAGTAGTTTAAGATTAAAAGAGATAAGAGAATAGGGTAGGGAGAGAGTGGAAGATAAATATAGAAGGTATTGAGAGGGGTGGTAGTATTTAAGATAATTAAAGAGAGTAAAGATAGTAGGAGGTGAGTGTAAGATAAAAAGTATATATAATAGGTGTATGATGAGATGTAAGTAATAAAGAGAAGAGAAAGATGTGAAAGAGTTAGAGGAATATTATGGAAGATAGGATAATATTATCGTAGGTTCGATTCCTCAACCAGGCGAGCTCGTCTCCTCTGTGGATTTCGGTTCGATTCCTCAACCAGGCGAGCTCGTCTTCTCTGTGCACTTCGGTTCGATTCCTCAACCCGGCGAGCTCGTCTCCTCTGCGGACTTCGGTTCGATTCATCAACCCGGCGAGCTCGTCTCCTCTGTGGACTTCGGTTCGATTCCTCAACCAGGCGAGCTCGTCTCCTCTGTGGACTTCTGCTCGATTCCTCAACCCGGCGAGCTCGTCTCCTCTGCGGACTTCGGTTCGATAATTCCTCAAACAGGCGAGCTCGTCTCCTCTGTGGACTTCGGTTCGATTCCTCAACCAGGCGAGCTCGTCTCCTCTGTGGACTTCGGTTCGATTCCTCAACCCGGCGAGCTCGTCTCCTCTGTGGACTTCTGCTCGATTCCTCAACCCGGCGAGGTCGTCTCCTCTGCGGACTTCGGTTCGATTCCTCAACCAGGCGAGCTCGTCTCCTCTGTGGATTTCGGTTCGATTCCTCAACCAGACCAACTCGTCTCCTCTGTGGACTTCTGCTCGATTATTCAACCAGGCGAGCTCGTCTCCTCTGTGGACTTCTGTTCGATTCCTCAACCAGGCGAGCTCGTCTCCTCTGTGGACTTCGGTTTGATTCCTCAACCAGGCGAGCTCGTCTCCTCTGTTGACTTCTGCTCGATTCCTCAACCCGGCGAGCTCGTCTCCTCTGCGGACTTCTGCTCGATTCCTCAACCAGGCGAGCTCGTCTCCTCTGTGGATTTCGGTTCGATTCCTCAACCAGGCGAACTCGTCTCCTCTGTGGACTTCTGCTCGATTATTCAACCAGGCGAGCTCGTCTCCTCTGTGGACTTCTGTTCGATTCCTCAACCCGGCGAGCTCGTCTCCTCTGTGGATTTCGGTTCGATTCCTCAACCAGGCGAGCTCGTCTCCTCTGTGGACTTCGGTTTGATTCCTCAACCAGGCGAGCTCGTCTCCTCTGTGGACTTCGGTTCGATTCCTCAACCAGGCGAGCTCGTCTTCTCTGTGGACTTCTGTTCGATTCCTCAACCCGGCGAGCTCGTCTCCTCTGTGGACTTCTGTTCGATTCCTCAACCCGGCGAGCTCGTCTCCTCTGTGGATTTCGGTTCGATTCCTCAACCAGGCGAGCTCGTCTCCTCTGTGGACTTCTGCTCGATTATTCAACCAGGCGAGCTCGTCTCCTCTGTGGATTTCGGTTCGATTCCTCAACCAGGCCAACTCGTCTCCTCTGTGGACTTCGGTTCGATTCCTCAACCAGGCCAACTCGTCTCCTCTGTGGATTTCGGTTCGATTCCTCAACCCGGCGAGCTCGTCTCCTCTGCGGACTTCTGTTCGATTCCTCAACCAGGCGAGCTCGTCTCCTCTGTGGATTTCGGTTCGATTCCTCAACCAGGCCAACTCGTCTCCTCTGTGGACTTCGGTTCGATTCCTCAACCAGGCGAGCTCGTCTCCTCTGTGGATTTCGGCTCGATTCCTCAACCAGGCGAGCTCGTCTCCTCTGTGGATTTCGGTTCGATAATTCCTCAACCCGGCGAGCTCGTCTCCTCTGCGGACTTCGGTTCGATTCCTCAACCAGGCGAGCTCGTCTTCTCTGTGCACTTCTGCTCGATTCCTCAACCAGGCGAGCTCGTCTTCTCTGTGCACTTCGGTTCGATTCCTCAACCAGGCGAGCTCGTCTCCTCTGTGGACTTCGGTTCGATTCCTCAACCAGGCGAGCTCGTCTTCTCTGTGGACTTCGGTTCGATAATTCCTCAACCAGGCGAGCTCGTCTACTCTGTGCACTTCGGCTCGATTCCTCAACCCGGCGAGCTCGTCTCCTCTGTGGACTTCGGTTCGATTCCTCAACCCGGCGAGCTCGTCTCCTCTGTGGACTTCGGCTCGATTCCTCAACCAGGCGAGCTCGTCTCCTCTGTGGACTTCTGCTCGATTCCTCAACCCGGCGAGCTCGTCTCCTCTGTGGATGTCGGTTCGATTCCTCAACCAGGCGAGCTCGTCTCCTCTGTGGATTTCGGTTCGATTCCTCAACCAGGCGAGCTCGTCTCCTCTGTGGATGTCGGTTCGATTCCTCAACCAGGCGAGCTCGTCTCCTCTGTGGATTTCGGTTCGATTCTTCAACCAGGCGACCTCGTCTTCTCTGTGGACTTCGGTTCGATAATTCCTCAACCAGGCGAGCTCGTCTCCTCTGTGGACATCTGCTCGATTCCTCAACCAGGCGCGCTCGTCTCCTCTGTGGATTTCGGCTCGATTCCTCGACCAGGCGAGCTCGTCTCCTCTGTGGATTTCGGCTCGATTCCTCAACCCGGCGAGTTCGTCTCCCCTGTGGACTTCGGTTCGATAATTCCTCAACCCGGCGAGCTCGTCTTTTCTGTGGACTTCGGTTCGATTCCTCAACCGGGCGAGCTTGTCTTCTCTGTGGACTTCTGCTCGATTCCTCAACCAGGCGAGCTCGTCTTCTCTGTGCACTTCGGTTCGATTCCTCAACCAGGCGAGCTCGTCTTCTCTGTGCACTTCGGTTCGATTCCTCAACCAGGCGCGCTCGTTTCCTCTGTGGACTTCGGTTCGATAATTCCTCAACCAGGCGAGCTCGTCTCCTCTGTGTACTTCGGTTCAATAATTCCTCAACCCGGCGAGCTCGTCTCCTCTGTGGATTTCGGCTCGATTCCTCAAACAGGCGAGCTCGTCTTCTCTGTGGACTTCGGTTCGATAATTCCTCAACCAGGCGAGCTCGTCTCCTCTTTGGATTTCCGCTCGATTCCTCAATTAGGCGAGCTCGTCTCCTCTGCGGACTTCGGCTCGATTCCTCAACCAGGCGAGCTCGTCTCCTCTGTGGACTTCGGTTCGATTCCTCAACCCGGCGAGCTCGTCTCCTCTGTGGACTTCGGTTCGATAATTCCTCAACCCGGCGAGCTCGTCTCCTCTGTGGACTTCGGCTCGATTCCTCAACCAGGCGAGCTCGTCTCCTCTGTGGACTTCGGTTCGATTCCTCAACCCGGCGAGCTCGTCTCCTCTGTGGACTTCGGTTCGATAATTCCTCAACCCGGCGAGCTCGTCTCCTCTGTGGACTTCTGCTCGATTCCTCAACCCGGCGAGCTCGTCTCCTCTGTGGACTTCTGCTCGATTCCTCAACCAGGCGAGCTCGTCTTCTCTGTGCACTTCGGTTCGATTCCTCAACCAGGCGAGCTCGTCTTCTCTGTGCACTTCGGTTCGATTCCTCAGCCAGGCGAGCTCGTCTCCTCTGTGGATTTCGGTTCGATTCCTCAACCAGGCGAGCTCGTCTCCTCTGTGCACTTCGGTTCGATTCCTCAACCCGGCGAGCTCGTTTCGTCTATGGACTTCTGCTCGATTCCTCGACCAGGCGAGCTCGTCTCCTCTGTGGATTTCGGCTCGATTCCTCAACCCGGCGAGCTCGTCTCCTCTGTGAACTTCGGTTCGATTCCTCAACCAGGCGAGCTCGTTTCCTCTGTGGACTTCGGTTCGATAATTCCTCAACCCGGCGAGCTCGTCTCCTCTGTGGACTTCGGTTCGATTCCTCAACCAGGAGAGCTCGTCTCCTATGTGGACTTCGGTTCGATTCCTCAAACAGGCGAGCTCGTCTCCTCTGTGGATTTCGGTTCGATTCCTCAACCAGGCGAGCTCGTCTCCTCTGTGGATTTCGGCTCGATTCCTCAACCAGGCGCGCTCGTCTCCTCTGTGGACTTCTGCTCGATTCCTCAACCAGGCGAGCTCGTCTTCTCTGCGGACTTCGGTTCGATTCCTGAACCTGGCGAGCTCGTCTTCTCTGTGGATTTCGGTTCGATTCCTCAACCAGGCGAGCTCGTCTCCTCTGTGGACTTCTGCTCGATTCCTCAACCAGGCGAGCTCGTCTCCTCTGTGGACTTCTGCTCGATTCCTCAACCAGGCGAGCTCGTCTTCTCTGTGCACTTCGGTTCGATTCCTCAACCAGGCGAGCTCGTCTTCTCTGTGCACTTCGGTTCGATTCCTCAACCAGGCGCGCTCGTTTCTTCTGTGGACTTCGGTTCGATAATTCCTCAACCAGGAGAGCTCGTCTCCTCTGTGGACTTCTGCTCGATTCCTCAAACAGGCGAGCTCGTCTCCTCTGTGGATTTCGGCTCGATTCCTCAAACAGGCGAGCTCGTCTCCTCTGTGGACTTCGGCTCGATTCCTCAAACAGGCGAGCTCGTCTCCTCTGTGCACTTCGGTTCGATTCCTCAACCCGGCGAGCTCGTTTCGTCTATGGACTTCTGCTCGATTCCTCAACCAGGCGCTCTCGTCTCCTCTGTGGATTTCGGCTCGATTCCTCGACCAGGCGAGCTCGTCTCCTCTGTGGATTTCGGCTCGATTCCTCAACCCGGCGAGCTCGTCTCCTCTGTGGACTTCGGTTCGATAATTCCTCAACCCGGCGAGCTCGTTTCCTCTGTGGACTTCGGTTCGATAATTTCTCAACCAGGAGAGCTCGTCTCCTCTGTGGACTTCGGTTCGATTCCTCAAACAGGCGAGCTCGTCTCCTCTGTGGATTTCGGTTCGATTCCTTAACCAGGCGAGCTCGTCTCCTCTGTGGACTTCGGTTCGATTCCTTAACCAGGCGAGCTCGTCTCCTCTGTGGACTTCTGCTCGATTCCTCAACCAGGCGAGCTCGTCTTCTCTGTGGACTTCTGCTCGATTCCTCAACCAGGCGAGCTCGTCTTCTCTGTGCACTTCGGTTCGATTCCTCAACCAGGCGAGCTCGTCTTCTCTGTGCACTTCGGTTCGATTCCTCAACCAGGCGCGCTCGTTTCTTCTGTGGACTTCGGTTTCGATAATTCCTCAACCAGGAGAGCTCGTCTCCTCTGTGGACTTCTGCTCGATTCCTCAAACAGGCGAGCTCGTCTCCTCTGTGGATTTCGGTTCGATTCCTCAACCAGGCGAGCTCGTCTCCTCTGTGGATTTCAGCTCGATTCCTCAACCCGGCGAGCTCGTCTCCTCTGTGGACTTCGGTTCGATAATTCCTCAACCCGGCGAGCTCGTTTCCTCTGTGGACTTCAGTTCGATAATTTCTCAACCCAGGAGAGCTCGTCTCCTCTGTGGACTTAGGTTCGATTCCTCAAACAGGCGAGCTCGTCTCCTCTGTGGATTTCGGTTCGATTCCTTAACCAGGCGAGCTCGTTCCTCTGTTGATTTCGGTTAGATTCCTCAACCAGGCGCGCTCGTCTCCTCTGTGGACTTCTGCTCGATTCCTCAACCAGGCGAGCTCGTCTTCTCTGCGGACTTCGGTTCGATTCCTCAACCTGGCGAGCTCGTCTTCTCTGTGGATTTCGGTTCGATTCCTCAACCAGGCGAGCTCGTCTCCTCTGTGGACTTCTGCTCGATTCCTCAACCAGGCGAGCTCGTCTCCTCTGTGGATTTCGGTTCGATTCCTCAACCAGGCGAGCTCGTCTCCTCTGTGGATTTCGGCTCGATTCCTCAACCAGGCGAGCTCGTCTCCTCTGTGGACTTCGGCTCGATTCCTCAACCAGGCGAGCTCGTCTCCTCTGTGCACTTCGGTTCGATTCCTCAACCCGGCGAGCTCGTTTCGTCTATGGACTTCTGCTCGATTCCTCAACCAGGCGCTCCCGTCTCCTCTGTGGATTTCGGCTCGATTCCTCAACCAGGCGAGCTCGTCTCCTCTGTGGACTTCTGCTCGATTCCTCAACCAGGCGAGCTCGTCTTCTCTGTGGACTTCTGCTCGATTCCTCAACCAGGCGAGCTCGTCTTCTCTGTGCACTTCGGTTCGATTCCTCAACCAGGCGAGCTCGTCTTCTCTGTGCACTTCGGTTCGATTCCTCAACCAGGCGCGCTCGTTTCTTCTGTGGACTTCGGTTCGATAATTCCTCAACCAGGAGAGCTCGTCTCCTCTGTGGACTTCTGCTCGATTCCTCAAACAGGCGAGCTCGTCTCCTCTGTGGATTTCGGTTCGATTCCTCAACCAGGAGAGCTCGTCTCCTCTGTGGATTTCGGCTCGATTCCTCAAACAGGCGAGCTCGTCTCCTCTGTGGACTTCGGCTCGATTCCTCAACCAGGCGAGCTCGTGTCCTCTGTTGCACTTCGGTTCGATTCCTCAACCCGGCGAGCTCGTTTCGTCTATGGACTTCTGCTCGATTCCTCAACCAGGCGCTCTCGTCTCCTCTGTGGATTTCGGCTCGATTCCTCGACCAGGCGAGCTCGTCTCCTCTGTGGATTTCGGTTCGATTCCTCAACCCGGCGAGCTCGTCTCCTCTGTGGACTTCGGTTCGATAATTCCTCAACCCGGCGAGCTCGTTTCCTCTGTGGACTTCGGTTCGATAATTTCTCAACCAGGAGAGCTCGTCTCCTCTGTGGACTTCGGTTCGATTCCTCAAACAGGCGAGCTCGTCTCCTCTGTGGATTTCGGTTCGATTCCTCAACCAGGCGAGCTCGTCTCCTCTGTGGATTTCGGTTCGATTCCTCAACCAGGCGCGCTCGTCTCTTCTGTGGACTTCTGCTCGATTCCTCAACCCGGCGAGATCGTCTTCTCTGCGGACTTCGGTTCGATTCCTCAACCTGGCGAGCTCGTCTTCTCTGTGGATTTCGGTTCGATTCCTCAACCAGGCGAGCTCGTTCCTCTGTGGACTTCCGATCGATTCCTCAACCAGGCGAGCTCGTCTCCTCTGTGGACTTCTGCTCGATTCCTCAACCAGGCGAGCTCGTCTTCTCTGTGCACTTCGGTTCGATTCCTCAACCAGGCGAGCTCGTCTTCTCTGTGCACTTCGGTTCGATTCCTCAACCAGGCGAGCTCGTCTTCTCTGTGCACTTCGGTTCGATTCCTCAACCAGGCGCGCTCGTTTCTTCTGTGGACTTCGGTTCGATAATTCCTCAACCAGGAGAGCTCGTCTCCTCTGTGGACTTCTGCTCGATTCCTCAAACAGGCGAGCTCGTCTTCTCTGTGCACTTCGGTTCGATTCCTCAACCAGGCGAGCTCGTCTTCTCTGTGCACTTCGGTTCGATTCCTCAACCAGGCGCGCTCGTTTCTTCTGTGGACTTCGGTTCGATAATTCCTCAACCAGGAGAGCTCGTCTCCTCTGTGGACTTCTGCTCGATTCCTCAAACAGGCGAGCTCGTCTCCTCTGTGGATTTCGGTTCGATTCCTCAACCAGGCGAGCTCGTCTCCTCTGTGGATTTCAGCTCGATTCCTCAACCCGGCGAGCTCGTCTCCTCTGTGGACTTCGGTTCGATAATTCCTCAACCCGGCGAGCTCGTTTCCTCTGTGGACTTCAGTTCGATAATTTCTCAACCAGGAGAGCTCGTCTCCTCTGTGGACTTCGGTTCGATTCCTCAAACAGGCGAGCTCGTCTCCTCTGTGGATTTCGGTTCGATTCCTTAACCAGGCGAGCTCGTCTCCTCTGTGGATTTCGGTTCGATTCCTCAACCAGGCGCGCTCGTCTCCTCTGTGGACTTCTGCTCGATTCCTCAACCAGGCGAGCTCGTCTTCTCTGCGGACTTCGGTTCGATTCCTCAACCTGGCGAGCTCGTCTTCTCTGTGGATTTCGGTTCGATTCCTCAACCAGGCGAGCTCGTCTCCTCTGTGGACTTCTGCTCGATTCCTCAACCAGGCGAGCTCGTCTCCTCTGTGGATTTCGGTTCGATTCCTCAACCAGGCGAGCTCGTCTCCTCTGTGGATTTCGGCTCGATTCCTCAACCAGGCGAGCTCGTCTCCTCTGTGGACTTCGGCTCGATTCCTCAACCAGGCGAGCTCGTCTCCTCTGTGCACTTCGGTTCGATTCCTCAACCCGGCGAGCTCGTTTCGTCTATGGACTTCTGCTCGATTCCTCAACCAGGCGCTCCGTCTTCTCTGTGGATTTCGGCTCGATTCCTCAACCAGGCGAGCTCGTCTCCTCTGTGGACTTCTGCTCGATTCCTCAACCAGGCGAGCTCGTCTTCTCTGTGGACTTCTGCTCGATTCCTCAACCAGGCGAGCTCGTCTTCTCTGTGCACTTCGGTTCGATTCCTCAACCAGGCGAGCTCGTCTTCTCTGTGCACTTCGGTTCGATTCCTCAACCAGGCGCGCTCGTTTCTTCTGTGGACTTCGGTTCGATAATTCCTCAACCAGGAGAGCTCGTCTCCTCTGTGGACTTCTGCTCGATTCCTCAAACAGGCGAGCTCGTCTCCTCTGTGGATTTCGGTTCGATTCCTCAACCAGGAGAGCTCGTCTCCTCTGTGGATTTCGGCTCGATTCCTCAAACAGGCGAGCTCGTCTCCTCTGTGGACTTCGGCTCGATTCCTCAACCAGGCGAGCTCGTCTCCTCTGTGCACTTCGGTTCGATTCCTCAACCCGGCGAGCTCGTTTCGTCTATGGACTTCTGCTCGATTCCTCAACCAGGCGCTCTCGTCTCCTCTGTGGATTTCGGCTCGATTCCTCGACCGGGCGAGCTCGTCTCCTCTGTGGATTTCGGTTCGATTCCTCAACCCGGCGAGCTCGTCTCCTCTGTGGACTTCGGTTCGATAATTCCTCAACCCGGCGAGCTCGTTTCCTCTGTGGACTTCGGTTCGATTATTCCTCAACCAGGAGAGCTCGTCTCCTCTGTGGACTTCGGTTCGATTCCTCAAACAGGCGAGCTCGTCTCCTCTGTGGATTTCGGTTCGATTCCTCAACCAGGCGAGCTCGTCTCCTCTGTGGATTTCGGTTCGATTCCTCAACCAGGCGCGCTCGTCTCTTCTGTGGACTTCTGCTCGATTCCTCAACCCGGCGAGATCGTCTTCTCTGCGGACTTCGGTTCGATTCCTCAACCTGGCGAGCTCGTCTTCTCTGTGGATTTCGGTTCGATTCCTCAACCAGGCGAGCTCGTCTCCTCTGTGGACTTCTGCTCGATTCCTCAACCAGGCGAGCTCGTCTCCTCTGTGGACTTCTGCTCGATTCCTCAACCAGGCGAGCTCGTCTTCTCTGTGCACTTCGGTTCGATTCCTCAACCAGGCGAGCTCGTCTTCTCTGTGCACTTCGGTTCGATTCCTCAACCAGGCGAGCTCGTCTTCTCTGTGCACTTCGGTTCGATTCCTCAACCAGGCGCGCTCGTTTCTTCTGTGGACTTCGGTTCGATAATTCCTCAACCAGGAGAGCTCGTCTCCTCTGTGGACTTCTGCTCGATTCCGCAACCAGGCGAGCTCGTCTCCTCTGTGGACTTCGGCTCGATTCCTCAACCAGGCGAGCTCGTCTCCTCTGTGCACTTCGGTTCGATTCCTCAACCCGGCGAGCTCGTTTCGTCTATGGACTTCTGCTCGATTCCTCAACCAGGCGCTCTCGTCTCCGCTGTGGATGTCGGCTCGATTCTCGACCAGGCGAGCTCGTCTCCTCTGTGGATTTCGGTTCGATTCCTCAACCCGGCGAGCTCGTCTCCTCTGTGGACTTCGGTTCGATAATTCCTCAACCCGGCGAGCTCGTTTCCTCTGTGGACTTCGGTTCGATAATTTCTCAACCAGGAGAGCTCGTCTCCTCTGTGGACTTCGGTTCGATTCCTCAAACAGGCGAGCTCGTCTCCTCTGTGGATTTCGGTTCGATTCCTCAACCAGGCGAGCTCGTCTCCTCTGTGGATTTCGGTTCGATTCCTCAACCAGGCGCGCTCGTCTCTTCTGTGGACTTCTGCTCGATTCCTCAACCCGGCGAGATCGTCTTCTCTGCGGACTTCGGTTCGATTCCTCAACCTGGCGAGCTCGTCTTCTCTGTGGATTTCGGTTCGATTCCTCAACCAGGCGAGCTCGTCTCCTCTGTGGACTTCTGCTCGATTCCTCAACCAGGCGAGCTCGTCTCCTCTGTGGACTTCTGCTCGATTCCTCAACCAGGCGAGCTCGTCTTCTCTGTGCACTTCGGTTCGATTCCTCAACCAGGCGAGCTCGTCTTCTCTGTGCACTTCGGTTCGATTCCTCAACCAGGCGAGCTCGTCTTCTCTGTGCACTTCGGTTCGATTCCTCAACCAGGCGCGCTCGTTTCTTCTGTGGACTTCGGTTCGATAATTCCTCAACCAGGAGAGCTCGTCTCCTCTGTGGACTTCTGCTCGATTCCTCAACCAGGCGAGCTCGTCTCCTCTGTGGACTTCGGCTCGATTCCTCAACCAGGCGAGCTCGTCTCCACTGTGGACTTGGGTTCGATAATTCCTCAGCCCGGCGAGCTCGTCTCCTCTGCGGACTTCGGTTCGATAATTCCTCAACCCGGCGAGCTCGTCTCCTCTGCGGACTTCGGTTCGATAATTCCTCAACCAGGAGAGCTCGTCTCCTCTGCGGACGTCGGTTCGATAATTCCTCAACCCGGCGAGCTCGTCTCCTCTATGGACTTCGGTTCGATTCCTCAACCTGCGAGCTCGTCTCCTCTGTGGACTTCGGTTCGATAATTCCTCAACCCGGCGAGCTCGTCTCCTCTATGGACTTCGGTTCGATTCCTCAACCAGGCGAGCTCGTCTCCTCTGTAGATTTCGGTTCGATAATTCCTCAACCAGGCGAGCTCGTCTCCTCTGTGGACTTCTGTGCGATTCCTCAACCCGGCCAGCTCGTCTTCTCTGGGGACTTCGGTTCGATTCCTCAACCAGGCGAGCTCGTCTCCTCTGCGGACTTCGGTTCGATAATTCCTCAACCAGGAGAGCTCGTCTCCTCTGCGGACTTCGGTTCGATAATTCCTCAACCAGGCGAGCTCGTCTCCTCTGCGGCTTTCGGTTCGATAATTCCTCAACCAGGCGAGCTCGTCTCCTCTGTGGACTTTGGTTCGATTCCTCAACCAGGCGAGCTCGTCTCCTCTGTGGACTTCGGTTCGATTCCTCAACCAGGCGAGCTCGTCTCCTCTGGGGACTTCGGTTCGATTCCTCAACCAGGCGAGCTCGTCTCCTCTGCGGACTTCGGTTCGATAATTCCTCAACCAGGAGAGCTCGTCTCCTCTGCGGACTTCGGTTCGATAATTCCTGAACCCGGCGAGCTCGTCACCTCTGCGGACTTCGGTTCGATTCCTCAACCAGGCGAGCTCGTCTCCTCTGTGGACTTCGGTTCGATAATTCCTCAACCAGGCGAGCTCGTCTCCTCTGTGGACTTCGGTTCGATTCCTCAACCCGACGAGCTCGTCTCCTCTGCGGACTTCGGTTCGATTCCTCAACCAGGCGAGCTCGTCTCCTCTGTGGATTTCGGTTCGATTCCTCAACCAGGCGAGCTCGTCTCCTCTGCGGACTTCGGTTCGATTCCTCAACCAGGCGAGCTCGTCTCCTCTGCGGACTTCGGTTCGATAATTCCTCAACCAGGCGAGCTCGTCTCCTCTGCGGACTTCGGTTCGATTGGCACTGAGGAACCCTGTTTTCCCGCCGATTGCATTGTCAGACAAGTGAAGACGAAGAGTCAGAGGCATAGAGTAAATATATTAGGTAGAGTGGTAGCTCCGCATTTATTAGATCCCCAATGTGCATACACTTTCGATTTCATTAAATGAACTCGATATTAAAGCGATTGGATATTGCTATCAAATGTGAGATGCTCAAATTCTTTGCAGTTTTGAAGACATTATCACGGAATTGAATGAATCACGATAGTAATGTAGAAGCAATGTTGGTATTTACAGATTCTCAGTGTCATGGCAACCTTCGATAGTTAATGTTTGTTAAATAAGCAATTCACTAGGCGACATGCCACGCTCAATTACGCGTAATTCACGCGTAAACAACGCGTAACTACACATGACCCGAAACATCCGTCGCTATGCGTGACATTGCTGCAACATCTGTCGGCAATCCTGTTATATAGACTTTGCGTCTCATGTGTCTGCATGGATCAGAGGTTAAACAATGTGATAGGACCTCAATTCTATTCTGAGGGAAGACAGAACATGCTGAGCGGTTCATCCGTGGTTCAAGCGGCAACGCAGACAATCGTAGACGACGCGCAAACTATAAACGCTCGCCCGCGCGTATTCATAAACATTTCCCATGTTTTAACAGCATCAGATCAAAAGATTTCTGACTCTTAGTGCAGCGCGTATGTACGCGCGTAGAAGAGTAGCATGTCTTTTAATTACGCGTGGCATGTCACCTAGTGGTATTTCCTTAAGCGTGATCATGACATCTTTGGAGAGGTGATGTTTGACAAATTAACAATTCATTAGGATGCTATCACTTTCATGCTCAAACGCAAGAGTGTTTTCTAAGGCATGATCATATCACTTGCAGAGCAAAATCACATAATCAAAAACAGTCATTTGAAGTAGTTTTAAAATATATATATGGCTCCACATCACTATTCAGATTCAAGAAATGAAACATGAATTTAGTGAATCATAAAATCATGCCGCTAAAAAATTGTATTTAAAACTTGAAATTTCAGAAAAAAAAGCAAAATAAGATCGCGACTTTTTCATGAAGACTTCCATTTTAATACGGCTGATGAAATTCCCTTGCAAATTACCTTTATTTCCGCTTAATTAGGATGCTTGTTAGCAAATATTCATTCCTTTTGATATCCAACTTGTTTCATACTACTTATAAAGGGGCGTCATGTCAGTAGTATATAAATTTGCAAAATTGTGACTTTTTTAAAACTGCTCAAATTTTTTTGGACCACGGGAACGTAATCTCCGCAAAAAA
The DNA here is from genome assembly GCA_907163375.1 of Prostheceraeus crozeri. Lineage (NCBI taxonomy): Eukaryota > Metazoa > Platyhelminthes > Polycladida > Euryleptidae > Prostheceraeus > Prostheceraeus crozeri. Next base: position 42,336 of record CAJQUW010003278.1, read on the forward strand.
ACTGAATATTTTCATATAAAAATTTTGACTGTATACAGATCCATTATTGAGTCGACACTCTACCTATATACAGCCGTGGCCATTGGATTAACATCAAGCTACAAAATTATAGTAGATTTAGTTTTTACATGTATTACTTAGTTTAGATTGCTCTGATTGACTGTAGCAGCTCAATTCTGATTGGCTCAACGATCTGAAATTCCTGAGCTAATGAAAAAAGGCGTGATTCGATACTGCATTCATTTAATTTGATTCACAAGTGACAAAGCGTGCGTGTCTGCATCCTGAACTTTTACGTCTAAATGGGTAAATCCAAGGATATCCCGGCGACTAAAGTTGCGCAAATGGTAGCACTTCATGATGAAGGACTCACACAGCGGCAGATTATGACCAGATTGAATATTAAAAATCAGTCCACGGTTCAACGTTGCCTCAAGTGCTACCAAGAAACGAAGTCATTCGGTGCCAAGAAGAGGCCTCCTCGAAAGCGGATAACCACAGCAGCCACTGACCGCTGGATTCGTCGACGTTGGTTGCCGATCCTCACTTAACATCTTCTGCTATTCGTCATGAATTGTCCACGAGCATCCTTGTGAGTTCAAGAACTATTCGCCGCCGTTTATCAACTGAAATGGGCCTAAAATCGTATAAACCAGCTCTCAAGCCGAAGCTGACAGTGAAAAACAAAGCTGATCGGATAGAGTTTTGTCAGCGATACGGTCATTGGTCCCCTGAAGACTGGCACAAGGTAATGTTTTCTGATGAGACAACGGTAAGCGAGTTTTGTAATTATCATAAACGCGTTCGTCGTCCTCCTGGTAAAAGATACGATGAAAAGTAGTCTACACAGGTTGCACAGTTAAATTTCCAGCAAAAGTCATGATATGGGCCTCTATCACGGCGAACGGAAGAGGCAGTTTGTGGATAGCACCGCCGAAAACCACCATAAATGCCGCCAAATATCTGACAATCCTTCAGGAGAAACTTCCAGTAATGATGCCCTTACGGAATGGCACAATCTTCCAACAAGATGGCGCGCCATGCCACACTGCACGCGTGGTGACCAGGTGGTTCCATGAACAGGACTTTTCGTTGCTTGAGGGTTGGCCTGGCAATTCACCAGATATCAACCCGATTGAACATTGCTGGACGACTCTGAAGAGGCGTGTGGCAGAACGACAGCCAACAGGTAGCCAAGATCTTATTGAGAAGTTGAAATTGGTATGGGTTCAAGAAATCACGCCAGATTATTGCCGTCGCTTGATTGACTCAATGCCGTCCAGGATAGCAGCAGTGCTGGCAGCAAATGGAGGACATACACGGTATTGACCAGTAAATCATTTTAAATGTGTCTTCCGCCTCTTTGAAATTCTTGTTATCTGTTCCCAACAATAAAGTTGAAGCAATTCAGAAATCTAAGTTCTTCTATTACGTAAAACTCAATGTATATGGTAATTATGTTATTTGATGCTAATCCAGTGGCCACGGCTGTATATTTACTCTATGGTCAGAGGTGTTGATATATTTATCGACTAAACAGTCTGACAAATGCCATGAACTCAATCATCCTTTTGAACTATGCTCTGCATTCCGAACTCCAATACTTCATTGCACAATTAAAATGTGACAATATGAAAATAATATGTTGAATAATTTTCCCAACATTTCAGAAAACGTCGAGAAATCAGAAGAATGCGGTCTATTCATCGATTTTTATCCTCCGTCTCTACTGCTGGGAATTCGGAAAGCAATTTATTGTTTGATCTAGAACCAACTGACATTTTTGCATTTGCCGAATCTTCTCCTTCTGTTAGTGATAGTGATAATCAATCCTCTAATGGAAGACGATTTCCCAGTATTATCATCAATTAAATCATTTTCATAGACCTCATGTGTTTTGGAGATGCTTCGGAACAGCAAATGAGATGAGAAGATGGTAGACTAAGTTAGAACAAGGAAACAATTGCTCGCTTTTGAAACCATGCTTTTATTAGTTGGATGAGATATTCTAGAATAGTTGCTTGACATTAAGCCTCTGTCGGCAAATGTCTGCGTGGTATGATAATCACACGCCATAAGGCCTATGAGTACCAAGTCATCGACATTAGAAACTATTTTACACACTCTCAGCTGAGAATAGTCAAAGAAAAGTGCAAGAAAAGGGACCCTTGCAATACAAAACAGACAAAAAGTGGCAATTCAACCCGTTTAATGTCTGTTTATTCCATTCGAAAGTAGTGTATCATTAAAAATTCGTGAAGTTGTCACTAGTTTGCCACTTTTTTGGACGCTTGTGAGGATAACTAAAGATATTTCTAGCACTCATTTGCTTTATTGTTTTGTAAATTCCTTTCGCTTGATGACCTTGAATAAATACATTTTCGTGCGTGCTTGCTGTGTTAAGTACTTCTACAATTAAGGCTTGGGCTGGCCTTGGTTAATTCTCTGTTTTGCAGCATATGACTATTACTAATTTACGTTTCACTTGCTCAGCCAATGACGCTGGGCGGATGTCTTCTAGCGTCTTGATGGTGCCATGATTCACAAATGCAATTCACAAATTCACACGATTGAAAGCTGCGATTGGCTCGTAATCAGCGACACTCACTGGCCAATTGACATCGATCAATTGTTTGTTCTCCACTGATTTCCACTTATTTGCCGGTATCGCGGCTGTCTCTTTATTGTCTGTTTTCAGTTCAGATTGCATGTGATTTTGAGGTTGTCGATGAACAGCTACCCCTTCTCTTAGGAATTCAAAGCCACGCCAGCTTCCTTTTGGTGTCAAGTTCCTCCAGCACAACTCCAACAGATTTATTAGATTTTTTCCTTAAAGAAAAAGCAATGATCGTTGACACACCAAAAAACGATCTTTTCATGTAAACGTGTTATTATAATGCCTCTGATCGGTAATGTATATGAGAAAGTGGCTAAAAGTTGCCGAAACATAGTGTTTATCAACATAAGGAGGCTTGTATAAGTTGAAGTGAGGCCATTTCTGGTTTCGTTTGTGTATGTAGAAATGGAGCATGTGTATCCTTAACGAAGATATCGGACAATGCGCCAGAAGTTTGAAGATATCATAGATCACAGATATCTTTAGTTTCCAAATATCACACGAGTTTGCAGTCTTTATATCTTCCAATATGGTCGCTCATGAATGATGCGTGGACTGTGTGCTTATACTTCATCACATGTTCATCAACACATGGAGAAATTGCATCACTATGATCAACGCTGCATAGCTTAGCTTTCAAGCCAACAATTAGCAAACTCCAAAATGAGGTGCATTATTTTTGGTCCAGATCTTTCACATTGCATGAAATTATAGCCTATTGTAAAGCAAGGTTCATGTTATCCCAAACAGTGTCTGTGTGATAATTAAAAATGCCAACAAATTAGCACAAGCCTTTGGTGGCAAAGAAATGTTCAAAATTCCGCGGACGGAACTCGTATTGCTACGATCGCTTTAATCGAAATAATGATGAAATCAAGAGTTTTAGACCCAATCTATTGGAACGTAGCCACCTTGGCAGTGGAAGCGCTCAAATTATAGGGCCTATCAAAAAAAATCAAAACTTTCAAAATTTTCCATAATTTTCCACGGAAAATTTTTATTCAAAATTTTCCGGAAAATTTTCATCACTAGTTATTAGTAGTGTTGCGCGAAAGTGCACTGCTCGATGTTCATCGCAATAGTCTTGCTGTTCAATTCACCGCTAAATGCGATTTTGAACTCGCATTTGACATGGAATATTTGTAAGTCATTTCCTGCCATGTACATAAACCTTTGTCTAAGAGGCTGATAGATCAAGCCTCCTTGTGATAATTGCCACTGGCTTTCTCAGGAATAATAAAAACATCTTTGATTTATAAGCGATTTAAATATAGGTGTCATCCATGGTTTATCATTCGATGTCGAAGGGTAGCAGGATAAATGCACGGACAGATAACAGATGTCAGTTTATGTACGGTACAGAAAGAGATAAAGCAAATGACACTGTAGGACATCAGTCAGTCACTAGTGGAACTCACGAAGTCGTCTGACTGCCACAAAGTGCAAGTGACCTGGCAGCCACCCAACTCCGCAAATACACGCAACCAACCGACATCCTACAAAACCATAATAGAAAAAGCGATGAAAGATGATTACTGTTAAAAGAATGGTAGTAAAGTCTCATCAATGCAATTATTCAAGAGCATAGCGTAGGGATATATAGGTAGAGTTTCGACTCAAAAAAGTATATGTATACAGTAAAAACTTTTATATGAAAAGATTCAGTTTCTTGCGGAGATAACGTTCCCGTGGTCCAAAAATTATTTGAGCAGTTCTAAAAAAGTTAAAATTTTGACAATTTGCATACTACCGAGATGACTTCTCTATGTAAGTAGTAATCCATGGAAAATATTGGAAAATTTTGAAAGTTTTGATTTTTTGTGATAGGCCCTATACCTTGACCGCTTCCACAGCCGAGGCAGCTACATATCGATAGGATGGGTCTAAAACTGTTGATTTCATCATTATCTCGAATAAAACGATCTTGAAAAATTGAAAATTTTGAATTTTGTGTTATAATCTTTGCGTTTAATACCACAGCCGAGGCATGGACATCTGGATGTTCTAAAACCCTTGATTTCATCATATTATTTCGATTAAAACAATCGTAGCAATACGAGTGCCGTCCGCGAATTTTTGAGCATTCCTTTGCCACCACCAGTGGCTTGTGGTAATTTGTTGGCATTTTTAATATTATCACACAGACACCGTTTGGGATAACGTGAATATTTTTTGCTTTACTATATAGGTATGATTTCATGCAATGTAAAAGATCTGGAGCAAAAATAATGCACTTTATTTGGGAGTTTGTTTGTAGCTTGAAAGTTGAGCTTCATGCAGCCTTGATTACAATGATACAAATTCTCCATGTGTTGATCAACATGTGAAGCATAAGCACACAGTCCGTCACAGCATTCATGAGCGACCATATTGGAAGATATAAAGACTGTAAACTCGTGAGATATTTGGAAACTAAAGATATCTATGATGAGTAAAAGAATATTTATGATAGCTTCAAACTTCTGGCACATTGTCCGATATCTTCGTTGAGAATACACATGCTCCATTTCTAGTTCAGATGGTTCAGATAGTTCCAAATCGATTTCAGATCTACCCAAGTGAATTTCAGACATTTCCAGATGAATTGGAGATTCTCCAGTTGAATTAAAAATCTTTTCAAAGTTGAGCTTGTGACAGATATCTGAAATTCAATTAGGAAAAAAAAGATCTGAAATAGACATGGAAAAGGTGCAGTTGGTTCCAAAAGGTAGCATACAAGGATGATAGATAGAGAAGTTTTCCGTCTTTGAATATTGCATAGTCTTTTCAAACGACTATAACAAGTCTCCAAAACAAAGGCAAAAACGCCAATCACCGAGAAATAAATATCAAAATTTTCCAGAAAATTTTGAAAAAATTGGAAAAATTTCCGGAAAAATTTCTGGAAAATTTTCCATTTGCATCACTAAGTAGTATGCAACAAGTTGGATATCAAAATGAATATTTGCTAATAAGCATCATAGCTAAGCGGAAATTAAGCTGATTATCAAGGGAATTTTATGATCCGTTTTATAATGGAAGTCTTCATGAAAAAGTCGACATCTTATTGTGCTTTCTTGGCTGAAATTTCTTATTTCTAATTTATGAAAGCAATAGCAGGTCATCGAGTTGCCAATTTAACAAATATTACCTCTAGAAGGCTGTCATGACACGGACAATCTGTAAAAATAATATCATTTCCCTCTGCTTTGCTATCATGATCAGTCAATTCCGTTGTAATTTCTTCAAAACTGCATAAATGTGTATGTCTCACATTTTGAAACAATTCCGACTGTTTCTCACTTGAGTTCATTTAATAAAATCGAAAGTGTATACACATTGGGGATTTAATAAATGCGGAGTTACCACTCTACCCGGCATACTTACTCTATGTTCAAGAGGGAATCTATATTCCTGTCAATGGGGAGAGCTTACAAGATCTCAAAAGTAAAAAAATTGCGTTGTAGTAGAAATTTGATTTACGAGATAATTTGCAAAATTTTACTAAAAGAAATGCATTGGTCAAACTAAAATTTTGAATCCAATGGAAAATTTTGAAATTTATTTTTCAGTGATTGACGTTTTTTCCTTTGTTTCGGAGACTTATTATAGTTGTTTGAAAAGACTATGCAGTATTCAAAGACCAAAAACTTCTCTATCATCCCTGTATGTTGACTTTTGGAACCTGCAACTGCACCTTTTCCATGTCTATTTCAGATCCTTTCCAAATGAATTTCGGACATTAGATGGATTTCACATTTCTCTAGCTGAATTTCAGATATCTGTCACAAGCTCGACTTTGAAAAGATTTTTAATTCAACTGGAGATCTCCAATTCATCTCGACCATATCTGAAATTCATTTTGGCAGATCTGAAATCGACTTGGAACTATCTGAACCATCTGAACTAGAAATGGAGCATGTGTATCCTTAACGAAGATATCGGACAATGCGCCAGAAGTTTGAAGCTATCATAGATATTATTTCACTCATCACAGATATCTTTAGTTTCCAAATATCTCACGAGTTTACAGTCTTTATATCTTCCAATATGGTCGCTCATGAATGATGTATGGACTGTGTGCTTATACTTCATCACATGTTCATCAACACATGGAGAAATTGCATCACTATGATCAAAGCTGCATAATAAAGCTTGACTTTCAAGCTAACAATTAGCAACTCCAGAATGAAGTACATTATTTTTGCTCCAGACCTTTCACATTGCATGAAATTATACCTTATTGTAAAGCAAGGTTCATGTTATCCCAAATACTGTCTGTGTGATAATTAAAAATGCCAACAAATTAGCACAAGCCATTGGTGGCAAAGGAATGTTCAAAATTCCGCGGACGGAACTCGTATTGCTACGATCGCTTTAATCGAAATAATGATGAAATCATGAGTTTCAGACCCAATTTATTGGAACGTAGCTGCCTCGGCAGTGGAAGCGCTCAAATTATAGGGCCTATCAAAAAAATCAAAACTTTCAAAATTTTCCAAAATTTCCCATAATTTTCCACGGAAAATTTTTTGATTCGGAAAATTTTCATCACTAAATGACTCAGATAAATTGCAAACAAAGTTTCTATTCGGTTCCGAATTCATCGTATGTCATGATGACCGAGTCGAAGCTTGTGAAGAAGTTTTTGAAGGTCAAAGTTTCTACTCTCTTGTCATACGGACAGTCCGCCGACAAGTAGTTTCCCAAAGACCACCGTCAAAGGTTAAAAACTAATTTTTTTCTCTCATCCTAGAAAAGTTGGATCCGGTCGGAAAGGAAAGAAATTCAGCTTTCGAGCAGCTCGGATCATTATTCGCTTTGCAAGAAGCGATCACACTTTGCCTTCGGCCAGTGGAAGAGTTCATATCTGAAACCGTCGGTTTCTGTCATATTGGTGACCCGTCGTCTGAAAAGTGAGCTCTTCATAAGCCGCAATAGACCATCAGGGATCGAACTGACCACCAACCAAAAGAGCTTGAGGCTGAACTGGCCGACATAGCATTGCCATTGGGCTTCTCAATGGAATCGAGTTGTTTGGAGTGATGAAGATGGCTGCGAGGTCGTGATGGCCGTTTGAGAGTTTGGATGAGGTCAGGTGATGCAATCTGATCATTTGACATTGTCTTAATCAAGGCAGCTCAAGGATGAATGGCTTAACTGAATTCCATATCGAAAGGCATAACACTAAAGAATTTGCAAATGCACATTTACTGAAGCTCGGTGAGAGTCGATTACTTCTTCCTGGAGATGGTCGATCGACTTGAAGTTTTTTAAGGCAAGAGTAGTGATCATATAGCCTGAAGCATGTCTTTCCGGATTCGATAAGTGATTGAACTTTCTGGCGCGGTTGCGAAATATTAGTGACCACCTGTGAACCTAACAGTGGCCCTTTTAGGGGCCATACGGCTCTACACAGCCACTGAAGAACAAAGAATATTTTATTTCATCCTCTATTTTATTAGTCTGCCGAATTTTGTACCTGTAATTGACAAAACTTCAGTTAAGTCACACAAAAGTGAGGTGGTCCACTTTTTATGATTATCACTGTATAACAATCGGCTAAATACCTAAGCAATATTCAAAATCAATATTCAATAATTTTGGCGGAGGAAATTAATTTTTGACTAAAGGTAGTGAAGAAATGTTTTACGTATTCGAGCTATTATTCATGTTAAGTTTGTAAAGCTGCTACTTACCCTACATACAATCTTTATCCCAGTGGCAAATTCGACATCGAAACGATGTCGTATTAACGCTGTCGTAAGGACGTCGTATTAGTTTCTGGTAACGAGCTCTAGGTCTATTCGTATTGGTATAGTTCGACAGCTCATTAATGAAAAGTGCGAAAACATACCTGCCATTTCAGTTGAAGCAACATTGTCGAATGCACCATAAGCTGAAGAAATCAGGTTCAAATGAATTGCACAATTGCACATATGGCTGGCAACCACTTAACCAGACTTCATTGCATTATGGCATTAATTAGCATGTCATGTCACATGAATGAATACATACCTGCCGTTTCAGTTGAAGCAACTTTGTCGAATGCACCATAAGCTGAAGAAATCAGGTTCAAATGAATTGCACAATTGCACATATGGTTGGCAACCACTTAACCAGACTTCACTGCATTATGGCATTAATTAGCATGTCATGTCACAGAATGAAATAATTACCTGCGTTTCAGTTGAAGGCAACTTTGTCGAACGCACCATTAAGCTGAAAGAAATCTTCAAATTGAATTGCACACAATGCACACATAACCAGACTTCACTGCATTATGGCATTAATTAGCATGTCATGTCACATGAATGAATACATACCTGCCGTTTCAGTTGAAGCAACTTTGTCGAATGCACCATAAGCTGAAGAAATCAGGTTCAAATGAATTGCACAATTGCACATATGGTTGGCAACCACTTAACCAGACTTCACTGCATTATGGCATTAATTAGCATGTCATGTCACATGAATGAATACATACCTGCCGTTTCAGTTGAAGCAACTTTGTCGAATGCACCATAAGCTGAAGAAATCAGGTTCAAATGAATTGCACAATTGCACATATGGCTGGCAACCACTTAACCAGACTTCACTGCATTATGGCATTAATTAGCATGTCATGTCACATGAATGAATACATACCTGCCGTTTCAGTTGAAGCAACTTTGTCGAATGCACCATAAGCTGAAGAAATCAGGTTCAAATGAATTGCACAATTGCACATATGGTTGGCAACCACTTAACCAGACTTCACTGCATTATGGCATTAATTAGCATGTCATGTCACATGAATGAATACATACCTGCCGTTTCAGTTGAAGCAACATTGTCGAATGCACCATAAGCTGAAGAAATCAGGTTCAAATGAATTGCACAATTGCACATATGGTTGGCAACCACTTAACCAGACTTCACTGCATTATGGCATTAATTAGCATGTCATGTCACATGAATGAATACATACCTGCCGTTTCAGTTGAAGCAATTTTGTCGAATGCACCATAAGCTGAAGAAATCAGGTTCAAATGAATTGCACAATTGCACATATGGTTGGCAACCACTTAACCAGACTTCACTGCATTATGGCATTAATTAGCATGTCATATTAGTGAACAAATTTGACAAAACTGTGCCTGCATATACCCTGGCATGTCTGCCAGTGCAACAACTTGATAATTATCAATTGATAAATATATAGACATATCTCACATACAAAAATCTTTTCCGTAATTTCTTTAAGCTGATTACAAAGTCGCGATTTATTAGAAAACATATTAATTTATTTCTTGAATCTCAAGATAATAACTCAAAAATGGTTAATCTCTGCATTATAACTCCTAAATAATTGACTTTACATTTCACTTATCTAACGGATCTAAGGAATAATAAAGGGCAAAACATACATTTTATGGTGTTGGATATCAGCTATATGCTTTCACTGTATTGAATCTCATCTAACATATTCTAATTTAGTGCTATGCTATGAAGTAATTACAAAACACATAGGCCTACAAGAACCGTTTTTGCTGTATCCGAGGAAATAGTATTACAAATAAATTTATGATTTTTATAACAGATTGATTTTTTAGAATATTGACGCTTTCCAAAAATAATTAATGGTATACAGTGTGCTCAATACTGAGATGATTTCAGTCAAAAGAGAAAAAATGGAGAGAAAGTTATTGAATGAGATGTAAGATCATGGATTGATGAGGCACATGAGGAGATAGCAATCAAAATAGCTAATAGTCCCATGAATAAAAGGAAAAACTTGTGCATTTGAGATGATTTGACATCTCTGAAGGACTTATCAAATCTCAACAGATGTAGCCACCACGAGACATGTTTCGGCTTCACTGAAGAGTTGGGATCAGTGTACCATATCCCTTGCTCAGAAGACTCCTGCTCTTTCTCTTACGTCGGTGAGACATCCAGGCCTCTTAAGGAGCGCAAAAAGGAGCACCTAAGAGCAGTAAAGGACATGGATGTTTACAGGTCGGAGATCGCGAAGCATGTAACTGAGACTGGTCACATGATGTCTTTTGACGACATGCGTAGGGTTGATGGGGCGAAACAATGGCGGCAACGAATCACCAAAGAAGCCATCTGGACAAAGAAGCTGGGCTCGGGCAACAAGACTAAGGTTGACTTAGGATCTTCTTACAATGCAGTATTATAATTCTTTATCGTATGTAACTTTTTTCTTAATGTGATTTTGGCTTTGTTGATATGTTACTCTTAACTTAAAACAGTATTATATAATCATTGACCCATTTCGTAAAGAGACTGTTGTCATCATAGAAATTGACAACAATAAAACCTCTAGAATGGAAATTAAGCTTCATGCAATGCACAATAATGGCACATAAATCGCACGCATTTTCACTTAGATGCACCTGCCAACGTCTGTATCATTGGGTTAGAATCAGTGACATGAGTAAATCGAAGCTTTTAATTGGTTCTTCATGTCCCAACTTAGTTCCCCCGGATGTGCCGCGACCTTGAGTCAATTTCCATTCTAGCGAACTTCAAATAAACAGTTTATTTCTATGATTGTCATAGATCTTATGAACACTTTTCATTGCTTCATGTGAATATCGCAATCAATCATTAGGCGCATGACTATGATGTCCGACGGACCTCGAAAGCGCTCGCGCCAAAGAGATTTTTGAGTTTTGCTACTACCAGCAAAGGGGACTTTCCGGATGTATAATGTTTCGGTTTGTTGGGCCTTATCAGTTTGTTGCTATGCTCGAACCAGCGACGTTGGAACTAGAGAGCTTGTGCTTAAATGAAAATCATCATCCTCTAGGAATCTCAGTTACAACTACATAAAATAAACTAAGATTATGCCTACTGTACAAAATGTAACTGTAATGACTAAATTTGTAATGAACTCTGAAGAAAAGAAAAAAGAAAAAAAAACATGTGAAACTACAGTATGGGTACTGAACTTGCTAGAATCGGCCTACAACGTCTCACCTGGAACTACTCCAGGAAGAAAATGAAATAAGGAACTAGACTTGTTATAAATGGACCAATTGGTGTCTAACTATTCATGAAATTTAATCTATCTCTCAAGAGGACCGGTCTGTGTCTCATCATTCATATCTAGCCTTATCTAGCATGCTCGCACGTCTTCTAGCTCTAACGTCTCTGCTGGCTCGAGCCTATCCACGTCTGAGGAGACCAAACAGGCCGAAATATGTCCCATAGTGGTTACATCTGTTGAGATTTGAAACATCTATCAATTGCCAGCCTACTTGTGAAAATCTCTGCAGGAATTCTTGCTTTAACTCAAATAATTACAATCAACAATTAAAGGGAGGAAATCTTGTTAGCCCCAGTACTAGCGACATGAAAACAGGACCGGAAGCTAATTAAATAATAAAGGTGCATGAAGCATGAACAGCGTAATAAACAGATCTTTCAACACCCTTCACTTGTTCATTGGTTAAAGGTATAAACTCGTGCAGGGTCCAGCTCTATATGAGTCGGAATAAAGGCACATTTACTTTGGTCCCTTGAATGCAAGTTAAATGTTTTTTTCCCTTGTCAAAGTGGTTCTGAAACTCTTTTGATAAAATTGTCATAAGGAAAGACTGAAATTATAATATAAATAACAGACACGTTATAAGCATAATAAAAAACCTGTGTTTCTGTTAAAATTTTGGCTAACAATTTCGACGAAATGCGATATTTGGAGAACGTTTGCACCTATTTAAAATAGAGGAAATTCATGTTTATTCACCAACCCTGTTTTTAGACAACATGTCTCATGGCTCAAACTTTCTATCTCCTATCAACGATCATCAGTCGCACGATCAATTCTTTAATTGAATATACATTGACAGTTTATTAACACCTGATATGCAAGTAATTACTATATTCGCAATTTCAACTAATCATATTGTAAGATTTCTATTATAAGTAGCATATAAAAAATTTCTACGATTGTCCCATGCTGTAATGAAATGAAAAATCGAAATCTATTATCAAAAATCAATCCGCTTAAATCTTGATTCCGTACGCGTAAATACACTGAAAATTCAAGCGTTGCAGAAATCCTGCAGTGGTTCATAAAATAGTAGTGATCACACTGATGTACCAATGATGCACCAGTCACCATGTCAATTAGAATGTGAAATCCGCCCCAAGAACTGGGAAAATTCTTTAAATTGCATGGATCCAACACGCGATTGTCAAAATTTTAACAATTTGGGTTATATTGTATAATATTTGATTAATCAAATATTATACAATATAACCCAGGCCTATACCAATTAAGAGCCCTGCTGTTAATGTGACTGCAATATTCTAAAGAATCATGACTGCAAATAGAAATTGATTGGAAATTTCCGACTTACCATTTTGTCCACATCGTTGACGCGGAAGAGATGGATCCAGCGACAACGCAGATGGAAGTAAGTTTACAACACAAATGATTTGCGTTGTCTGCGTGTTGGGGTCTGGAATACTGATGGCCAAAGCTAGGACTCACTAAGATCATCACAGGAAACCAATTCTCCATTGAAAGCAGCGCAAATTCAGATCTGCGAACTAGAAAATTATTCACTAAATAAAATGTAGCAAATAGATTGTGAGGAATAAATCAGTGTGAAATGCCATTTGACGACGTTGAATGAATTCGAAGATGTTCTCCGAACTGTGCCACACTGAATCAGATATACATGTATAATCCCGCTATAACGTACACGGGATATAACGTACATTCGGTTATAACGTACACACAAAATATTCCCGGCAAAATATCCTATCTGAAAAATAATAAAGTACTCTGATTATAACGAACACGTCTATAGCGTACAATTGGATATAACGGACAGAAATTTCACTCCCATGAAAAAAATAACGGACAAATTCACTTCTGTTTATCTCAATTCCTGACAGTTGTAAATATTCTCAATAATATTTCGATGTGAAAGTGTCGCCTGCGATTCTGACCGACTATTAGCCATGTGATTTGTTTAAGGCAGATGAGACAACCCTATTCTATTCAATTACATCCAAGTAAAACTTTTACTTACAACGATGACTCATGTCATTGAGGGAAATAGGCCTACAGCAAACAACTTTTGACTCTCATGGTTGGCGTTAACATGGGGGATCTGAGAAACTACTTATTTTCGCAATAGGAAAGTCAGCCGTAGACAATCATGTAGGCCTACATAATTCACCACTTAAAAAACAAGCTCTTATGACTACCTTCGTCAAACCACTCTGAATGCAGTATGCAAAGTAACACCAGCAAGTTCTATTGGTAACTTTGGATGCAAGTGAGTTTTTTTTCAGTTGGAGGGTGATGGACCTGTCCTTCCATATTTTCGTGAGCTTACGAAAATCCACATAGCCCAAAGATGTTCGTTCTTCATTTTGCTTGAAGGTATCTCGCTCTGTGATGAATGGTACGCAGAGATACTTGAAATCTATAACTTTAACTAACAGAACAGGTAAATTGCGTCAGCGACCAATGACTTCGTGACAAGTATTCAGATGTATTAAAGGTTCTGATAGCGCAACATATCGTTCAATGCGAATTAGAGAGAAGAACAGCAAACCGAGGTCCGGAGCGTATCTGACAACTTCACGTTTCTCATTAATTGATCCTATTACAGGTAATCATTTAGACAGTCATAGACATCCATTAAGTTACACCAGACTGATTAGAATCACTCTGTCACTCTCTCCGAATCACTCTGTCACTCTCTCCGAATTCATGTGGCAAAACTTTTTGAACAGCCCTCGTATCATAGGCTAAACAATGTGATAGGACCTCAATTTCATGCTCAGAGAAGACAGAACATGCTTAGTGGTTCATCCGTGGTTCAAGAGGGAACGCAGACAGCCATAGACGACGCGCAAACTATAAACGCTCGCCCGCGCGTATTCATAAACAGTCCCCATGTTTTAAAAGCATCAGATCAAAGTGATTTTTGACTCTTAGTGCAGCGCGTATGTACGCGCGTAGAAGAATAGAATGTCTTTAACCGCGGATGTTTGGAGTGCTCCGTAATTACGGGTGAATTACGCGTGGCATGCTACCTAGTGTAGTATTGGATTTATCAATGAATTCTGAATCAATCAAAGAATCAATGAAGTTGTATTGAATCAGTGAATCGAGATCATGAAGTTGTATTCAATTTTCAGGGTAAAATCGATTGAGTGCTCTTTTTAGATGGCATGCATGTGGTTAAGTTGGCACACGATTCATTTTACTGCAACTTTTCCTTAGAGATTTTATGTCGTGCTTAAGTCTAAATCACGCCGTATTTGACGACGTCGAAATAAAGTAGCAAAATGCTATGTGAGTACGACATCATTACAAAATGCAGGAGGACTATCACTGTCGATGTACCTTCGAAGCATATTGTTGTAGACAAGGTTGTAGAGAACAAGCTGCATAATGACTTAACCTGTTGTTTCTGTTCAGCATTATTTTATTTCTATATGCTATTATTTTGTAAAATACATGTAGATTAAATGAAAATTGTCTGTGCAAATTCTGATAAATTGTACATGTTTGTTTTGCTGAAAATAGTTGAATGCTGTTTGATTCGTTCATCATTTTGTGCTCTTTTTGGCTTTACAAAGAGCATCTATTCGAACGTTTGATGAAGGCCTGTATGCAGATCACATTCGAGAATATTTTGTGCTCTAGCGATGAAATGACGATCGATTATCTGTAATTGTAATTCGGCATACTTGTTTTAAGAATAATTACATGGAATCGTTTAGTTCTGATGTTTGATTGCATTCTGTTTTTCTACTTTTGCCTGTGTGTGAGAGTACACCGTAGGCCCTATCAGAATCGAACTTGTGCAAAATGTCGACAGGAATATTATTTCTTTACGTAACATGCGATATATATAAAAACTTTATATAAGTGATGGCATTATTTATACTGTTGAATATGTTGAGAATTTTATAACCATCTTGAAAACTAGATGAGAAAGGACCCATAATGATGTCATCGATATACCGTTTGAATATCGGAGGTGAGATATTAATTTTTTCAATTCTTTCAAAGCTCTATTTTCCATGTAGTTCATGAAAATAACGGCGAAGGGGGGAGCATAATGTGTGCCCATAGGGACGCCACCAATTTGGAGATATGTTTCATCACCATACTGTATCTCATAATTGTAGCTCACAAACTTAAGGCAGTTGCTAAATTTCTCCATCGTGAGATCAAAATGATTTATTTCATCCCAATGTCTTTGAGCAAATTCTACGACTACTTCGAGTGCCAGACTAATCAGTATGCTCGGATACAAAGCAATAACATCTAGAGATATGAAAATATCACCAGTTTTTACTCCCGTGTAATTATCAAGAATCTCAATTAACTGTTTGGAACTACTTAAATGTGCAAGGACAAAGTTAACCAATTGATTTAATATTTTACTACATAACCAATCGATTTTTTCAGTAGGAGTATTTATGGTAGATGCTATTGGTCTCATAGGATAGATTCCATTATTTTCAGGCTTATGGTCTTTTATAAGAGTGTAGAATCCAGCCGGTTGAGAGTTGGATGCATGAAGACGCTCTAACTGATTTCTACTTAATTTATTTTTGTAGCAGGAGTTAATTATCTTATTAGCTTGTCGTTGTATGTTTTCACATTTAGATCTAGACAATAGCTTATATGTATTTCCATTATCTAAGATATCCCTGTTATTTTGATTATGTTTTTCTTTATCAGTTACGCATAAACGTTTTGATTTATCTGTCGGAACAATTTCTAGATTATGTTCTTTTACAAATGTTTTAGTTTTTCTAATCTGTTTTTGTATTTCTCGGTAAGAATCACTCTTTTTAGTGAAGGCTACTTCTTTTTTAGTAACTTCTTTGACTTCATATTTGAAAGCATTAAGAATATTTTCCGATTCTTTATCCATATGCTTAGGAAACTAACCGCATTGCGCTCAAACGGAATATTGAAACTATTGTTATTATTTTTTTCATAACTCGTGGTATCGAATACATTATTCCAACGCAGTTTATACGTTAATCTATCCAAGTTTAATATCATATCGTCAATAAAACTGCCATCAAGATTAGGCGGAATACGATAACTAGGACCTTTTTTTTAAGAAGACTCACGCAAGATTGAGGCAGCGAGTATTCACTATTATTAGTGAAAGCCTCACTTTCAGCATACCCAACTTCTCTCATTTTGCTACTGGTACTGGTCGCGCCACATAGAAATTTATCAACTAAGACGAAAGGAAAACACGGCTTGTACATGTTGTCGTAGTCGTACGCAGGATACACAGTAGAAGTCAATGTGTTCCACTTGTTTGAATGCTTGTTGAACTTCTTACGGTTCTCACGCTTGAGGTCATCGGACAGATGCTGCAGCATCTGTCGTAGAACACCTTCTCCTCAAGTGTTCTTGATAGCTTCAGATATTCATATCCTCTTACTTGATTAATCACATACTGTTTGTTCTTTCTTTCTTGTATGCTCTCTCGAAGAATCTCCAACTTGAGGGACTTTTCTTTTCTCATTGTTGCTTTCCTTTGTTGTACATCGATTGGAATTTTTACCATGTTGATGAAGGTAGGTATCGTGCTGCTCTTCAAGCATGTCTCCAAGAAGATGATGTCACAACTGACCTTGAGAAAATTAATTTAAGATTGATGAAGCCTTTAGCAGATGCACGCAAGTCTGTATCCAGAACTGCGGAGATCACATAAGTGATGGCAGAAAACGCAACGGCAGAAAATACTCTGAACACAGCCGATGAAAGATGCAGTACGATAGCAGATAAAACTGAAGCAATTCATAATGCTAAACAAAAACTTAAGAAAAACGGTTTCAAAGAAAAAGATTTTAAACGGAAATCGAAGAATACGAAGCGTCATTCCAATGCAAGTAAAGATATTAATTTATCTATGCCTTTCGTTAACCATAGCTTAAACAGAAAAATTAATTTTCTGATTCGGAAATATAATCTCAATGTTCGTCTTGTTAATACTACCAGTCCTACATTGTCCCGTTGTCTAAATAGTCGCAATAAACATAAAAATAAAAAACATGACAACTGCAACCTTTGTGATCGTTTGCCTGAAAAAATAAATTGTAATAGTTACAATGTTTTCTATGAGTTTAAATGTCGGATTTGTAATGCTAGTTACATAGGTAAAACTTCAACATCTTTCAAAATTAGGTATCAAGAACATAAGCGGAGTATTATGAATAAGGACAGTAAGAGTGCATTGAGTGTGCATCTTCGTGATTGTACTGCTGTTGACCTTGATGATTTCGATGTGAATATCCTTCAGAGAGCGCGAAGTACGGTTGACACTGCTTTGATAGAAGCTCGCATGATTCAGGACAGATGTCCATCTATGAATCGTCGTCATGAGCTTGCTGACTTGTAGGAGAACACAGGTCGCGCCATATAGATTTTTATTCAGCTTTTACATATATATGTCCAAGTAGCATGTCATATGCGCCTGTTTTAAACTCTATGAAGAAGGGTCTGGACCCGAAACGTCGAGTAAAAGCTAGTTTTTTCTTTACTATTTTAACTAACGGATTTGCAGAAATTCAAGGGAGTGCGTTTCTCGATTACGAGTACAGCCTATAATCATGATCCTCCCGTTTGCTGCCATCACTTATATAAAGTTTTTATATATATCGCATGTTACGTAAAGAAATAATATTCCTGTCGACATTTTGCACAAGTTCGATTCTGATAGGGCCTACGGTGTACTCTCACACACAGGCAAAAGTAGAAAAACAGAATGCAATCAAACATCAGAACTAAACGATTCCATGTAATTATTCTTAAAACAAGTATGCCGAATTACAATTACAGATAATCGATCGTCATTTCATCACTAGAGCACAAAATATTCTCGAATGTGATCTGCATACAGGCCTTCATCAAACGTTCGAATAGATGCTCTTTGTAAAGCCAAAAAGAGCACAAAATGATGAACGAATCAAACAGCATTCAACTATTTTCAGCAAAACAAACATGTACAATTTATCAGAATTTGCACAGACAATTTTCATTTAATCTACATGTATTTTACAAAATAATAGCAAATAGAAATAAAATAATGCTGAACAGAAACAACAGGTTAAGTCATTATGCAGCTTGTTCTCTACAACCTTGTCTACAACAATATACTTCGAAGGTACATCGACAGTGATAGTCCTCCTGCATTTTGTAATGATGTCGTACTCACATAGCATTTTGCTACTTTATTTCGACGTCGTCAAATACGGCGTGATTTAGACTTAAGCACGACATAAAATCTCTAAGGAAAAGTTGCAGTAAAATGAATCGTGTGCCAACTTAACCACATGCATGCCATCTAAAAAGAGCAATCAATCGATTTTATCCTGAAAATTGAATACAACTTCATGATCTCGATTCACTGATTCAATACAACTTCACTGATTCTTTGATTGATTCAGAATTCATTGATAAATCCAATACTGCACTAGGTAGCATGCCACGCGTAATTACGGAGCACCCCAAACATCCGTGGTTAAGGACATTCTATTCTTCTACGCGCGTACATACGCGCTGGACTAAGAGTCAAAAATCACTTTGATCTGATGCTTTTAAACATGGGGAATGTTTATGAATACGCGCGGGCGAGCGTTTATAGTTTGCGCGTCGTCTACGGCTGTCTGCGTTCCCCCTTGAACCACGGATGAACCAACAAGCATGTTCTGTCTTCTCTGAGCATGAAATTGAGGTCCTATCACATTGTTTAGCCTCTGATACGAGGGCTGTTCAAAAAGTTTTGCCACATGAATTCGGAGAGAGTGATTCTAATCAGTCTGGTGTGACTTAATGGATGTCTATGACTGTCTAAATGATTACCTGTAATAGGATCAATTAATGAGAAACGTGAAGTTGTCAGATACGCTCCGGACCTCGGTTTGCTGTTCTTCTCTCTAATTCGCATTGAACGATATGTTGCGCTATCAGAACCTTTAATACATCTGAATACTTGTCACGAAGTCATTGGTCGCTGACGCAATTTACCTGTTCTGTTAGTTAAAGTTATAGATTTCAAGTATCTCTGCGTACCATTCATCACAGAGCGAGATACCTTCAAGCAAAATGAAGAACGAACATCTTTGGGCTATGTGGATTTTCGTAAGCTCACGAAAATATGGAAGGACAGGTCCATCACCCTCCAACTGAAAACGCGACTTTTGAAGGCCATAGTTTTCCGAACTGCATTGTATGGGTCGGAGTACTGGATCATGAAGGAGAGAGAAAAGAAGAAGCTGCTCGTTTTTGAAATGTATTGCCTGAGAAGAATACTTGGAATTACCTTGCAGCAAAGGATTTCTAATCATAGAGTGAGAGAGATGGCACAAATGAAGGCAATTATCGTGGAAAGAGCGCAAGACATCCAGGAAGATGGTTGGGGCACGTAGAGCGGATGAGCGAAGAGCGATCACCCCGTCAGATGTTTTATGGGAAAGTTCACGGAAAGAGACCCAGAGGAAGACCACGGACTGGATGGTGGCAGCAACTAAGAGCGGCAAACACAACAATCTCATCTGCCGAAATGACTCGCCTCGCAAGAGAACGTCAATCATGGAAGAGTTATCGGCACGCACTATGGGACCCTGCCTGATCTTTATCGGACGGGATTTAAGTCAAGTATTTATGTCAAGATGTTTAAAGTTTAAATGAATTGAATAGATAAATAGAATTGAATGGTGTTCTCCTAAAGTTGGATTAATCATTGCATACTTAGATTTCATTCTTCAATATCTGTTGCGAGAGATTTGCAGACAGAATTAATCAATTTTAAGTAAAACTGTATAGTAAAATGTCAATTGAATCAAAATTCGAATGTTTCGGTGAACCGGGCCAAAAAACCGGTTCTCGCAAAAGAACCGGTGCTCCGCGATCAGCCCTATTTTGGGTAAAGCTTGAAGTCATCAAGACCAATTTACTCGTCTCTGCGTCTCAGCATTGTCAAGTTTATCTCTCACAAACTTGCTCGCATGCACTGTAAACTGTACACCGCTAAAAACAGCTAAAATAACCGCTAAACTTAACACAAAATCTTCACAGAAAATATCCGTAAATGTCTGTTAAAACGATGACGTAACAGTTAAAATCCGTTCGCATCAGATAAAATGAAGTCTGATTTTACGGATATTTTCAGTTCAGACTTGAAAAACCGTGAAACTAATTTTAGCTGCTAATTTTAACAGATATTTTCGGTTTACAGTGTGTCCCCGATTACTTGACAACGCTTACTCTAAATATCGCAAAAATGTGTCTGCCCTGCCTCAGATCCATCACGATCTATTCAAAATTCGAATCAATGGTGAAACTTGAAATCATACCCAAGTCCAGATAGCTGAAACCTTCGGATTTGCAGAAGTCTCAGATCCAGATTGAAATTCGGAAAATGGATTTACGAGTCTGTGGATCAGCAAAAGAAGATTGGGTCGGATTGGTTTAGCGAAACGATGTTGGAATCGTTGCGGGCTAAAACAAACTGAAAAAGTTAATCGGAAACGACGATATTTGAGTCAATTACGACATCGAATGTAGTAGTTGGACAATCTCTTGTCGGTACCTTCGCACAAGATGACATCATGCGAATATCATTAACTGCTTTACTTATCATAAACACTACAAGGAATCGAGCATAGGACCCTTTACAACGGCATCCAGCATGCTAGCTACTGAGCTATCATAACATGCATTCGATGATTACGTAAGTATCAAAATCTCTCTCTGAATCTCTCAGTCAATCATCCGCGTAGCTACTTATATTCCAAATTGACAGTAACATGACAAACATTTTAGAAAGCAGAAATAAAGAGCTACAATGGTGTAACAGCACTATTATCGGATTTATCTCTTCAACGGTGATAATGCTTTTAATTGCTTAATTTCAAAATGATTCAGAAATGCTCCTTGAATTTTAAACTTTAAAGATGTATGATATTCTTGTTAAAAACATTAACGATGGAGGATATATTTCGGAGCTATATGAATGTCGCTGATTCTAATATTATAACCCCTATCTTTGGTGGGACCTCCAATATAATATTGTAATGATTGTTTCTGAAAGAACAGCGGCCATCCCGATTGTTCTGATCAAGTGTCATGTAAAATCAGTCTTAATATTTGTAACAACTATATGCATGTCTCTATAAGTTTATCGAAAGTTCTCGATTTGCATTTAAAAGATGCTGTGTTTGTCGAGCTTTCGATGATGTCAACCAACATCACATCTTAATCATGAATAATAAAATGATATGGAATAGATGGAATCAGGCATCGGGAGAGTATAGATTAATGTGAGTGAAGGAGCAGAAAAAATCCTCTACAAAAAAAATTCGATGCATTAACAAGTAACTGCTAAAGATTTTCTAAGAAGAAAGGGTACTTATGGGTTATCTCCTCCCACGTTATCAAATTTGTCTAAAACCCGTAGAAATGAATCAATCGTCACAAAACTTTAAGCACAAGTAAGTGAGGTTGTTCTCTACCCACATGCCAAAATCTAGGCAAATCGGACGAGGGTTTTTTGAATTAGGGGCGATAACTTGAAGTGCAGTGATATCTGCAACTTGATTTGACTTCTTCTGACCTCATTTGTCTGAGCAGAAGGCACTTGAGGTCAACAAAGTCATTTCCGGATAAATCGTGAAGTGATGATGACCAGGCCACATCTCCTAGACTAACATTTTTAACTTGATAAAGGTGTGGCAAGGTAGTGGTCGTGAGACAAAGAGGGAAAGAGAACAATTCACACGCAAGTAACAATAATGCGTCAAACAGACGAAGTCAGATCATGCTGCAGACTTCGCTACACTTCACGTGATCGTCTCTCATGCAAAAAGTGCTAGTCTGATCTGCATAAAATTTTACATGTGGGTAGAAAATATACCTAAGTACGTTTACCTGAAGTTTGGTGATGATTGATTCACTTTTGCAGATTTTAGACAAATTTGAAAACCTGGGGACATAACCCATAAGTACCGTGATAGATGGTTGAAGAAAGACCACCAAAGCAAACCGTTTATTCCACTATGGGTCGAGTCAAAACAGGAAGAGTCAATTAATGCTTTATTTCAAGGGCCAGGTGCATTTGTGACCAAATTAAAGAAGCCTACGCAAAGAGATGCGATTCATTTATCGGGTGTTCTCCTGATCTCCAACAATGACTATTCGCCAGCCAGATTTGGTATCCAGATGTATGAAGGACTACAGTCATGAAGAAGCGGACTTTATAGAGAAGAACTTAGTCTACCTCCTTTACTGCAAAGGAAGCAGTGAGTGTTTACAGAAAAATTGTCAGAAGTATGATTTACATACAATTTTAAGACTTATTCAAGCTTCAGAAACCTTCTTGCTCGTGCAAAAGACAAGAAAGATCCTGGAGATCAAGTGTGGACTGTGTACCGCCTCAAATGTGAAGAGTGCTTGAAATATTGCGTTGGAGAAACCTGCAGAGTGACTAAAACAAAAATGTGAGAACAAACTCCGGACATCAAAAATATAAATTACAAATCGGCTGTATCTCAACACGGTCACGAGAA
This sequence comes from Prostheceraeus crozeri, assembly GCA_907163375.1. Lineage (NCBI taxonomy): Eukaryota > Metazoa > Platyhelminthes > Polycladida > Euryleptidae > Prostheceraeus > Prostheceraeus crozeri. The sequence goes on from CAJQUW010003278.1 coordinate 65,515, forward strand.
TAACCATCATACCAACATTACTCCTCGGGTGGTAAATATGAAAATCGAGAGAAGCTGGCGCAGGAGACGTGTCAAAGAAACCGTGTACATTTGTGTGAATCGTATTAAAGCTTATAACAGAGACATTGGTCACTAGGTGCTGCAATTCACTAGGTGACATGCCATGCTCAATTGCGCGTAATTCAGGCGTAGACTACGCGTAACTACACATGACCCTATAAGCATCCGTTGGCTATGCGTGACATTGCTGCAACATCTGTCGGCAGTCCTGTTATATAGACTTTGCGTCTCATGTGTCTGCATGCATCAGAGGCTAAACAATGTGATAGGACCTCAATTTCATGCTCAGGGAAGACAGAACATGCTTAGCGGTTCATCCGTGGTTCAAGGGGCAGCGCAGACAACCGTAGACGACGCGCAAACTATAAATGCTCGCCCGCGCGTATTCATAAACATTCCCTATGTTTTAACAGCATCAGATCAAGTGATTTCTGACTCTTAGTGCAGCGCGTATGTACGCGCGTAGAAGACTAGAATGTCCCTAACCACGGATGTTTGGGGTGTTCCGTAATTACGCGTGGCATGTCACCTAGCAGTGATTCTCAAGATGGGCGATGAAACGATTCTGAGGGGCGCTACTCAGTTGGTGGGCGATGACAAAAATTGACACTTAAAAGAAATACTTAAATTAAACATTTGGGGCCTAACTGTAGATTCACTTTTAATTCTCATGCGAGTAGTGAACAAGACGTTCAATTTATTTTCCTTGGTGTCAACATATTGAAGAAGAAATAATTGGGAGATACTCCGTGTTTCTGTTTGACTCTGCATAAGCACAGACACTATTGACCTAAAAATATAATGACCACGGAGTAAAGGATTATTAAGAGGGTGCACGCAAAGATTTTCTCCGTAATGAAGAATTGACTCACAAAAGTGATGTTTTCTGAATCCAAATATTTTCCCCCTTAATTTGACATACGGTAAGAGAAAGCGTGCAATATGATTTGTGAAGTGAATATTTTTAAATTTGAATGTACGGGGGGAAAGGACACATCTGCACGTTTGATGAGAACTACAATTTCATCCCTTACACATTTAATCTGATTCCCCAAAAAATTGATGACATTATTTTCAGAGGCTTGGATGAGAGTCTTTATCTGGTCCAGGTAAACTGCTGATTGTGATCCAGACCTTGTTTCCCTGGTAGATTTAGGAGTTTCGTTGCTTGACTTTGGAGTAGGCATCGTGGTGACACTTTTCTTGTCTTCCTATGTCAAACGTAAGCTCGAGGTCTCTGACTACAATATGATGACGTTAAATGTGTGTAGAAGACGCAGCAGAAAAGTACAACAAAACGTCATACATCAGGTGTCCAAAAATCAATAATCAAAAGAAAATTTGTCAGATGATGGTCAGAATAATGCACAAAATAACAGCTGATTCAGTAAGCAGCTGACAATACCAGCTGACGAATTTCACCGATGCATAGAAGCTAATAATAAATGCCGAATAGACACAGGGACACTGAGGAAACCCAAAATCCGGATCACAGCAATGGCCACTATTAAGTAACTGAACGATAGTCAACCTCAAAAAAGAGAATTACCACGATAGAAGGAAAACAGGAACACCAATTGTATAATAATTCACACAAGCGACTCCAGCGAAACAAAGCGATTACAATGAACCCTTGAAATTACGAAAACGACCCACTCAATCACACAAAAACAATACTTCGCAACAAAATGCGACAGACAAGAAAATACGTCACACCAGCACGACATCTAGGATGCGAAAATAGTGCAAAAATATGACGCAAAAACACACTATACATAACCTCGATAGGCTTATGACGCAACTGAAATATTGAGCTAGGGTTTGGGAGGGTGGGGTATCCTAAGTTTGAGGTCGGTGCAACACCTTCCCTAAACTCGTGCCGGAGTCCCTGCACTTGAGACGGATAAAGTAAAGTAATACCGAAAAATGCCTGTATGACTGAATTACACTGACAAGAATGAGGTTTGCATCGTAGATATAACAACCTCAGCTGAGGCTCTGAAACGAATCATTACCTTTTTTTCTTCCGCGCTTCCACAATTATTTCAGAACATGTATGGTCGAATTTATGACATTCAATTCATAATAACTTGACTAATAAAAATGAGGTTGTTAAAGAATCAATCAATCAAGATACGAATGATTTTCATCTTTCAGTATTACTTCTTGATTCGAAGTGTCCTATCCTCCAAACCACATGATAATTAATTCAGCTTTTGATTAATTAAACGAATGAAATAAGATAGCTTGACAAAACGATAACGGCATGTAAAGTTACATATGCAAATTGAAATGTTCGTGAAAGCAGCTAAGACAAACCTCTTCAATTCACGATAAATTGCCTCCGACGACCCTACCACTTGTATTGTAATCCAATTTAATATAACTATGATCATCAATCTTCACTACTACAGCAAATTTTAGCTCCCTATGCAGATACGAATTCATTGCGGATTGCTGAGGCTATATTAATCAAATAGATTGCACCTAAATTGAATCAACACGATAAAGAATTGACAAGGCATCTGAATATCATTTCGTGATTTCTATTTCCCTGTCCCGAAACTCTTGCCCTGTTTCACATCCAAGCCCTTTAAACTATCAGTGCACATACTTTCAGCTTTTATACTGTTTAATAATTGAGATAATTTTGAAATTCCAAGTTCATGGTGGCTCACTTTTCACCATATGTAAGCTTGAAAATGGTCCGTGTAAAAGAGACCGAAGCGTCGCTAAATAAATACTTCGGAATAAAATGGCATTCGTTCAAAATTCTAAAAACATTAACAACAACACAAAAAAGTGAATTTAGAAAAACGAAAAAGACTCTGCATCAATGCGTGAAATTAGATAAAGATATTCAATTCAATTTAATATGTAAGGAAAATCAGTTACTACCAAGTTATACGAAGGTCAGTACAAGAGACCAACATCAATAATAATGATAGTAAAAAGAAAGGGTTCAAAAGTCCAAGATTGGCAATGTACAATGTACAAGATTGACGGACCTATACAAGAACTAGTAAAGAAATCAATGGGATACTGGCAGACGACATTGACACACATGAAGAACACAACAGGCGAAGTCGAAGTCAGAAGAGGGATCTTTCAAGGTGACTCGCTGTCCCCATTGCTATTCTGTATGGCTGTGAATCCTCTGAGCGAGATATTACACTCAACAAACCAGGCATACGCAATGAAAGGCGGACAAAGAATCAATCACGTGCTATATATGGATGACTTGAAACTTCACGATAGAACAGGAAACGATATAAACTGTCTGATAAATACCGTGAAGATATTCTACAACGCTTTGGAACTGAGTGGGCAGTTAAGCCAACAAACACAGGTGTCTATACACCGAAGGAGGCTTTCTCCCCGTTCAGGTACAAAACTGCTGCCATCAAGGCTTTGATTTATCGTGCCAAGCATCTTTGCAGTAATGATGATTTTTATGAAAAATACTTTGAAAAAATGTTATCGATTTTTATGCAAAATGGCTACAATCAAAGTTTCATTACCAAGATCAAACAGAGTTGATAATACTGCTTCGCATAATTCGAATCAAAATTTGAATTCGAATATTTCCTATGCTTATTGGAAGTTACCTTACGTGAAAGAAAAAGAGACATTGAAAACTGTTCATGCCGTCAACCGTATCCTACCGGAAAACTATGAACTTTCCGTAGTTTTTAATACCTTCAAAACTCGCAGTATCTTTCCCAACAAAGATCCGGTGCCTACTAATCTCATCTCTAATATAGTTTACAAGTTCAAATGTGGGCAATGCGACAGTTGCTACATAGGTGAAGCTCGTAGACACCTGATTACTCGTATTGATGAGCATATTAAAGGTAGACCGCAAGATTCTGAAATTAAAAAGCACATTCATAAAGCGACAGCCAATGACTTTTCCATTGTCTGCCGTACTAAGCACACTCGCATAGCTGAATCCATATTGATTAAAATGCATGAAACTGACAATTTATTGAACGAATGCGATTCTGTTCCGTTGCATATCTTTTAATTGTACTACAGAGAGGTAATTGTAAATGCGCAATTACTTCTCCAACCATTCTATTGTAAATTTCATTTAGATGTTCTTAACTGTGTTTACTTGATCATTTTAATTTGTATATAAACCTCATTTTGCTGATTTGACTTGATTCCCTGATGATGTATCAATAAACGATACGAAATCGATCGACAATGAATCAAGTGTTTTTGTATTTATATTTTGGTCGTATAGTATACAAGGATATAAGTATCTGGGCATGCCGCAGTATCGGACCAATATAGATGATACAGCCAAGAGGAAGGCTGGGACAGAGCACAAAAAGAAGCTAAAAAAGATACTAAATTCAAAGTTAAATGCAATGAGTGAGATACAAGCCATTAACATGTACGCATGTCATCAGCTACACGGGAGGAATAATCAACTGGACCAAACAAGAACTAAAAGAACTAAATAGAAGAACACGGAAGATAATGAATATGTACGGTGGCCTCCATCCGCGGCCGGATGTCGATCGCCTCTACCTACCGCGGGCTCAGGGAGGAAGGGGTTTGAAAGATGTCACCGAGATTATAGAAAGAGAAGACAGAAGCCTTAGAGACTACATTAACAATAGCAACGATCCACTGCTGGCGGTGGTGAAGAACAGAGGTCTCTATAAGCCGAAGTGTGAGACCACTGCGGATTGGAGGAAGAAGACAAACGAAGGCAGGCTCACAAGATGCGACAATAAGGCTCTTCATGGGCAGTACAAAAGACAAATGAATGAGGTTACAACAACAACGGCATGCTATGAATGGATGAAAGCTGTGAAGTTGAAGATCAAAACTGAGGCACTTACTCGTATAACAGCAGCACAAGACCAAGCCCTCACCACCACAGCTTATACAACTTACATCATAAAATCATCATTCGACCCTAAGTGCAGAATGTGCAACTCAGCAGATGAAACTGTGTCGCATATCTTGACTTCGTGTTCGACATTGGCTGCAACTGAATACCTCAGAAGGCACAACGAAGTTGCAAAACTAATACACAGAAACATATGCAAACAATACAGCATTCAAGTCAACAAGAAATCATGGAGAGATGAGCCGAGATCAGTGGAGGACAAAAATACTGTAGGACTTTGAGATTCGAACTGATAGACTAATAACGGCAAGAAGGCCTGACATACTACTCGTGGACAAGGTGAAGAAAAAAGGAATTATAATCGACATAGCAGTGTCAAATGATCGCAACATAAGTAAGAAGGAACGCGAGAAGTTTGAAAAATACCAAGATCTAAAGATGGAAATATAGAAGCTATGGAACATCAAAGTTGAAGTCATACCAATCGTCGTAGAAGCCCTTGATGCACATACAACACAGTTACAAGGATACCTCGCACAAGTTTATGGACAGCACCATATACCCGATTTGCTTAATGCAGCACTTCATGCCCATGTCCTCAGGCGCATACTTGACATCCCTGAGTCCTGGTAGGACTCCGAGGCCCAGTAGTGTCATCCCGACCTAATGCTGTACATTAGTCCTAAGGTTAAAAAATACCAAGACCTTAAGATCGAAGTGCCATGACTATGGAAAGCGAAAGCTGAAGTTGTACCAATTGTCATCGACGAGCTTGGAGCACTCCAAAATTGGTCTGTGGAGGGCTATCTCCACAGACTACCAGGTAGCCATGTAATTCACAAACTACAGAAAGCAGCGCTTCTCGGGAGTACGCATATCCTCCGAATGCACCTAGGCCTCCCAGAGACTTGGTGAGTCTCCGAGACTAGCTGTGTATCACCGACCATAAGTGTCGAGAGTAAAAAAAATAAAAATTGCTTTATTTGCATGCCATGATGCATTCGGGAAAAGAAAGAAAAGAACAACAGAAGTTAAACGAAAGGTATCAGTCAGGTCTTGTAAACCTCGAAATCAAAACCAGCAAATCAAAATTCCTTCTAATGAGAAAGGAATTGACTGCACACTTGATATATAATTTTGAAGAAAAATACCAAATTGAAAGATGGCTTCTTTATCCCAAACGCATGTCAGAGTTACAATACTCCTTTATCAATGGACGGATGCGATGAATTACAAATCAGCATTTTATATGCGATGACATGCAGAATCGAGACATGAACACAGTCATGGGCTACATTTGGGTTACAAGAGAAGTGCAAAATGACGTGACAAGTAAAATGCGTATTTCATTAATGACAATAAAGAACAATATAAAATCAAAAGCATAGATCTCAAACCAAAGGTTACACTGTAAAGTCTCTATAGGTTCCGATGTATCGCATAAATAACAATTAATGTTTTTGTTTAACTAACGCTTGTAACTGAACAATTTAAATATACGACGATCTGAGACGAAATAGAAAACACGTGAATGAACGAGGCTTGCTTTGTTAAGTAAACGGAACGTTGGCTAGCGCAGGATATATCAGTGGTGCTAGGAGTGATATTAACTTGTCAACGTCATTCTGCGCCTGCTGTCAACGGCTTTCGTCTGAACGAGTGAATCAGCTGGTTGATTCTTCGTCAATTATTACCACAGCGAGTGAGTTGGTCTTCACTGCGTTAGTTACACTTCGCGATCGAGTGAATTCAATTCTTCGGATCGTACAATCATTCGGCAAGATATTCGACGTTCTTCTCAATTACGATCGTTCAAAAATGGCTTTATCTGCAAGTGACTTGAAAGACATATTGAAAAATCAGCAAGAACAGTTCGAGCTTCTTCTAAAAAGTCTAAGTGTTGGAACTTCCACTTCTCCTAATTTGTCGTTGCCCAAGTTCGAGGCGTTCGACAAGGGAAAGGAAACTCAGTATGTCGAAAGACTGCAGCACCATTTTGATTTACACGATACCAAGGATAGTACAACGCAACGTGCATGTTTGCTGGCATCTGTCGGAGCTAGCACATATCAACTGCTGAAAAATCTATACAGTGGAGAAGATCTGACTTCAAAGACTTTCATTGAATTGATTGAAAAGCTAACAATTCACTTCAAAGAAGCAGTGAATAAACACGCCGCACGGTACGATTTTAACTCTACAGACTTGAAACCAGGTCAAACATACGCGGATTGGGTCGCTACATTGCGAGGTCTGGGTGCGGATTGTGAATTCGCCTGCCCAAAGGCTGGTTGTTCCGCATCTTACATTGATGACATGATTATTGACGTCATTATTCGACGCATTCCCCATGCTGAGGTTCGACGGCAGTGTTTACAAAACTCGAAGCTTACTGTAGACACAGTGATACATAAAGCACAGTCGTACCTACAGACATGTAGGTCAGTGCAAGTTGTGCAAGGCGCCGATGTAAGTTCAGATTGTGCTACTGCTGCTACGGTGAATCGAATCGCACCTTACTACAACAAAGCCAAGAGAGCCGATGTTTACATAATGGATTATTTCCTCGAAACTTTGCAGACCTGCCTGCCAGATTAATCAAATGTGAGCTAATCATCTCAACATGCAGTATGACCAAATGGATTTCGGGTTTTAGTCATTGTCCATTATGCAGTTCTTGGTCAAAATCCCGCTGGGCGCACAGATGTGGACGTCACTCGACAAGTGTTCATCACATTTCAAGCGATTGTCTTCAGCTAATAATCGCCTTAAGAAGTTTGTCATCTATTAATGAATGTTTACATTTTACAATGCGCGATTGGAAGAGAAATTCGAGGCGCACGATATACATTAATACCATATATGATGGATAAATTCGCCAAAATGCAAATGATCAATTAACGCAGACGGTATTTCATATGATAAGTTGTTGATCTGCAAGTGGTGACTGCAAAATTGTGCATGATAAACAAAAACTCCAGGGGGCACAAACATAGTCTCTCCTGCCCCCCTGGGATCGACACTTATGCGTTCTACTGCATTGTATGCTGCTACTGTGTAGGCTACATAAATAATATTTTGTTTTGCTTTCCTAGATTTTTTTGTAAATTACTACACTAGTAATATCTGACTCGCGATCATTCTTTATACAGGACTTGCGGGACATCATCCGTAGAAACGGAATTTGAGACAAAAATGCTAAATTGAATTACAGAGCGATTATATAGACGCCGTTACGCATGATAGATCCGTGTCTACTTGAATAAGCTTTGATCCAGCTCACTTAGGATGGCGCTTAGTCCGCAATAAGTAAAGGTTGAGAAGCACTTGATTATGACAACAAACAAGGTGTAAATTTAACATGCGCGATTAGATTACAAAATTAGACAAATCTCACATAAAGGCGTATCTACTAAAAAAACTATCATCTAGCTTCGCTGACTTTGTAAAAGAAGGTTTTCAAAAAGTCATAAATTTTGTTTGAATGATCCAAACAGAAGATCACTTTTAATTTCAGCGAAATCAAAGCAAATTGTAATCAATGCCGTTATAACATAAAGTGTACATAAAGAACACAAAAATTTCGAGTGAGCTTCCCTAGGCCTAACTACAAAATAAAGTCACACATAATAAGTTCATAAGGACGCCAACTCTCTTTCTTCCCGACTACGACTCATGCAACTTGGGTTCGAGCTTCGACACAAGTCACCTACAACGCTAGACAAGTAGGCCTACTCTTTTCATAGTAGTACCTCTGTTACACAAGATGTTTTAATTCTAATCATTTTACCAGGCAAATATTATAAAATTGCTCAAAATTTATCATCGGAAAAACAGATTTGCTAATGTTGAACAACAGCACTTGCCTATCTTTCTAGCTGATTTGTGGTCGAATCCTCGTCGGAAAAATTGCGTTCGGAAAGGTAAGGTACGCAGCATCATCATACACAATTACCCAAAACAACTGTAAGCCCCATGCTGAAACACACCGACCGATATATTTCTAATCGTGTTCTGAAAGAAGCCGTCAATTAAATTGAATATTTCATCTCAGCTGACGTTGTGTTCGGCTATAAAATAATCATAGATGAAGAAATTCATCAAAATCATTCCGGTGTCTAAACCGGATATCGTAGGGATAAATCATGACAAAGAACAAATTATTGATTTAATTAGAAACGTCTAATCTTGATTTGACATCAGCTGACTGTCACATTAACTCAGTCGTAGAAATGGCATAATAGAGGCCCAGTCGTCAGAATTCTAACCACCTTATGCTATTGATTACATATTTTTATTCTGATGTTAATGATTACACTTCAAACTAAGACATAATTCACATCTGAATAACTTCATTCAGTTCTTGGTCTTTTAGGAATGACCTAAGTCTTCGATGCTTGCATTTCATGTTCGCTTCACCACATTGTCCACGACTCTGTCTTTTATTCTTTTTGAGCGCGAACTTTGTCAAGTTCCGCATCTACCGAACGCATTGCCAGGGAAGACTTTTATGTAATGTCTTGAGCTTGTTTCATGCGCTCTTCAGTTCGCAGTCTTCTTGTATCCAGGGCATTTTTCTCGGTGAGGAGCTCCTATTCCTTTGACAAAAGCCTCTAGAGATCACAGCTAGTCTTTTCCTACAACAAGATTTCAGCTCGAAATCTTTCTTCGGCTTTAGTCTTTTTCATAATTTCTTCCACTGCATATTTTTCTTACATTTAACTTCACACATTGCGCATGAGCTGCTTTGAACAGGGAAATGAATTATGGGGTGACAGAAATTTGATGCGACTTCATATCCTTTGACAATAGATGGTCTTTCGCGAAAAGGACTTTGTTCAGAGATAGATTCGACAATCCATTCCGGTTTATTTCACACGAACGAGTGATTGAATACACAACTAATTCGATTCTACTAAGTTCAACTAGTTCAACTAATTCAACTAAGTTCATTGCGCAGAGAAGGGTGCAAAAAATTGCGCAGGAAGGGGCACAAGATCATTTTATTGCGCAACTGCGCAGGTCTGGTACCACTTTCATCGTGTTCCTCATCGATGGAAAGAAGGAACGGTCTGTCCTACACCGAAGACTCGACCAGCGAATCTTTTGAAACTTCGTCCTGAAAAACGCTCCTGACAACTTCCTCGAAAGTTTTGGAAAAAATAATATTGAATACTCTGCGATGAAGATTTCGGGGGTCACATGGTTTGAGTCAGCATGGATTTCGCAGTCATGCGTCGAGATCAACTGCATTCATTCCTACGCATGACGCCTCAACCAAACATTATGACACCACTTATACCGCGATTTCGGCACTACTGAGCTTTGATATGAATAAAGCTTTCGATCACCTGAACCATAGCCTTCTGATTGAAAATCTGAGTGTGATTTTCCTGGTGGATTTCTATTGTGGCTTGCTGACTATCTCAAAAATCGCAAGAACACCGTCAAGGTTGGACAGTCATTCTCACAGGCACATCCTGTCTTATCTGGAACACTTTCGGACCTTTCTTGTTTGGAGTGCATTTTGGCGACCTGCAGAAATATGGAAACAGCGCAACTATCACAAAATATGCCGACGACGTAACTATTGCGGTTCCTATGTCTAACAATGCAATGCTGACACAATCAGAAGTAGCAAACGAAGTAAAAAATATGGAGAAATGCTGCAAAGAATCACTATCAACTATGCCAAATCTAATACCATGGTTTGTGGAAAGCGAAATTCATGCGGTGTGCAATTGCCGGACAACTTCCCTATACCGCAAGTGAGGCACGTGCGAATCTTGGAACGATAATATCCGATGACCTCAAATGGGAAAAACATATTGACGAAATTGTTTTGAAAGCCAATAAGAGAATGCATATCATTCGAACTCCAAGACCTGTCATGGAAAAAGCATTCATTTAATGTCATTAAATAACTAACGGCAAGCCTTAAATCTAATGGAATGGAAGGAAAGACTTTTAACGCTAGAACCGCGGTGGCGTCAAATTTGACGCTTTTGTACTTAAAATCCGTATTCCACTATTACATTTTTATTAATTAAGATTAATTAAGTTAATTAATTAAGATTAGGTGACTTTTCCTGCTTCTTATAGACCAGGGGTGCGCAACCTGCGGCCGTAGCAGAGGCAAAGTGCGGCCGTGACAATGAGAAGCAAATCAAAAAGAATATTGTGCATGTATATTGCAAATATTTCTGGAGTTCAAGGCAATCGAAAAACAATTGTCATAGCATACTAGTCTTATAACTGTTCCTTCACCTGAAGGCGTTCCCTTCTGTCACATTGCTGCAGTCTTTGATGCGCTCAACCACGAATTTAGTGCGCGATTTTCAAGTGATAATAACACCTTAAGCTTAATCATTTCGGGTCAAAAATAGCCGTCGGTCGTATGTGGGCTAACTTGCTAACTCATTCTTTACGAAGTAGGCCTTTATGCGATTTTCACAGCGTCATTCATCAGGGAAAGCTAATTTGAGTGGTGCAATATAAAAACGATTGGCTATTGACCTAGTTGTGTGCACACATATTAAGTGCGGCCGTAATTCTTTCGGCCTTCGAAATGGCGGCCGAAAAATGTTTGCCTTGTATATCGAACTTGGATATATTGGACTTTTTTCCTGGTTAAAGCGATTACGCAATTCATTTTACAAAAAAACACCATTACTCCAGGAATGGCCAAACACTTAAAATCATTATATGATCTCGTTTTTCAATACACAGGGACAGAAATAAAAAGTTCTAACTGTTGATAATCATTTATTTGTTGCAATTATAACGATGACCAACAACCTCAAACACAGTCAGCACAGGTACGGGTGACGCAAGTCTCTTTCTTTGCCACACACACTCCGCAACACAGTTTCCCACAAACATTGCAGACTGTGTTTGTTTAGTTGTGGCGAAACCTAACTTGACAATTTCGCCTTTTTGATGGGGGTGCTGTAGAGACAAAAGAAACACGAGGAGTTGGCGGGACTGATCTATGGTGAAAGGAACATAGTTGTTCACCAAGTTGAAGCATGGACTGGCGAGGTAATTGAATGTTCAAACATCTTTTGTAAAGTATCCATGGATTGATAATCGACATCCAGAATATTGCAAAACACAGTCACAGGCCGACGCCGTCGAGTCGGAGCCTTTACGGTATACTTTCGGGTTATAGAATCCATAACATCCATTCCGGTCTTAGTAGCGTTGTAGAATGCAATGGGCTCCGGTAATTTCTCGTTATCCTGTATCTCGCAGGAATCATGTAAGGAAGACAGAAGAACAATTTTTTCTTTTTTCCCTTGTACACAACAATCATGATTGGTTTCTCAACGAGCATGTAGGTATCACAACCGTACAGAACCACTGAAGTCTTACTCGTAAGTAATCTTCTTGGTATTTCTCTCCTTTTTCGCCTTATTGTGGCAACGATGGTGGTATAAACTTTCAACAAGTCCTCGACCAAAGTTTTTTACGTGAAGAAATTGTCCGTGGTCACGTTCATCCTTTCCGAACATATGGCAACATCAACTTTAGCACAACGTATTGACCCAATTGACCTTGTTACTTTTTTTGTCAAGGTAAGGGAATCCATTCAGAACGAAGTTACTCTCTACTTGGTGTGAATCTATAACTTGATACCGATTCGTGGGCTTGTTTCTGCATTATAAATGATGAATGGATGGAAGGGGGGCATTCGAACTTTACTTGGCAAGAGTGGGACATAGTAAGTGCTTCGACTGTTTTCAAATAATCGATCCCATAACTGAATGATGAGTCCAAATCTATCACTTCTCACTCTGTCCTTCCTTTGTCATTTGTCATCGAATGGCAATTATCGCATAATAGAACGGAATCGGTCCCGAGAAATAGTGTTCATCACAATTGGAAGGCCCCACTTTTTGTACCACAACATCTCCATGTCGAATTTTGATGATGTAGTAGCACCCGAATAATCAGGACGGAATATTAGTCAAGCGCCTTATTGCTGCTTGAGCTGCCTCTATTTTCATTCGCCGCATGATACAAGTCTGATATCAAAGTTTGAAGACATTAGCCTTGCCGTCAGACGATCAAGTCTGACACGCTTTTATTGGTTGTTGTATTCGTGCTGCATTCATATTGATTGCAATCACGTCGCCTTCTCATAAGATGATCGGCATGAGCGCCAAACGCCTCACTTGACCAATGCACACTATATGCAAGGTCTTACATACTACTTGCAGTAAGATAGGAGTTACCACAACGATACATCAATCGGATGGTGCGCTGCGAAATTTTTAGCGGTATGATGAGATGTAAGAAAGCACATAGATAAATCAATTTTAAAACTGACATGCAACTAATTCAAATACCGCAAATATCACGGCCTTTCAAAACCTAGTACTGCTGATTGTCAACATCTAAATAGGACTGAATATAAGCAGTAATACTACAAATCTGAAGCAGAAAAGTAAATCCAGGTGAGCAAACATAATTATAGATCTGTATAAAATATTGAATGGTGTAGAATCATGACGACTGTCACGGTTTTATTATAGGTAATCCAATATTTCAGTGCTTCGTGTTAAACATTAAATAATCAATTAAATTCAAAATTATTGAATTAGAGCTATCACATAAAAATAACAAGAAAAACCTGTGATAATACAAATAATGGATTTGTGTTCACGCGAGGACTCTGTCGCCCCTGTCAACACGAGTCTTCGCATAAAACTGAATTGTTTCACCATAGATATTTTCGACACGTGCCCATTATACTTACTATATGCGATCAACGAGTGAAATGACTTGGATACAATTGTTGATGAAGTGAAACGCTTCCAGCTATTATGATTTCGAGGATATAATTTAGCAAAACAGAAAATTTTCGATGCTGACGCATCAGCTGTTCAGAAGCACGTTGTTTGCGATACTTTAAATTCTGTCATAAATAGACGTAGACAAACAGCAGCATTTCAAAAAAACCAAACACATCAGAGAATCAGATGTGCCCGACCTAGTCCAAGTGCAACCCGATGTCTATGGATGAAGCAACTTCATTGCTTCTTCAAGAAATTCGAGCTACATCGTCTCAATATTTTGTCCTTGGTGAAATCATCTGAATCTATGAAATATCCTTATAGATTAATTCGGGAAGAGTTGATGAGTTATGTGAAATTGGTCGTGTTTTGCAGAAATTGAACTCATGTTTTTTTCAAATGTAATGGTTCTGAATGACATCCTGAAGGACGGATTAAGCGTGATTGTTGTCGAGGGCTACTACCAAAGAACTTGTATCTAACTTTCAATCACGAGATTATTGCAGTCAATGAATATGACCCCGTGAAAGACCCCTTTATTTGATGACGTGGTTCATGCATTTGAAAACCATCAAACAGCATGTCTCGAGGCAGTTCATCAGCTAAAAACAGCCTACAGAATATTAAACTGATCTAATTAATCCACGGGCAGAACCATAGGACATCGAACAAAACACAACGATTAATGTTCGATGTCTTATGGGCAGAACTTTCAACCAACTTTGTGAATGACGGTATAGACGCGTTGCCGACTGAATATTCTGCCGGTTTTCGTTGTTATACGTCGTTCGTAAAGTCAGCTGAATGTTCTGCAGGAGATTAATAAATTGGCTTATGGTTAAGGAACAGTCCCATAATATATTTTGTTTAGGTTTGTGAGATCTTTTAAAGCTGCGAGGTTTCGTTATCCATTCTCTGATTGTAACAAACATCTGCTTGAGGTCAGTTGGAACCGATTGTTTGATATTCAATTGTTGACGTATCGTGGGTTAGATTGTTTGTGTGATGAGGATTTCTACATTGACACCAGTTATCCTGTAGTTTGATGAACGCTTTGTTTGATGCTGGAGTGTGTTAATTTAATTGATTTTTTATTCAAATTGGTTAATGAGTGAAGTGGAGCGACATGATACAAAAACAAGATACGTGATCTTAGAAATTTCGATGAAATTTCTCATTCGAGTAGCAGGGGGGAATGGGTGGTGACATATAAGGCAGCATTTTTTGACAATTCATCCATCAAGGTCCAAATAATGAAAATTTAATGAAACCTTATACTCAGTCCGTAAACATAGAACGTGTAATATAGAACATTTTTGATTAGACATTATTGTGTAGGAATCGCTTCTTGTCAATCTAATTTGAACCTTCAAAAAGTTTGGAAACTGCCTGAATGAAAGGTTTTCCCACACCTGCGCAACCACAAAGTTCACATCAATCCTTGATCATTAATAGCACGTCGGCAAGGCAATTCTCTGCGCAACTCCGAATTGCGCATGAGATTGCTTCATCCTAGCATTTCGAAGTGCTTTATTCAAGTATATGGTGAGTCACTGATATCGGGCTAAGGAGACGAGTACATAAAGTGTATGAACTGAGGACTTTCCAACGTGTACTATAGACTGATATGTGCATATAGCATAATTTAGGATGTTGTAAGAGGTGCGATTATCCAATCTAAATTGTACTGTTATTAGGACTTTACAAATTGATAGCAGAGTTGCTTCACAGCTTCAGTGCATGAATGCGAAGAAATGTAATTATATGAATAGTACCATGGGTAAGCATTTGATAGCTAACGTCACCCTTACGGATTTCGGGCATTTAACATATCTAAATGTCGTGGAAATGCTATGAAGAGGCAATCATGCAGCTATTTGGCGTAAAATATCCATTTAAATCTGTTGTCTATTGTAGTTATTGCAATTTTTCTTTGACTGTTGTTATCATGTTCATTTTATGCGTTTTCAATCGTTGTGAATGAAGTCAACGTTTTTGAGTTTTTCCAATCTATTGGCTGTTTGGATCACCAAGCATGAAAATTGTCATCGCCAAAAAGTGAGCTTTTTTATCTTTGTAGCGTGCTTTGAACTTTGTCGCCGTGTTGTCTCGTGTGTGTGCAAGGTTCCCCACACGGCAACAATTACATCTTGTCATCAGTCTCCCATGTATGACGTACAAAATCATCTTGCGATCGGTTCTTGACAAAGAATGACATCATTTATCTCACAAATGTGACTTCGAATTGATGATATGAAGATACTTTTATGTGTATAACAACAAAGAGGTGTTAAGCTGTCAATATAGAGTGAAAGTTGACACCAGTATCTGGTCTTCTGATTTTTTCTATCAGACTATATTTACTTTTGGCTGGAAGCTATGTAAAGATCGCATATCTCATCTTAAAGTCATGGAACACTGATAAACTTGTGTATTTGTGTGTGATTTTCAAGTAGCCAAATCATTGACAAAACGAAAGCTATGACCTTCACCAATGAATTGGTGAGAACAAAAAGGACTTTCACTAAAATGAACAAGGTGAAATATCGGCTGGCCAAACGGACTGTCTCAGCTACAATGATCCTTGGCAGCCTCGGTCGCCGCTGTTTCGACTCATTGATGCTTTCAAAATCTAGGCATATGATTGTATATATTGTTATTACATGGAAGTTATGAAAATCAGTATTGGAGTGCCTTTGGAAAATTAAAGATTGGACAATTAAGTTGTTGTAGTGCTGAATTGTTCGCTGAATATTTCATCAGACTGTTTACAACATATTTGATTATGTTTCTAAGGTGACTTAATATCATTAACTTGTTATTTACATATCTGATTGATAGATATTATAGGGGGCCTTAATTGTCTGCTTTGATGACGACTATTATGAGTGAGTTCATCTCACTCTATAGCCAACTCTTTGGTTTAAAACAACCCCCCAATGTTAGTTAACAAATTCACAGCCATCGGACAAGTGGGCGGTTCGTTGTGATACTTCTGCGTTGCAATTCAACGTGCAATTCATCGGCAAAATAAATCATCCTGGATTGAAAGATTTTTCAGAGTAGGTACAAAAATTTAAAATGGAAATTTGAGCTCTCCGGTGTGATTCTTGCTTTATATTCTGTAATGGGCCTAAAAGACTACATTTCAAGTTACAAAAGTTGCCAACTTTTGTTTTATGACTGTTGAGTTTGATTGTAGCGAAATTAAACGTCTGCGAAAAATCATTTCCCGTTGTCAGAATTGAGTTGTTTGTTAGTTATGATTTTGCATAACATGCACTGGTAGGAATCCTACACTTTTAAATGAAGGCAGAGTTATATAGGCCTACACAATGTGTATCTAGAACCATCTTTATGATCTCGATTGGTGTCTTAGTGTGTGCTTTGTGTGTTGTGTGTGGTTGTGTGGGGTGTCTGTTGCTTGTGATGTGCGTTGGTAGTGTTGGTGTGGTGGCTATCAATTATTCATGGAGTACTCTTGTTCATTAAAGAGTTGAGATGATTTTGCATTTTATTTGTTTTTTCATGGTTACATTTGGATTAGAATAATTGAAAAAATGGCAGCCTGCACTCTAGGTAAGCTCATTCAATATGGTCGACTCAAAGGGGGGGGGGGGTAATTTCTCAAGAATGCTCTCAATCATGGCGTCATAATGCTGCATGAATAAATCGAATTAAACCGGTGTTCTATCCTTCGCGCACCCTTTTAATTCTTTTTTAATGCAGATGGACCCAACTAAACAGCATGGGAAGCTCATTACCCCTAGGGAGACCACATGGGACCTCGGTTGAGAAACACGACTTGTATGCTAAACTACTTGCTTAATCTTTTTCTCCTTATTATCCATCGTCAGGTTTGCCATTGACGAAGGGGTGTGTGTTTTGAGAGAAAGCCGTCTTTGCAAAGGAACATGACTCGTTCATAGTCTGACTTGTGAGTTTGAGCTCTGTCAGAATTTCTTGCATTTTGCTTGTTTACACTATCCCAATTTTCGTTTTTCATTCCTTCCATGCGGTTAAGTCCTTTACCCAATAAAATAAACTATTTTCTCATATGGATAAGTACGCAACCGTATGACCATCGGCAGCCTTCGCAGCGGCAGTCGATTTGAAAGTATTGACAGTCATCGGGGTATAGAATCAGTCTACATGTGAAATTCTCAAGCTTTTCATTAGTGTTTCATGCCCCAGAAGTTAGTTCCCCGGATGTGGCCGCACGACCTTGAAGGTCAATTTCCATTCTAGTCAAACTTCAGAAAACAATAAGATTTCTATCGTCTAGGCATTCAAATTTGCAAGTCAAGTTTGGAACGCATGCTGCGTTCTATTTATAGACATAACGTTCTCTCAAGCGTTCGCTTTTGAAGGATATCTTTCGAACACTTGTCCAATATCACAGGTGGGATAATTATTAATTTATTCGAGGAATATTTCAACAAGTTCTATTCATTATCGTTTGTTCAAAATTGGTAGCAAAAATAGCACTTCTCTCGGAGATAATTTTTATGGTCAGAGTTAGGAAAGTTATAAGTTAAAGGCTTTGTCAGGGCCTTCGGCGTCCGCGCCTTCTCTCGGTGATGTAATTGAGGGTTTCTATTCATTCTCAAAAGGCAATCTGCCGTTAACGAAATTGATGTTCCGTTTGCCGTAGGTTACAATATTCTTTGATATTGAATACGAATTTTACAATAATGGGCTTGGCCACGCGATAGTTAACATGTAGAGTGAAAAATGAAATTCAAGTTATGTTTTTCTCCTTGATACTTCTGAAAAGCTTTGATTCTGTAGTTCCTAGAACATGTCTCATTTTTGTTCTATCTTCTGTGGTTCAATAGTAGTCGATGTTTGAAGTTTGGCGAAAAAAAGTTTTTGACGTCGTGTTTGTCACATATCAAGCCTAATATTCAAGCTCTTGATTTTCATCAATGCTTATGTGTGGGAGTCTATTTCTCTGAGGATGTATAATCCATGGGTAATGCTTAGTAATTATATGACAGGTGATATATATAATCATAAAATCTTTGAACCCCATTTTTCAGGGTGAATTAAATGCATGCAGTTGAAATTCCGTTACCAAATTTTCCATGTTTTTGTTGTCACTCGAAGTATTTTTTGAATGAGAAATTGAATTTCATCAGAAAGAAAGTATATTGATGCATGTTAACACGTTGTATATTCAGCTATCAGAATTTTGATATTTTTCATTGTTAAATGAGGTAACATTTTTATGAAATTCCGTTACCGGTAGCGGAATTTCAAATGTTCATCAAGTCATAAAATCACATAAAAGTTTCTCTTATGCTGGTTTCTACTCCGATTGCAATACCCATTTGACTTGCCATCTTTCTACGAGTATTTTCGTTTAAATTATCAGAACTGATAATTTCATTCTTGGTTGAGATTGCAAAGTAATAGCTATCACCTAGATATAGGCCTACTGAGTCAATACTTTTGTTGATTTAAAAAAGCAAAATGATTAAATTATTTTAGGTAAAAATAAAACAAATAAATGTAAATGATATAACTCTTTTACATGCATACTCTCGGATCTGGTACACTTCTTCGACACAGACACTTCTTCGACAAGTTGATATCTATGTTTTCGGACATTTGTTCGACAGAAAACTTCTTCGACACGGACACTTCTTCGACAAGACATTTGTTCGACACGGACACTTCTTCGACAAGACATTTGTTCGACACGAACACTTCTTCGACAAGTTCTGCATGAATAATGCTTTATCTAGCATTGATTGATCGGAAATATCTTGCATCAATGATTCTACATGTATACTTTATATGTGGCCAAACCAGGTCAGTTTATCACAGCACCATAGCTGGATTACTATAAAAGGACTGACACAGTCCAGATGACCAGACCATGGACTGTGACATCTTGTACATGGATGTCTAAGATGGAATCTAAGTAGTCCCATGGACTCCTAGATATCTATTGTATACTATCTATTGGTGGGTGTGAAATGTAATGATTTTTTTCTCGTTTAGCGCCCGGAAATTGTAATGTAAATTCTCAAATTGTAATTGTAAATTGTAATTCTCAAAAATGTAAATTGTAAAAAAATTCTCAAAAAATTCACAACCTGAAAAAGAAAAAGACTATAATTGCTTAATAACGAACAAACGTCGTGTCGAAGAAGTGTCCGTGTCGAAGAAGTGTTCGTGTACCATACTCTCATACATGCATGTATTCATTTTATTATTTTTTTTTCATTTTTTTGCATGTACATTTTATTATCGCCTGACGACGAAGTAAGGTGCTTCGACACGTTGCGGAAAATAAACTTACTACTGGCAGATTGGTCTATTTTTCTATATTTATATAACTCTATGATTATGGATGCATTGATGTATGTGCAACTATACATAACGTAGGTACACAACCTACTACTGAATAATGTCTGACGTTAGTCATCGGTGGAAATGTATGATTTGCAGATTGTCAAGATTAAGATAGGTGTGCAGGGTGAGGTGGGAATCTTCAGGTCCCCCTCACATTTCTCATGAATGTTAATGAATCCCATCAAATGAACTACTAGCTCATTGTTGCTCTTAGCTTGTCAAATATTGATGGTTGTGTAGCCACATACATGTATACTCATTAGTCCAACATTAAATGCACAAAACGGTGAATATCTAGGTAGGATTTGTGTTGAAGTCAAGTTCAATTGTTCAGCTGCTGTCTCTATTTCTACTGCCTACAGCACATTTGCTTCGCATCTGTACCCTCTCTGTCACTAAATATGAGAACCAATGTCCACGTTGTTGCATGACCACGCTAGCACTGCATCCTGTAGTCATGTTGAATACTATCGAGATTCATGTTAACAAATCTAGCTACGATTGCGATTCATTCATCGCTCCGTTTAAATCTCAAATGTTTCAAACATACACTCCGACATCAAAGTGCTTGCTCCCTTCAATATCATCATATCCGTAATGAATAACGTTCTAAAATGAACAGAGATGGCTGTTTTTCAATCATGAAAAAATGTGAAGGGGAACCCAAAAGAGCTGTGAGTGGGGGGGGGAAACTAATAGAGATGTATTTTTACCACCCATTAATTCAGTTTGTGTAAATGTCCAGTGTGTAAACCTAGGCATATATCTTAAATGCATTCATGTACAATAGATTATTTTCTCAAGTTGAATGTCTATTTGACTATTTGATTCATTCATACCTTGATCTGTAGGCCTATTGTACTGCTTATATAAGCATAGAAAGTTGATTATGCTGACAATAATTAATACAATGATCATAATTTCATAGGTTGCTATAAGAGGAATGAAATCATTTTGTTCCACCATTGGGCAACATGAAATGAAAAAAATGATATCATCAATAACTTCGATTGTTTTCCACGAATTCTTGAGTGCTGGGAATCCCTGGAAAATTTCTATTTATGCATGTAGCTGCGATGTAATTATGGGCTGTGATGTGGTTTGAAAGTCAAATGGGTGTGGTAATAGGAGTAGGCTAAGGATAAAAATTAGCGAAGGGAAGTTATGTATATGATAAGCTACTGATTTGAGGATATTCAATGGTCAGAATCCACGAGTCCGAAGGACGAGTGAATTCTGATACCATTGAAATCCGAAAATCAGCAGCTTAACATTATATAGCCAACGATACAACTTAGAAATCTATGCTCGCATCCATCTGAGGATTTCTGGACCTACGTAATCAACAAATTAGAATTTGAAATTTGTAAATCATAATGACACTTTATTCTCATACTGCAATAGTAAAGGACGAATGAAATGGAAGAATTAGCCGGCTTGTCAGTTGCAGACATAATGGAAGTGTGCGGAGATGCAAAAGATTTTGAAGGAGAAGGAAGATCGGTGGGTCGGTTTGGGTGCACAACATCAGAGGAACTAATGAAGGACAATCAGAACAGTATACCCAAGAACACAAGAGATAAGACCAAATGGGCAATCAAGATCTATCGAACGTGGTTGGAGGAGTGGAGAATAAGACTGGATGGAATCCCCAAAGTGCTTAAACCAATGGAAGATTTTACACACGACGAATTAGACTACACCCTTCAATACTTTTATGGGGATGTCAGAAAAGTGAAAGGAGAGCGATATCCACCTCAAACATTGAAAGAAATCGCTGTTTCCATCCAACATTATTTCAACAACAATCTCAAGTGGAACATTTCACTACTAACTGATAGACAATTCAAGCGCTCGCGTGAATCACTGAACGCACAAATGAAGAAGAGCGCCAGTCTGGGTTTGGTGAAACCTAAAAGGAGAGCAGACATTATCACATTTGAAGAAGAAGAGGAACTGTGGCAAGAAAAGAAATTTGGTAGATCATCTCCAGAGCAACTAATCAACACACTCATCTATCATCTCGGATTGCATTTGAGCTTAAGGGCTTCAAAAGAACATCGCGACCTTGAGTTTGGAGAAAATTCACAATTGATGCTAGTAGTCGATCACACGGGCGAATACTTGCGATACACTGAGAGGATTTCAAAGAACAAAAGTTTTGGTCTGAAGCATGCACGTATGGAACCCAAACAAACCTGCATCTATGCACTAACTGAAGATCCAGAACGCTGCGTCGTGTCTCTCTACAAGGAGTACATAAAGCATCGACCAGAATCGAATAACAAGAAAGGACACCCAGCATTTTACTTGTCTTGCATACGCAATCCGAAAGGACCAATTTGGTACAAAGCGGCACCCTTAGGTATTCATTCGATCGAAAATGCAACCAAAAAGTTGTTCCAAAAAGAAGAGAAAAGCGAAGGGAAGTACAGAACCAACTCTAGCTTAAGAAGAACAGTCACAAACCGCTTGTTATCGGCAGGCATAGCCACAGAAATTGCACAGAAAAAAACAGGGCGCATAAGTGATGCTGCCAATGCAGCATATGTAGAATCAAGCATCTACGAGAAAGACATGAGCAATGCTATTTATCACCACAGGCAGCAACCATCAGCATCCACTGGTTCTATCAGCACAGACATACGCCCGCAAACATCAAAACATCAAGTCAATTTTACAACTCAAGCATCATTTCAACCGATATTCAACCACTGCAGTGTGACCATCAACCAATTCTACACTAAATGATATGTTTTTGAACATCAATGAAAGACTTATTTTTTATTAGGCCTATTGTGAATGTTGTTGTTATCTGTTACAAATTTGGCGGAATAGAGATCTTCTATATTCTATTTTTC
Organism: Prostheceraeus crozeri; assembly: GCA_907163375.1. NCBI lineage: Eukaryota > Metazoa > Platyhelminthes > Polycladida > Euryleptidae > Prostheceraeus > Prostheceraeus crozeri. The sequence goes on from CAJQUW010003278.1 coordinate 88,464, forward strand.
AGGAGATTATATGACCCCTATGTAAATTTCCTATCCATATAATCTACTCCAAAATCACACATCATAGAAATCATGTGAAGGTGTAGTAGATTATATGGTTTGGAAACTCTTCAAAGAACAATGACATGACGTCAGTAGAGTTGGCTATATTCCGTTATAGGGCTTAATGATGAAATTCCGTTGCCATGTGGCACCAATTATTTTTTGTAATTGTATTAATGGAATAGTTCTCACAACTAGGACAATATTTGTTGACTACAGTTCGCACATGC